>CP099854.1:7013013-7523013 GCA_030062745.1 Capitulum mitella
TTGATACATTAGAAGCACGTTACACTAACTTTGGGAGTAACAACAGAAACCATAGTGAATCGCCCTACATAGAAAACCGGTACGATTTTATATATTTACATATCTTTATATGTTTCGTATGTTTTTTGTATTCTGTATATTTACGCACTATCGTAAAAAAACCAGTAAGACGAATTATGCAGCGCCTGCCGAGCGGGTTCGATTTAATTTCTTTTTTAAGTTGGAAATTTCCTTTTTGCACCCTACGCCTTTTTATTCACCCACTACTTTATTCATTCCTTTCCTTCATTCATTCTCCCTTTTCTTTAGATCTTCCTTTCCTGCACTTTGAAAAGCAAGCTGATACTTTTGCATTTTGCCTCCCGAGGAAATGCATATTTAACCTCACGTGACCCCACAATACTGTTCGCTACCAGTTCTGGGCATTTAAAAAAGTCAACAACAAGTCTCAGAGCAGCCGTTACTTTCGGAATAGTTGTACGACCAAAGGACTTTGCAAGCTAACGCAGTGCGAGTGCAACCGCATCCAAATGACCCAACTGACATCATTTACTGAAAATTTCGTGACTATTTACCCACAGGTTGCTATGTTACTACCCTCAAGAAAACGTTACGGCCGCGTCGGGCCAGGGCTTAATTTTTTCTAGTTTTTCTGCTAGCTGAAGACGTTCGGCCAAGACCTTCCTCGTCAACAGCAACAGGAGCTGTGGGTTCTATCGTCGCTGGGAGCCGGCATTTTATCGGATCGCTCGGGACCCGTGACAGCATGTGATCGACGCCACTGCACGACGCATGTCACCGCATGTCACGACGCGACAGTGATTGAAACACTGCACTACGAACGTCGGTGGTGGAACTCTGACATGGCGTGACATATTCGGCATCCTGTATGTGACTGCATCACAACAGCACGCTACAAAAATAAAAATGCAAAAACTGCATTAATCAGTGACCCACAGGCAGCCTTTAAATTTACTATGAAGTGCGTCAAGTGGAAGTCTTGAGTAACCAACGCCTTTTTGTTCACTGTCAAGTGCTTGCACGAAAGAAGCCCGGAAAAATTCGGGGAGGACGACTCAATCATAAGTCAACGAATATGTACGCAGCACTACTCAACACATCTTTAAACATCCGTATTATCGCAGCATGCAGGGGCATTAGCAGTGCAGAGATGAACGAACTCCAGCACTTAGATGACTTACTAAACTCCTGCTAGTGGAATCCCCGTCTTCTGCAATACCAACTCCTTGATAGGTGCTCTTCTATCGTATATGCTCTTTGCAATGAATGAAAATGTTCACCTTGCCGGGCAATTCGCAGTGAATCAACACTTCACTCCAAAGGGGCAACAAGTAACGTGAGTACGTACAGAAAAGCATGCCCCGGGTGAGGATCGAACTCACGGCCTTCAGATTATGAGACTGACGCGCTGCCTACTGCGCTACCGAGGCAGGTACCCAACGCACTCTTAGTCTTCAACATATCATAGGTGACCCAATACCTGCCAGCACTCACCCTTCGATAAGTATACGTGAAATCCGCCAATATATATACATCCAAAGACATGCTTGGAAAATGCCAGCTATGTCCTCGGCTTCGATCTTAATTCAGTTCACTTCATTCAGTTTTCGTTCATGCACCGCAAGCAAAAATTCATGAAAACCAGGCGGGGGGGGGAGTGAGCCATGGTACCCTTGCTAACCTCACCTGGGGACTTTTTGGCAGTCTTTTACCTCCTGAGGGCCTCAACGAACACGAAGTGGCTGTATTCGTCAGAGCCGGGTGCGTAGAACACCTCGGCACCCACTTGGATGTCGAATTCACGGATCTCCTGGCAAGAGGTGACCAGTCTCAGTTAGGACGTACAAGTCAGGTTCAGTTACAGGATTCGCAAGTATTGGATCTACTGATATGACCGGCGACATTATGGCACAGAAAAGGCCGAATGAGTCCGACATCGAATGAGTCAGAAAATCCCACTTGCCGGTGCAGGTAATGGCGCACTTGGCCGACCATAAAGGACGATCAGGCCAGGCTTACTGACTGACAACGAAAGACTGGAGCAGCAGTCTCGGCTGACGGCAAATATTGTATGATTTCCAAGCCAAGGCCGGAGCATCAAAAACGCCACTCACAGTTAACGCAGACGACAGAGCGCCTAAAACAAAACAAACTATATCGAGAAAACAACGACCCCGTAACGAAACATTTGCATCCTGCCTCGCAAAGATAACCAACTTGAAGAGACACTTCATCTTCCATATTTTCCAGCAGAACCCTCTGGTTTGCATCCTACGACGCCACGGACAGCACACGTGACTGACCAGTGGAGTTACATGACTGCATTATTTCCAAAGTCCGACTCTTGTCGCGGCTTCATTGCAGTCAAGGTTTCAGCCCGTCGCATTTCCCGGTCCTATTCAGGAACACTTTTTCCACCAACAAAAAACAATGGACGCAACAATTTTCCGAAAACGACCACCACACCTCGTCCCAGTCTCACAGTCGGCCGTTACCTCCGGACTGTTGAACCGGACGCAGTAGGCGGCCTGGTGCACCTGGCCCATGACGTCATACACCCGGCCCAGCGGGCGGCGGCCGTGGTCCAGGAAGAGCACCGAGTCGATGTCCAGCGCCGGGGTGCCGGCCTTGGACTGGACCACGACTGACGGCAGCGAGACAGGGGCGGGATCAGCTCAGCAGTCCGACTGGCCCGCGGCAGAACGTCATAGGCAAATGGGGGAGCTGTGTGGTTGATCACATGACGATCGCAACGGGCACGGTCAGGTTACGGTAGAGGGAACAATAACCACGTCGGGGCCACAGCAGACATGACAGAACCACAGCAGAGCTCGGACAGAATCGCAACACAGCGAGGAGACATTCTCTGTGAGTGTGGGTGACAGAATAAGTGATAAGTGATAGAGGATAAATAAAATAAGTATAATAAGATATAACATACATGATACAGAGCACATAAGGAACAAGTGACAGAATCTCCGCACATCCCGAACAGATGGACGATTAGACGGACGGCACGTCCAGAACACACAGATGGCATGTCCAGGACAAATGGACAGCACGTCCAGGATGGCAGATAAACAGCATGTCCACGACACACGGCGGCACATACGGGATAAATGGGAAGCATACACATAGACGTGTGTTTCGGCTGCGGACTCCTGTGTAATCGTAACTGGACCGACAACTGTGGAGAATGGACTCCTGGTTATTCTAGCCCATACAAACTAAACACACATCATATCATCACATCATACAAACTTAAACACGAGGGCACCGTCGAGGAAATGAATGCACACATATGCCCGCCCATACAAACAAAACGCAAGTGCAAGTCGCCACGGATGCACGTCAATCTACATGTCAGACATCAGATATATATGTCAGATCAAGCATCAGGCACATATCAGACATGTCAATGGATATTAATAGAAAGATGTCGCTCCAGACCGCGTCCAAAAGATGGCACTGTGAGTCACCGCAGCATCGATGGAAAATTACACTGGAAAGTTAGTCGAACTGAAAAACGCCGCTAGCCTTTTTGGGTTCTACGCCGGGGAACACACAGGTCTTTGCCCTGCCGAGTGTGTCCCGGGTGCACGGCCCGCCCAGGGCCGGAGCACTGACCGAGCGTGCCCACCACGCTGCTGACGGCGCCCACCAGAGTGCACTGGTCCTCGGGCAGCGTGATCCGCAGGTGCTCGATCGGCGGCAGGTCCAGCAGGCCTGCGGCGGGCAGGCCCGGTCAGACGCGGCGCCGTAACGCTGCAGCTCAGGAGGGGAGCTGCTGTCTGTTAGGGTGAACTGACACTTGCGTTCAGGGGGAAATTCGTATTCCTAGAACAGCGATGTGCATCCCACATCCACGCCTGAAGTTTCCCTTTCGTGATTCGCGTTGACATCGACATCGCGTTCTTCTTTCTTTAAGCGGCCCCCTACCCCACGTACCGCATGTTCCGAGACAAGAAAGGGTGAGGATACTTGTCTTCAGAGCTCACCAACATGTCGAAGCCGCTGCATACACGGCACGAGCACGAGTGCCAAGAGCAAGCAATACCTTCAAGCCTCGTCAAAGCTGCTGCATACACGCCGTGAACACCACGACCGTTCGCTCACCTCACCTAAGTCAGCGAACGGTCCTGCTCACGTGGTGAGCTCACCAGCTCAGCACGCCTAGGTGACCGACCCCAACTCACATAGCTCGCCCTTGGTCATCGGCCCGAACACCTGCCGAGCCCCCTCCCTGGCGTCCTCCTGCTCCTCCCGCTCCTCCGCCTTGTCCTCCTCCTCCTCCGCCTCTGAGGAGGACCCGGAGGACGAGCTGGACGAGCTGGAACGCGCAGCCTCGTCAGATGGGCTTCAGTCGGTCAGAGGAGACAGCGGGAGGATAGCAGGACGGGCGAGGGACGGGGCCGGTGCACGGTCCTGATCCAAGGGTGTCGCGTTTCATCTCACATTCGCACAAGGCCAGAATTCCGGGTACTTTTAAAGTTTCAGACCTTCACGCATTCTGTTCCCATAATTTTTGGGCTGGATGAAATCAGCTGTATTGTTTCAGACCAACGAAAAAGTTCTGCCCAGTAATCTTATCCAAATACCCACAAAAATATTACTTATCAATGATTGTGGTTTACTACGTATCACGCTTATCAATCTACTTTCCGGAAAACCAATGAATACCAAATGAATCAATCCCATTCTGGAGTACCAGAGCGATGCTTCTGAAACCCCATTTCAGATTGTAACTGTATAAGTAAATTTGAAGGTGCACGCAGTAAACATTCTCCTCAGCACTGCCCCACGTACAAACACAAAGGAATACGCTACTTCAGTTGTGTTCTCACTTCTTTCGTTTTGTTCTGACCAACATCGGGTCGCGAAAGTAAAATTCCGACTCAGTATTAGCAGGATCGCAGATATGCGTCATCCCGACCAATTCAAACATCTAGTTTTAGGGGAAAGACCGGGTATGGTGCACAGTAAGGTTAACACTTCGGTAAGGTTTAGAGTAAAGGTCAACCAAGAAACATACGGCGCAGAGCCCGTGCATTATTCGCCATGTTACGCATCCGTTTTACTTACAAACAAAAAGGAATGAAAATGGAACTGAACACGACGAAACATGTCATAGCAATGTGATCTAACCTCCAGCTAATAAATGCACTGGTCCACGATATCTGGCTACCAAAATCCGCCGCGCGTTGCTCCATTACCACGCGGTCCAAGGAACAGGCAGAGGTTAGACGTCAAAGCGACACCGACGGCAGCTTTTACCCCAGACAGAGACAACACTCCAGAGCCGGGCCTTCGCCGCCTCGACCAGTCACGACCCCCGACACTGTGCACGACGAGTAGCCACAGACGGCTGTCAGGCAGGCCTGACTAAACCCAGGAGCGCTGTCCACCACCGCCCAAGCAACGCGTCACGGCTACCGCTAAATCTTCTAGACCCTGGGACAGCTGCCATTATAGCCAGCGAAATGTCACAGAAGCTGAACATCACGTGCTAGTCACGTGCTAGTGCTAGTGCACGTGCACGTCTTGAAGCACGTATCAAGGCCTCACATGGCGCAAAGTTACGTCCTACGGATTTGGCTGGTGACTGGAACCCGCTCGGCTGTTGCTTCCATCTCCCCAACTACTGACTCCCTGGTGACTGTTGACTCGACGCATGCCGGCCGGCCGACGACTCTGACTCACCTGGCCGACGACTCGCCGCTGTCGTCGCTGTCGGCCTCGGAGTCGTCGCTCCAGGGGGCGGCCAGCGAGTCCCGGTAGAGGCCCTCCCTGTCCACTGACATCTCAACGCCCGACTCCGTCTCCCCGAGGACATCTGCCCCCTCTCCGGCGGCCGCCGCCGCCTCCTCGCAGCCCTGCGCCGTCCGCACGGAGTCCACAGCCGCCTCCGCGTCCGGCGCGCCCGCCGCGGCGCCGTCCACACCGTCCACCGAGTCCACGGTGGGGGCGGCTGCCTCGGCCTCGGTCGCGGACGCTCCGGCCTCCGGGCGGCCGCCGCTCGGGCCGGTCCCGGTCGGGCCCTCGTCACGTCCAGCAGCCGGCGTCGGCAGCGGCAGCACGCGGCCGCCGCCGCCCGCCGATTCCGAGGACTCCACGGACTCTCCGGACTCTGCGGACTCCGGAAGACGCGAGGCGGCGTCCGGGGCGGAGCTGGCGCCGGAGGGAGGGCCTGCGAACGGACCGGCCGTCCAGTCAGCCGGCGGGAGGTTACGGGCGGCGACGGGAGGGTGCGGCGACGAGTCGCGAACGTACGACGCGGAACAGGGAGCAGCGATGCAATTGTCTGTGCGTGTGTGCGTTATTGTGTTACATAACACCGTAGATAAGTGGGTGACGCACACAGGGCACAGCGGTCTGAGTGATGGTGCAGTGAGCGAAGAGATGGCAGTCCCAGTGGCTGAGAGATGGCAAGAACTGCGATCACAGGCTCAATGACAGCACATGACTAAATGGTGCCAAGTGCCTGCCTTCCCAGTGTATGCATCCGTGCTCTACGACATCGCACAAGATTAATACTGTAGACTCATAGTTAGCCATTTAGTCAGGCAGCCTGATGGCACAGTCACATGCTGTTCATTCATGTCACAGCCAGAAAATATCACAATGGTATAACCATACACTGCAATAAATACTTATGAAATACATCTGAAAAAACACTCATGCAGTAATTCAGAAGGCAAGTTATGGCATCTGCCAAGATGGCCATTTCACATGTCTGTCTATAATAATGAATAGCTGACAGGATTCTCCAGACACACACACTAAAGAAAGTAACAATCTGCAATATACCACTCACCAGGCTCCGTGACATCATCGTCAGAGGCTGAATCTGAGCTATAGCCAGCTAGGAGGGCCATCGCGCCTGGCAGCGCCATCTGTCCACCCCCAACTGAAGCAAGGCTTTGTTGCTCTGCCACCTGCAGTGCTGGCATGGCATGGACAGAAGCAGTCATCTGATGGTGCTCTGGTGCTGTTTGGCTGCCACATTTTGCAGCTTCTACAGCAGTACCAAAGCTGTCTGAAATGGTGTGCTTGTGAATGCTCAGAGACTGATGACAGTGACTTTCACCTTCTCCTGTAGGTGTGTCACCAGACTGATGCACTGCCCAGTCCATGTCCTCCATGACTTCAGAAGTCACTGCACCTGGCTGAGCAGATCCTGCTCTCTTCTCAGACAGCATGCCAAAGGGTGTCTCCTGGACAGTCTGCTGCTGGTCTGGGACTGGTGACACCATCTGTTGGTTGATGTCACCACTGTCCTCTGGTGAAACTCCCTGACTGTCATCCTGATGGATTCCTGACATTTTCAGGAATCCAGAAAATGGAGCCTGCTGCTATGTGTTCAGTAGAGCTGCTCAGTACATCAGGACTCTTGATGCAACATTTTTAAAAATCTGGAAATGAGCAGGTCCACATTACCCACACATGACCAAGCAAGCAGAGTCCTGGAAGATAATGCCAGGGTTTTGTGTACATTTATCTTATCTTCAGCCTCATATTCCCAAATAGTTTATCTTAAGTCTAATGCTACATCTTTTCAAAGACAAAACTGGCAGATGACACATACACAGCATATTACTGTTAGATAACATATCAGTCTACTACTGTCTGCACCAGACCCATGCATTCATGCTGCATTTTTCATGATTGTTGTGACTCATGATGTGCTTTAATGTCAAAGCAAATGCCACCACAAAAGAAGGTTTCTTTTGTAAGTCTATGCCTCACATAAAAAATCACACTTCTGCAAGATTAACCCAGGTGCTATGGCAGAACTGATCAAAATTCTTCAGTGGGCATGCGGATCTAAATGCAGTGAGCGTCCCAGTTTGGAAAACAGTGAATAAAAAATCGCCCCAGCTCTCTACCTCACCATCAATAGATACGTACAACTACTTAGGATGAATGTCAAAAACACCATCCCAGCCTTTATCCCACCAATAAGAATAATGCTCACACACCAAGCGCACGAGCCATGCAACAGCATGGTCCAATACCGCGGCCGTTCAATGTTCGTCAGTTTTTAGTCGTCAGGCATGGATATGAGCCAATAAAAAGTCGTCATATCTTATAAAGCCGTCATAGTGATTGCAGCTTATATCTCGTCGCAGAGGCAACAGTATTCATCATACGGAGACATCTAAATTATGAAAATTACACGCAAAACAGGAACACAGCTCCTCACTCGGAATGATGACGTCAAATCGTCACATTTTCAGCCACAGCAACCGTCGAATTTGTTTGCCGCAGATGCGTCATTCACACGAAGTGGCCTGCGCTCTGGCTCTCGTTCACTCGGTCTCGTTTTCATTGTTTGTGGTGGCTGGAGCGCCTGGCGCTGGCGGGTGGTTTTCGGAAGGAAAGGTGGGTGCGATAGTAACAGGAAAGGCTCCCTTCAGCGCTGAAGAAGACCGTGGGTCGCTTTTTTACCATCATGTGGACATAGTCAAGGAGATATCTTCTTTCGGTATTTGGTTTGATGCCTGTTGCTATGTGCGGTTGGACTGTTAAGTAGCTGTATTTAGCTAAAGCGTGGCACCCGCTATCAGGTCTTGGGAACTCTATTCCTCATGTTTATCATGTATCTTAACCCAGAATTCACAGGATGTATGTGAAAGTTGTTATTTTCCTTGTCTTTTGTAGTGTGTGATCTTTTGTTGGTTGGCTGGTATTTCATGTTTTAGATTACATCACCACAGTGTCTCATGATTGATTGATTGTTTGATTTAAGGGCTGCAGTTTTGTTGCCCACCAGCTGCTGTTGGCTAAATGAGACTGGTGTGGTGAATCCTGAGAAACAATGGAGTTCACAAATCCATCATTAGACATTGGAGGGTAAAAGTTTATGCATTTTCTGCTATAAATTAATGCATCTGGTTATACTTCCAAACAACTTGCCATCACTAAAACATTAGGATTGGCATGATAAATGTCAGATGTATCTACTATCAGTCTGTTAGGTAACTTTGGCAGTTGGCTCTTGTGTCACTGCATAAAAACTTGTGTAACCATGATAGCAAAGTAAATATGTTTACCTGACCAACAAAAATCTGCTCTGAGGAGCATGAGGCAATTCTGCTTGACCTGGTTATGTGATTTACCCTTGCATCAGGCCAGAGAGCCATCACATTGCCAGCCCTGGCTTACCTCAACCCTGACAGGTGCTTTTGACCAGTGTACTTCTCACACATATAGTCATTGTTTCACCCTCATGTGTGCATCACTTGTGGCATATTAAGGTTATAAAAAAATGGCCAGTCTTACCTTAAGCTAGCATGGCCTAGCCATACCTAACCTAGCTGAAGTTGTCCTGTTCTAACCTAACCTAGCCTGGCCTGGCCTTGCATAGCCTTTCCCACCCATGCTTAAAGAATCCTAGCCAGCTTAGGCAGGACCCTTGTTCATACTTCTGTTCCTGCCATATCTTCACAAAAATTCCTCCTCAGCTCATCATCAATTTTCCTAGTAACTGTGCTGACCTGTGTCTGTGTCTGTATCTGTAGCCCACCCATATTGTGTACTTCAGAATGGCTCATCTTGGCATTGCACATACAACTGACTCCTAATGAGATACCAGACATGATTCAACACCCTGAATGCCTGAGCCCAAGATGCTGTGCATTCTGCCATACAAACAGTCCCCCAGGTCTCTGTTCTGGAAGTTTAAATGGATTCTTGTGATATGGTATAATGACATGGTGATAGAAAAAAAACAAGAAGTTTGTAAGAAACCTGAATCAGTGGAGTTGTCTGAAAAGTGATGAGTGCCAAAAAATGGATCAGTATAGCTCAGCCCTGTTTGATAGTGCAGGCAGTGGTTGGTGAATGCTGAGTAATGTGGTCTGTTCCTGTTTTCTTGGGAAATTATGCCTGTGGTATATTGCATAGGCCTTGAGCTGTGCTTTATGGTATGGGAAAGGCAGAGATGGATGGATGGATGGGGTGGAATTTTTCATGTATGGACAGTATGTGAGAAGAAAACAAAAAACAACACTGATATCTCATCATGCATGGAACATTGCACCTTGGGCCTGGGCAGCCCTATGGGTAAAGCTCACTTTCCTCATGTGAGGAGTGTTACACATCTCTCTCAGCTTTGCCATGGAGTACGGGACTTGACGTTGCCATTGCTCCAGCACATTCCATCCTTTCAGTCATTGCTCATACTGAATCTTTGGTGCAGAGCAGTAGCATCAGAATCTCCATGGAGATGGGGGAGGGGCAAATGCAAGTTTTACCTTGTTTCTTTCTATGCACTGTGGCAGGGTTAATGTTAAATGTTGCCCAAAGTTGGGTGAACAGATGCCCTTGGCCCCTTGGTCCCAGCACCCCTGGTGTGGAGTTCGATGCCTTGCCCGTGTTGCAAGACATGTACAATGTTCCTTGTCCTGTCCCTCACCTCTTGACCATTTAAGACTGTACTCAGCACTGACAGTGGTGCATACATAGGTGCGTACGTGCGTGCGTGCGTGCATGCGTGCGTGCGTGCGTGCGTGGAATTGTGCCAGAAGTGTTTGACGCGTTACACCCCACTGATACATGCAGCCTGTTTACATCACTGTCGCTGCGGACAAAGTCGCCGCGACTTTGTGGGCGTGTCGCGGCCTGCGCGGCATCTCCGTGCGCCGCGATGGCGTCAGGCGCCTCGGTGACGTCACGCGCCGTGGTGACGCGGCAGGTCGGGTCAGCTGAGGCCTCGGCCGGCGGAGCGGGCTGAGAGCGCGGGCTGAGCCGGGGCGGCCGGAGAGGGGCTGCTGGTCCGCCAGCCATGGCCGCCCCGAACGTCATCAAGGCGATGGTCTCCAAGAACAAGAAGAGGTTCGAGCAGGGGAAGTTCAACCTGGACCTGTCGTGTATCCTCTGGCGCGGCGGAGAGGGGGAGAGCGGGAGGTGGAGAGAGGGGGAGAGCGGGAGGCGGAGAGGGGGAGAGCGGGAGGGTGGCGCGCTCCGTGGTTTGCTGGAGCGACTTTGGAAATGTTGAGAAGCCGGTAGTTTGCTGCAAGGCACGATATTGCTGTGTTCACGATGTTGTTCCTAGTTGCGTGCGTTTTGGAGCGGAGTTGAGAATCTTTTAGTTGTTTTGCAACATTATAGATTGGCATGTTCGGCTGTCATCAAAGCTTTTCTGAGAACGTTAAGCCCCCATATCCTCTCAGATGACAACGTTTGGGAATCATTGGACACGGTAATGGCTGGTCAGTGTGGGCGTGGGCAGCAGTTCGAGCCTTTGTTGTTGTGTTTTGTGTTGTGCAGGACATATGGTCGTGACTGCCCTCGCCGTCTGTGGACAGGCGACTGTTTGAGATCCGTCCCACGCGTGGCTGCCGGCTCCGCTGCGTGCATCGGCTGCGGACCGTCCGTTTGTAAGGAGAGGGCCTGCAGTCCTTTTTAGGTCGTTTCTTCGCAGTCATCGCCACGGGATTAGTGCTTAATTTGAGAGTTCAAGGGAAAGGGGTGTACGCCTTTTCAGTTATTTCTGTATAGCTAATTCCACATGTGTAATGTGTCTGAGTGTTACATCGTAGACGGTGAGGGGGTCAGCTTCTCCTGTCAGCGGTTCGGCGCCGACGGCCGTGTCCCCGGCTGGCTGCTGCGTCCGCCGTCGTCCGTGTCCGTGCTCCGCCGCCGTCCGTGTCAGTGCTCCGCTGCCGTCCGTGCCCATGCTCCGCTGCCGTTCGTGTCCGTGCTCCGCTGCCGTCCGTGTCCGTGCTCCCCCGCCGTCCGTGTCCGTGCTGGTTGTCCTTGACCGGCGCCGCAGACATAACGCCGCGCATCATCGCCATGGGCTACCCGGCACAGGACATTGAGAAACTCTACAGGAACGACGCGCGCACCGTGCTCGAGTTCCTGAACCAGCGACACCCCGGGCACTACAAGCTCTTCAACCTGTGAGTGGGCCGCCGCGCGGCCGCAGCGGCGCGGGGAGGATGGGGTGGGCTTAGGTCGAGGGGAGGCCAGTTTGAAAGGCTATCGTTTTTTCGTGTCGAGGGGCACAGCTTTTGAAGGAGGGAATGCTAATTTGGGAGTTGTCGGTTTTTCGTGTGAAGGGGGACACCGGTTTGGAACGTTGTCGTTTTTTTGCTGTGGAAGAGCGACGATTTGGAAGATAGCCGTTTTTTGGTGTCGGCGGACACCAGTTTGGAAGATCGTCGGTTTGTCATGCCGACGGACACGAAGAAATTGCGCTGCAGAAGCGTTTTACATTGCAAACTACAACCGATGCTTACGCGCGATGGGGTCCTGTACCTTCATTAATGAGTTACGTGACGAACAGTTTGACAGGCTTCAGGCCAACTATATCCCGTCTCCATCGAGCAAGAGGCAGTTGTGATGTCTCCATCGACGTAGATCACGATCGCCTATTTAGACTTGTGTTCTCCGTTGAAACACGTCACAGAACTTTGCCCTCCAAAAGAAAACTGATTCTCCAGCATCAAGGCCAAAAACAGATTTCCAGCCGTGGCCCGCGCGCTTCGTTCTTCGTTGGCGGAACGGAAGGGGGGGGGGGGTTGCGGTGCAGGACGCGTGGTCTGCTCGGGTTTTACCGGCACGGGGGTGGTGGCAGCTGTTGTTTGTTCTGCTGGTGTGTGGGCGGGCACGGTGTGTACTCTGCTGTCGTGAGGCTTATCAGCAGGGTTGGAAAGATGTTTTTTTTTCTTTGGTGTTGAAGAACACCAGAAAATATGTACTCCGGAAACATTCTGCACTCCAATAGCTGGGTCTTGTGCGTCGATCAGAAAGCTACATTATAACGTTGTTGACAAATTTCTAACTCTGCAGACAAATGACTGTCTGCATTCATTAAGAAGCAGGTTTGATGTCATAACTGAATTGCACCAAGAACGCCAGCGTGAACCAGTATTGCTATTTGCAAAATTTTCACTCAAAAACAAAAATTATGCTCCGACACCAAGAACGAAAACCACATTTCCAACGCTGCTTATCAGTGAATGTCTTTTCGGACTATGCACAAGGAGAAGGGTTGCGTGTTAATGGGAAAAGTCCATGTACCTTGCCGCAAATGCTCGTCCCTTCGTCAGTGATATCAACGAACCCTTTGTCGGTGGCATTGAACAACCCTTTTACTCACGTATATCTGCATACTCCGCAGAAATCATCATCAAACAACTAATTAACCGTCGTGATATTACTGCCAGTCGTGTGTCGACGTGTGCGCCGCCGGCACACGACCGCCCTGAGTGTGTTCGGCCGCTGTCGGTGCGGACGTGGTCGCCTGCGGGCTCCGCCGGTGGCGGGCGGCCGGCGCGGGCGTCGTCCCGGGTCCGTCCGCGGCGGCTGTGGTGAAACAGCCCCGGACTCTCCGGTCCTGTGCCTTTGTGACGCTGGCGGCGGCGCCTTCCGACTGCCGGCCGCGGTCTGAGCGTCCGCATCCGGCGGCGGCGGCGGTACAGGTTGGGCCGTGTCCGTGGTGCCGCCCTTGTCACCGTCAGGAGGCGATGCTGCCCCTGACCGGATCCCTGTCGCCGTCAGGAGGCGGTGCTGTCCCTGCCCTGTCACCGTCAGGAGGCGATGCCGCCCCTGACTGCGCCCCTGTCACCGTCAGGAGGCGATGCTGCCCCTGACCGGGTCCCTGTCACCGTCAGGAGGCGATGCCGCCCCTGACTGTGCCCCTGTCACCGTCAGGAGGCGATGCCGCCCCTGACTGTGCCCCTGTCACCGTCAGGAGGCGGTGCTGTCCCAGGCCGACCCCTGTCACCGTCAGGAGGCGTTGCCGCCCCTGACTGTGCCCCTGTCACCGTCAGGAGGCGGTGCTGTCCCAGACCGGCCCCTGTCACCATCAGGAGGCGGTGCTGTCCCTGACCGACCCCTGTCACCGTCAGGAGGTGGTGCTGTCCCAGACCGACCCCTGTCACCGTCAGGAGGCGGTGCCGCCCCTGACTGTGCCCCTGTCACCGTCAGGAGGCGGTGCTGTCCCAGGCCGACCCCTGTCACCGTCAGGAGGCGGTGCTGTCCCAGACCGGCCCCTGTCACCGTCAGGAGGCGGTGCTGTCCCAGGCCGACCCCTGTCACCGTCAGGAGGCGGTGTTGTCCCTGACCGACCCCTGTCACCGTCACGAGGCGGTGCTGTCCCAGACCGGCCCCTGTCACCGTCAGGAGGCGGTGCTGTCCCAGACCGACCCCTGTCACCGTCACGAGGCGGCGGCCCGGCGCTCAAACACCGCCGTTCGCGGGCGGAGCGGCTCCGAACGACTGGCTCGTCCCCGGGCGATTCCCGTGTCGATATCGGTACCGACGTCCACATCGATGTCGATTTGGACTGGCTGCTTTTGGACGCCGCTGCCTTCGGCTGCGTCTGCGTCTCTGCCATTTTGAGGATCTGCTCTGTTCAGTCCAGCCACGCCTCGGCCGTGTTCTGGATCGGCCGTGCTCAGGATCGGCCGTGTTCAGGAGCGGCCGTGTTCAGGAGCGGCCGTGCTCAGTAGCGGCCGTGTTCAGGAGCGGCCGTGTTCATTAGCGGCCGTGTTCAGTAGTGGCCATGTTTAGGAGCGGCCGTGTTCAGGAGCGGCCGTCTTCCGGAGCGGCCGTGCTCTCTGGGTGCCCGCGGGCCCGGCGGCGGCCGCGGCGGCCGGCTGTTGGCCAACAGGCCGGGTTGTGTCGCGTCAGGACGCTATCGCGGGCCAGACGGCGGGCGCCGCTGGGGTGCCGGGGCCGGCCCGGCGGTGGGGTCAGACAGTCGCGCGGCTTACGTGGCTCGCCGCGGCCGGAACTCCAGCGCGGGCTCGGACGGGCGTCGTTGTCGACGGCTGTCGTCGGCGGAGGTGTCTTGCTGGGTTCGTGTGGTCGGATGTTCCGGTCGCACGAGCCCAGACGCGATTTTTTCACGCGAGGTTTGCCATTGTGGCACGGCCCAAATGAAGTTACGAGTATGGTCCGTGGCGTTCGGCCACGTCGCCGTCGTGTATCACAACCATGGAAGGAATTTTTCCTGATTTACGTAGTGGGCGGTGGGAGCGAAGCCTTTCATGGAAGAGGTTACAGAAATAGTTCAGGACTGGGCTTAACCGGAAAGAGCATAATGCTGGGGATACAGAGCAAGCGTGACCGGATTATGTACGGCCGGAAATGGATGTGCTCGTGACCAGGGCTGGAAATTCGATTTTTGTTCGTGGTGCCGGAGTGCAGTTTCTGTTTTGGAGTGGAACATTTATGCTCAGAAGAATGCTGATTTAAACTGGCGTTCTTTCGTGATTTATCTTGCAACTGTAATATGTAAACCGTGGTCCGTAAACTGCAAATTGCAAACCGTAATCTTTAAACTGTAGTTCAGTTATGGTGCCAAACCTCCTTCTCACGGAATGGAGACAGAGTCATTTGCTTCCTGAATTAGAAATTTGTCAACATGGTCATAATATACCGTTTTGATGGAGGCACAAATTCAGATTTTTGGAGATATGTATAGAATGTTTTTGGAGGACAGATTTGTCGGTGTTCTTCGACACCACAAAAAAAAATCTTTTCGAACCGTGCTGGTGACCGAAAGGCCCAGGCTTTGCGTCCAGATCATGGTGGCAGTTTGTGTTTCCTCCCGGCAACAGGCGTGGTATTTCGCGGCGCCAAAGAACCCTGCCAGCGAAACGTGGCGAAGAGCCCAGCAGCGAGCTATCCATGAAAATAAAGGAACGATTGTAAGCTCCGACTTTAATACAAGTTTTGAGTTGATGCGGTGAAGTTTTGGCCGGTAGGTATAAAACTCTGTAGAGTGCCACGGCCGCCCGCCCTGGCCGGGTGGGTTCGAGCCGCCTCGGCGTTCGCTGTTTCTCTCGCAGTTCGGTCGGCAGCCGACCTATAGGGGGAGAGGCTGGCTGCCGTGAGACCGCGGCGCCGACGACGACGTCGACTTTCGCCTCAAAATCGCAGTGCACGCATGGAATGGCGCGGTCGGGTGTAGGGATCACAATCTGCGCAACAAGCACTGCTTAGCGCACGCTCTGGTTCCAAAGCACCTCAGAAAAACTTTCGGATCACGTGTAAAAAATTCGATCTAGTATGACAGACGTCTCCACTTACGCACGTCGCAGCTTGGAAGGAATTCCCCACGATTTGCCACGCAACGTCACGAACGGGCGTTGGCCATTGAATGGCTTCAGAAGCCCCGCTTGACGTCATGTGAGCCGAGTGCTACAGAGTGCACTTTTTAATTACTCTCGTTTTTTTACTGCTGGGCGTTTTCCCAGTCATTTATGTGCGTAAAACCGGTATTTTTCGGATCAGCCAAGCTTCGTGAAAAGTCGAACGCGGTGAAACATTCCTTCCGTGACTTCGCCTGCATTGTTGCTACGCAGCGAAGCGGAGGAAACGGACGGGACGTTTTCGAGTGCACACATCGGTGCATAGCCGTCCGTCGTCAAGGGGCTTATCTTCCGTCCGAAAATCCGACGCCCCGATAAGCAGCGCGTCCCCGTCGCCATCGAGCCGGTGCAAGCTGATAGGCCATTGTGAGGGGGGCACTTTATTCCGCCCGCGCCGCGGCCGGTCGGCCTCCCCCGCCGGCGGCTGTTGCCAGCCGCGCCGGCGGCCCTGCAACGGCGGCTATCGGGGCTGCGGCTTCCTGCCACCGCCGGAGGCGGGAAAGCTCTGACGTCAGGGCGGAAAGCACGCCCCGTGTGGGCGCGAGACGCCGTCGGCCGCGGCGGGGCGCTGCCGGCGGCGACCGTCTGGTCTGGGCTGGGCTGGGCTGGTACGGTCCGGTCCGGTCCGGTCCGGTCCGGTACGGTACGGTCCGGCGGCGGCTGGGACCGCGTTCTGCGGGCGCCGGACCGCCGCGTGGGGAAGAGCACGTGGAAGATGCTGCGACCTGGACCGGGCGGAACGGAGAACGAGAACGACGACGCTGATCACCGCTGCTGGCCCGGACGTGCGAAGTGGCAGTGTGTCACGTGAAGAGTCGTAAATGTGTGTTGGCTGTAGTCACTAACCCAGCCTTGGACGTGCTGGGAGCGTCATGACGTCATGTCTTGGGCCGGATGTGACGTCATTGTGCACACCAGTAACGTTTCCGCGTGACCGCCGCTGGTGTCGGGAACGACAGCGCGACTCGGCCCTGTTCGAGAGTCGGTTGTAATGTGTTTGGTGTGTACACTGTGACGTCATTCGGCCATGTTCGAGGGCCGGTGTGACGTCAGTGCGCACACTAATGGCTTCATTATCATGTTTGAGGGCCGTCATTGCACCGACAACGTCACTGTTCTCCAGATGCGAGGAGCGTCAGTACGTCTCGGCCCTGTTCAAGGCCCGTGTCTGGCGGCACTGTTTGCGAGACAGTGACGTCGCTGTTTGTCAGGTGCCGGGAGCGCCAGTACGACTCGGCCCTGTTTGAGGACCACATGTGACTGTTTACACCAATGACGTCACTGTTCGCCAGGTGCCGGGACGACTCGGCCGTGTTCGAGGGCCGTGTGTGACGCCTGACACCAATGACGTCACCGTTCGCCAGGTGCCGGGAACGTCAGTACGACTCGGCCATGTTCGAGAGCCGGGTGTGACGCCTTACACCAATGACGTCACCGTTCGCCAGGTGCCGGGAGCGTCAGTACGACTCGGCCATGTTCGAGGGCCGGGTCGAGTGGGAGCCGTTCGAGGACCACAAGCCGCCGCGGATCGAGCAGATCGAGCCGTTCTGCCGCAAGGTGCACGACTGGCTCAGCGCGCACCCGCAGAACGTGGTCGCCATCCACTGCAAGGCCGGCAAGGTGCGACGCCGGCCGGGCCGCCGCGGCGGCGCCGAGGACTGGCCTGTGGGAGGTCTGGTCCAGGGTCGCGTGGTGTGCGGCGTGCGCCGATCAGCTCGGTCGTGATTGGTTGGTGGGTGACGTCACCGCGCTGCGCAGCTGACGCGTAGTCTGGAGCCGTGCGCTGAAAAGCTCGTCTCTGATTGGTTGGTGGACGGAGTGCTTGCGGGTGTGTGCGGTGTAGCAGCTGACCCTGGGGCGTGACGCAGACAGCTGACGCTGACATGTGGCGAAACCCTGCTGTCGTGTCATGTGTCATGTGTCATGTGTCCAGACGGCGTACGACGGTGCTCGGGCTGTATGTTGACTTCTGGCGTCAAAACGGCCCTAATGTCGAGTGATGTTGGAGATGAGTCATTTCCAATCACGCCGACACGGGACCGCGCGAGTCGTTTGAGTCAGCGACCTCACGCGGCCCGGTGGTGGACGCTCTGCGGCGCCACAGCGTGTCCTTCGCGGTCTGTCATCTGCTTCTGTGTGTGTGACGCTGCCTGTCGCTTGCGGTCTGATCGCGGCCGGTGTGGTTTGGACACGGGACGTTGCGCGCTGCAGCCTGCTGCGTCACACCCGCCGCCGCGGGCAGGTCAGGTCAGGTCAGGTCGGACGCAGAACGGATGAGGTTAGGCACCCGCCGGCGGTGGCCTGGGCTCGTCCGTACCCTGGTGCCGTCGGTGGCGTCCTCCTGCGTCGCCGGCAGAAGCTCACTCCGAAGCTCCCGAGCGCCGTCTGTCTGTCGCCGGACCGTCTGCGATCGTGTTCGACGCGCTGACGGGGTCGAGATGGACGGGGAACCCCGACTCGTCTCGCGAAACCGACGCTCACGTGTGGCCCTCTATCGCCTGCGATTGTCTCGGGCGCTAAGCGGCGACCCTTTAGCGCCGCACCGCCTACAGTTGTCTCACAGGCGGTTAACGACCGCATATTTAGCACGCCTTGGGCGCAGAATGACCGGCGGTAACCGTGCGGCCAGGGCCGGACGGGCGTGATGATCTGCTGCTACCTGCTGTACTCGGGGGAGTGCGCCACCCCAGCCGAGGTACTCCGCTACTACGGCGACCAGCGCACCAAGGACGGCAAGGTGAGCTGCGGGCCGCCGTCCAGAGGCTCCCCCCGTCCCCCCGCCGGGTTACGACCCCCCGTCCCCCCGCCGGTGGGCTCCCCCCCCGGGGCCCCCCCCCCCCCCCGGTCCCCCCCCCCCCGCCGGTGGGCTGCGGCTGCCGCTCCGAGTGTCGTCCCCTTCCCCCGCCGGCTTACGACCCCCCGTCCCCCCGCCGGTGGGCTGCGGGCTGCCGTCCAGAGGCTCCTCCCGTCCCCCGCCGGCTTACGACCCCCCCTCCCCCCGCCGGTGGGCTGCGGCTGCCGCTCCGAGTCTCGTCCCCGTCCCCGTCCCCCTGCCGGCTTACGGCCCCCCGCCTGTTGGTTTGTGTCGTGGGGGGGGCGTTGGTGAGGAGGGCTTTCTGCCTGTTACTGGTGCTCCTGCTGTTGGTGGTCAAGAGCAGCAGCGATCTTGAGTTCACTGAGACAGACTCAGTGAACGGGTGTTCACTGAGTCGTGTCAGTTCACAGAGTCTTGAGATTGAGAGCTTTTGTTTTGGTCGTTGTTTGCTTTTCCTGATGCCTTTGTGTCAGTCATTTGAGGTGTCGGTGGAACGAGAAATCCGCGGAATCTTTCTGTCCGTCCGTGAGACTCACGGAACGAAAAAAAAACGGAAACCTGCCTGCTAATCGGAAACCGTCTGTGTACTGTACTCCCGTGCGTGTGCTGCAGGGGGTGACCATCCCCAGCCAGCGGCGGTACGTGGAATACTTCCACCAGCTGATGCGGCAGGGCAGGCCCAGCTACTGGCCGACCGATCTCTTCCTCCAGAGCATCACGCTGGAGCCCGAGCGGGCGATCGAATCGATCGTCTCCAGTGAGTGACGCCGCCGGAGGGTCGCGGGTTCGAGACCGGGTGGAGGCGATTGTTTTTGTTCTGTCCGCTCGACGACGGGTGGTGGAGGGCGCGACGCGATGTGACTGTGGCAGGCTAATTGGCGATGACTGGTAGGCGCGACGGGCCTAACTGATGTCGGAGTCGTGTAGAGTCGCGCGGAGTCATGACTCTGTCGGCAGAGTTGGCGCCGTCTGCCGTTTGTGAGGAGTTGGTGTTGGTTGACCTGTGTAAAGTTTGGAGCCACCAGGCTTTGCTCGGTGGCGACGTGATACTGACATCGAGACGTGCAAGCTTGTAGAGGGTTGCGCAGAACGATGTCTGTCGAGTTTGATAAACTTCGCAGTGGCAGAAGGGTTCAGTGACGTTGAAGGGATGCCAAAGCTCCCACCTCCCGACTGTTCAGTTCTGGTCCATCCTTCTCCTTCTTGGACAGTGTTCCACCCACCGCGGTCCCTGTCTCGTGTATACCTCGCCTCTGTCTGATCCCTGAGGTGTGGTCATGTGTGGCTCGTCCTCAGCGGCACTTAATCCATGCCCCATGACCTCGTGACCCTTCAGCTCCCTCCCTCTCCTGCACCTCGGCAGCGTCCCATTTCTTCCAGTCCCTCAGCCATCCCCTCGGAGCCCTCAGCCATGTCCTCCTCTGGCAGTTCTCCCGTGACTCGGCTGTCTCCCACGAGACGTCCGCTTCTCAGTCTACCCCCAGCCATCCCCCTCTGGCAGCTCCCCTTCACTGCTCGCCCTCCCCCGCCAGACGTGTACTTCCCAGTCCACGCCTCAGCTATCCCCTGAGACAGCTCCCCGTGACGGCTCCCTCCTCCCCCGCCAGACGTGTACTTCCCAGTCCACGCCTCAGCTGTTCCCCTGAGACAGCTCCCCGTGACGGCTCCCTCCTCCCCCGCCAGACGTGTACTTCCCAGTCCACGCCTCAGCTGTTCCCCTGTGACAGCTCCCCGTGACGGCTCCCTTCTCCCCCGCCAGACGTGTACTTCCCAGTCTACCCCTCGGCCATCCCCGTCTGACAGCTCCCCTTTACGCGCCACCCTCCCCCGCCAGACGTCTACTTCTCCGTGAAAACGCGCGGGCCGCCGTCCGCCTGCGCCAACGGCGACTCGGACGTGCGCACGCAGAAGGAGTGCAAGCTGATGACGTCACGGGCCGTCGAGCCCGCCCGGAGGGCCGGCGACACCTGCCTTCGAATCCCCGTCGAGGGCGACCTGCCGCTGGCCGGCGACTTCAAGCTCGAGCTGCTCTGCAAGCCCAAGAACAAGCTGAAGCCCAAGGAGAAGCTCTGCTGGGTGTGGCTGAACACGTTCTTCGTGGCGGGCATGACGGCGTCGACGGAGCTGCGGACGGAGAGGATGGAGCGCGCCTCCAGCTGCCCGGAGGAGGAGGATGCGCCCGGGCAGGCGTACCCCATCGTCAGGTGAGCGCGGGCCGTGCGCCGCGCCGATGACGGCTGGAAGGTCCCCGGTTCGAATTCGGGTGATGGCGGAGTTTTTCCGTCGTGATCAACCCGTGTAAGAGGCTCGGAGGCCGGGTGACCCTTTGGCAGGTGGATACTCCGAGTCGTAATCCGGCGTTGGCCATCAGGTGAGGCATGGCATGTGCATCCTATCGTCTTCTACTGTCTAGTAGGTCACTTCCATCACCTGGTCATCAAGGCAAGACGGAGGGAGATGCCTGAGAGCCCGTTAGTTCTGGGACGTTTTTAGTCGCTTCCGCTTAGCGTCTGTCTTGCTCTCGTGCTCGGCTACCTCGAGTGCTTCTCGGCCGCCCGGTCTGTATCCAGTCTTGCTCGACTGATGTTCGGCCTGCTGGGATGCTCTGGTGCTCCCCCCCCCTCCATCCGGGTCACAGGACGCCGGCCTGCTGTGCTTGCAGGAAGAAGGACTCGCTGCCGTTGTTTAACAGAGTGCCTCTCGTCAAGACGCGGCATCAGTAAGTGAGCCGCACGTGCGGGCGCCCGGGCACGTGTGCGCGGTGGCGGGGCACGCGGCGGCACGTGGTGGACGGTGATTAACGCGGCCCGCGGCGGCCGGCGCGCGGTTCACGCGCGCCGGCTCGGCCGTGCGCGGTTCACGACAGCACTGTGGTTCACGCTGCGGTCCGTGTACAGCGTCATCCCTCAGCCCGAGTCGTGTGTCTGTGTGTCTGTGCGTGGGTGTGGGTGTCGGGACTGGTGAGTATGTCTGCGCCCCGCAGGCACGCGGTGGGTGTTCCAGTGACGGGTGTTCCGGTGACGGGGTTGCACGGACCGTGATCTGTACGGCGGTTGACGGGACGTGGTTCGGGTTCGTCTCAGCATTGTCTGGTGTCGAACTGTCTGTACAGTCCTTGTTTTGTGTGCGGTGCTCGTGTCGTGATAAAGTTTTTCGGAGTACGCATGAGTGTAATGGATAAAGTTGTCATGTTATCATGTGTCTTGTTTGCAATATGTTTGAGCGTCGGTGAAATCCCACAGCCATCAATGAAGGCATATCAGGTTATGCCGAAATATTTAGGCTTTTGTGACATCCGGTGCTGTACACTCGCGAAAACTCCGAAAAACTTAGTCACCATCGGCTGGGTAAATGTGCCGTCGCGAATTTTATGTCAGTGTGCTGTAATTCTGTGAGTAGCGCGTGTCTGTGCACGGTCCGAGACTTGGTGCACGCTCCACTGCACGGCACAGCTTCTGGTGACTACTGTGCACAGTGAGGGAGGGGAGGGGGGTGCATGCCGACACTCTGCCCTGCCCGTGGCCGATTGTGTATACATGTGGTGTACATTGTGTGCTCAGTGGACGATACTAGACCTGTGCAGTGGGAAAACACGTGTTGAAAGCGCACGAGATATCCTGTTCGCAAAAAGGCGGATGCGGGAATTCACGCCGTGTTTGGGTCGAATGTAAGTGGGGTTTATGACCCTGGACTTGGCGATTTTTATACCATCAGACACAGCCTTCTTCATCTGCGGTTTTTTTTTGTTGTTCGTGTTATTGACTGAGTAGGTTTGGCAATTGGTCACAGTTGAGGGACTTTTGGCAAAGCAGTGCCCCCCCCCCAAAAAAAAATCCTTTTGGTTCGGCGAACCGTGGTATGTTTGTAAATAAGCGTGCCCCTGTACAGCAACGTCATGGCTCTGGCACGGATTCTACGTTCAACCGCTTTGATGCTACCTGTATCATATAATGACACCAAGTAATACTCCATTGTGAGTGATGGGGGATATTTCGGGCGACCGAATTCATGAGTGTACTGATAGTCGTGGCGGCAGAGCTGTCGGCGTCTCTTTCTGTTGTGTTGGCTCCCTGCATTCGCCAATGCTTCGGATGTCAGCACAGACGTTTGGCGTTGCTTTGACACGTGTTTTCGTGTTGGTTGGTTTGTCCAGTCCGTGTCGACTTGTCTGTAGGCGTGTCCTTGATTCATTTCAAGCGAATTGACTCAGCTAAGGTGGGAATCTGTTCCGATTCTGATTTGCGGCACCTTGGCCAAAAATGGAATATATTCCTCTGATTGATTGCTGGTTGAATGGCAAGTCTTCGATTCTGATTCATGACGTGTTGCGAGTGAATGGATTCTGATTGTTTTTCACGACCAGTGCAGATTTCCTGGATCGATTCAGAATCGACTCAGAATCGGTTCAGAATTGATTCGGAATCGAGCACAAGCCTGCCTTTCTGTCCAGTTCCTGGTTTGACGTATCAGAGGCCCTGCTTAGTCGTCTGCCTTCAGGCGGAGTGTGTGGAGGGTGTGATGTGGGGGGGGGGGGACCGGGAAGGTCCTGGTCCTCTAGTCCTGGTTCTGTGTCTCGGTGGAGGGACCAGGAAGGTGCTGATTCCGGACCTGGTCTTGGTCTTGTGGTCCTGGTTCTGGCCCTGGTCCTGTGTCTCTGTGGATTAACCGGAAAGTTTCTGGTCTTGTGGTCCTGGTTCTGTTCCTGGTCCTGTGTCTCTGAAGGGACCGGGAAAGTCCTGGTCCTGTGGTCCTGGTCCTGGTTCTGTAGTCCTGGTCCTGGCTCTGGTCCCGTGTCTCGGCGGAGGGACCGCGAAGGTCCTGGCTCGTGCCCTGGCCGCGGTCCGGCGGGGCGGCGCTCGCCGGGCCCGGTGCCGCGGACCGGCCGCCGCTGTCCGCCCTCTGCTCTCCTTCTCTCCTGTCCTGCCCGCCGGTCCACAGGCGGCTGCAGCACGACGAGAAGTGGCTCCCAGTCACCGCCATGTGGATTGTCGAGCCATTTCGGGTGTCGTCGTTCCGTTTCGGCGATCATCGCGCTTCGCAGATGAGGAGCCGCCGACAGGCCTGGTGGCGGGACGTGAAACTGTAGTTTGCTGTAGCCCGATAGGTGGCGCAGGCTGCGACCTGCTGATGGGCCTGGTGGCCGGACGGGAAACTAGTCTGCTGGAGCCCGATAGATGTCCCGGACAGCTGCGTGCGGTCTCGTCTTTGGGTGATTTTCGGCAAGTTGAGCCGTCCGGAACAAGTAGCAGAACAGCCAACAAATAGTTGGGAACGTCGCGCCATTCGAGGCCATTTTTTTATGGTGGCATCATCGTTTGGCTTCTGACGAAGCTTTGGCGGAGATAACCGCGTCAACTACACACTGACCGTTCCCGGAGTCATATTTCACTCGCAGGGAATGCGTTATTCTGTGTGTCGAAAACGCTGGCAACAAGAACGTGGTCTGCACCCTTTTAAAAACATTATATAACATATGTATATAGAGAGAGAGAGAGAGAGAGAGAGAGAGAGGGGGAGCATCCTTATAAGAACAGAAGTTCTCCCATGTGGGGCATTCCACGACAAATCGACAAAGGGGTGGCACCTTTACGTCTCAGATCGGAACCAAAATTGTCGTACAGGGTTGTCTTATGCCCTGAGTCCGCCGGTGCAAGTTTTCATCAGTTCAGCGGTTCAGGACTCACAGCCTCCGGGATTACTGCGAGGTCCCGCTGCAAGTGTTTGTTGAGCGGCCGGTGATGTGTCAAATATTATTCGAAATTTAAATATCCGGGCATTTGGAGCTCGCAAAGGTTCAGCGAAGCTGCTACTGGTCAGACTTTTTATATGTAGCAAATAACAAAATAAATACGGTATGTCCTCAGGTCACGTGTCCTCCGGCGACAGAAACCCTGCACAGAGCCAGAAACCCTTTTTCATTGTCAAAAGGATATTTTCTGTTCCTCGGATCATGTCATGTTAAATCAGCAGCCATGGGAACACAACACTCATTGGTGTCGAAACTGACCCTCAAGTAAAGTTGCTTCAGGCGTACGCTTTGAAATCGCCATTGATAATGTTTGGCGACACTTAAAAAAAAATGGTCAGAAAAAGATTGATGTGGGTCATCTGATGTCATGTCAGGTTCAAGATTGAGTAAAGCTGCGAATGTCGAACAAAGGCCATTTGTTCGCCATAATCACACTGATGTGTTCTTGAATGACAAGTTGGGCAGGTCAAGTCAGGTCAGGTCAAGGACGATGGCAGGCAACATGTGTCTGTCCCGTTCGAAAAATCACGGTGTGACAGTTCTCGGTTTTGAACGAGACGAGATTTTCCCTGCTATCGTCCTTGGCCTGACCTGACCTCACTTGCCCTTGACGACCTCCATGCCATTCAAGAACACATCAGCGTGATTATTGCGATCAAATGACATTTGTTTGATATTCGCGCATTTACCCACTCTCGAGATACGCATGCTTCAATATTTGATCTTAGTTGGCGTGCTGTGACCTTAAATAATCTTTATCCATGTTTTTTGGTCATTTTTCATGCGTAACCAAACATCCGCTATGGCGAACCCAAAAAGTATGCTTTACATACCTTTACTTGAGTGCCAGTTTCGACACAAATCACTCTTGTGATTCATTGACTTTTGACCTGACCTGACGTGATTTACGGAGATGAAAACGTCTTTTTGACAATGAAAAAATGTTTCTGGCTCTTTTTGGACTGCTCACTACTCAGCATGAATTGATAGGACTGTCATATTTGCTTATTGCCCACGGATTTTGGACGTCATGACATGACCTTGTTTTACATCCTGACTTTACAATATTAACTTAGAGCCAATAAATATGTCATCGTCCTTCATAAAATTTCTGGCTAAACAAAATGTGACCGTTTCCCCGGGCATTGAGGTCACCGAGGGTGACGGGACCTGAGGTCTTACCGTAACTTTTTTTGTTATTTATCTTATATAAAAAGTCTGACCAGTAGCAGTTTTCTTGAACCTTTGCGAACTCAAAAATCTTTGGATATTTAATTTTCAAGCAGTACCTCAGATAGCATTCGACCTCAAAGCAAACCCTTGCAGCGTAACCGCTCAGAAATGCCGTAGTGTAGAACTCCTGAACTGTTGATCTAATCGAAGTAAAATTTTCGCAAGTGAATTCAGGGCATAAGACAACCCTATAAACCAGTTTTGATCAAAATCTGAGACATGAGGGTGGACAGTGACCCCTTTGCCGTGTCAGTTTGCCGTGAAATTCCCATGTATCTTAAATGCGGCAGGACGGTTGTGTGTTGGGGTGTTGAGTGCCGTTTTTTCCGATTCATATGTGAACATTGTCAGCCTTATGGTGTTCGTCCGTCTGTTAGTGGTCAGCGTGTATGTATGTATATGTGCAATGACCATCCAGACATTTGGGTATGTCAGGCATGTTGTCATATACAGGTAAAGACATGCATAAAAACATCCGGAAACATCATCAGGAGGTGCCTGCCTTGTGTTCTGCCGTGCGTCGCCGGTGTCAGCAGCGTTTCTGGCCGCGTTCCGGCAGCTCGTGCAGTGACGCCCGGCTGGTCCCCGACCTGGGCAACCGGATAACGCTGACACTCGGCAAGCAGGAGCTGGACAAGGGCTGCAAGGACTCCCGGCTTCCGGAGAGCTTCAAGGTGGGTCCGCCGCCGCCGCCCGCTCCCGGCGGCGGAACCCGAGGCGGGACGGCGGACGTTGCGCGTGGAACGTTGTCTGGGACGGGACGATGGGCCTTGCGCGTTGTACGTTGAACGTTGTCCGGGATGGGGTGGTGAGTGTTGTCCGGGATGAGACGGTGGACGTTGTACGTTGTGCGGTGAACGTTGGACGTTGTCCGGAACGGCACCGCGGACGCTGTACGTCGAACGTTGTCCGGGACGGGGCGATGAACACGACGACGTTATTGTTAACAGTTGCACGACGCCGACCCTCACAGAACGTCGCCGCCTGCCGTGCGCCGTGGAACGGAAACTGTTTCCTTTTGAGCGTCGTGTGGGCAGAAGCATGGGTTTTGTTAGGACTGCAGGCGGAACCCGGCTGCGATGAAGGATGAGAGGCTAGCTGAATGCGTCTGAACACCGATCGGGGGTTGTCATGGGAGGTAAAGCGATGCCGAATGTCGGCTGTGCGTGCGCCAGAACCTTTGGTTTCTCCGGAATCCGGACGTTATCACCTCCGTTGCCGTTGTGTGTTGCACCGAGCTGCGCTTGCTGAAGGCAGGTTGGGCCCGCTTCCGTTCAGTGGACCCTTCACCATGTGTTTGCCACCGACGCGGCGCTCCCTGAAGCCGAAATAGCCGCCACGGCTCGTCGTCCTGTCTGGCCGGGCCCTGGCTGCGGCCGGTGTCTGCGTTCGGTCCCATCTGTGGCAGCTGTGCTCCCTGTCTGTGGCTGCTGTGATTCCTGTCTGTGGTTCCCGTTGTGTGGTCGTGCTGTGTGGTTCTTGTGCGTGGTTCGTTTCTCGTATGGCTCCCGTCTGTGGCTGCGGAGGTTCCTGTTCGTGATCCCGTCGTGTGGTTCCTGTGTGTGTATGGTGCTTGCCTGTGGTTCCCGAATGTGGTTGCTGTGGTTCCTGTCTGCATTTCCTGTCGGGCGGGTGTTTGCGTGTGGTTTCTGTCTGCGGCTACTGTGATTTCTCTTTGTGGTTCTTGTGTGGTCTCTGCCTGTGATTCCTGCTTGTGTTTCCTGTTGTGTGGTTCCTATTTGTGATTCCTGTCTGTGGTTGGTGTCTGCGTGTGGCTCCCGTCTGGCAGCTGTGGTCCCTGTCACTGGCTCCTGTATGAGGTCCCTGTCCGTGACTGACGTCTGTGGTTCTTGTCTGCGGTGTTCTGTGTTCTCTCGACTGGCGTCGACCGCGTCTGACCGAGTCACGTGATCGGCAGATGCACCTGAGCCTGGTGCGGCGGCGCGGTCACGTGGCTCCGCGCTCCCGCCACGCCACCGGCTCCGACTCGGACAGCGACGACGACGAGGACGCCGAACAGTCCGGTGAGTGTTCGGCGCCGAGCTGAGCTGAGCTGAGCTGAGATGAACGGAGCTGAGATGAGATGAGACTGAGATTAGCTGAACTGAACTGAGATTATTTGAGATAAGTCGGGCTGAATTGAGCCGAGCTAAGCAGAGCTAAGTTGGGCTGGGCTGAGACGAGCTGGGCTGAGCCGAGGTTGGTCGAGCAGAGCTGAGCTTAGCTGAGCCGAGCCGAGCTGAGTTAAAATTCAACGGGCTGAGCCGGGCCAAACTGAGCTGAGGTGAGTTGAAGCCAGGCGAGCCAGGCTAAGATTGCCTAAGCCAAGATGAGCGGAGGGAAGCCGAGCCGAGCTGAGCTGAGCTGAGCTGAGCTGAGCTGAGCTGAGCTGAGCTGAGCTGAGCTGAGCTGAGCTGTGCTAGGTTGAGCTGAGATGAGGTTCCGTGTGCTGAGTTCGATGTGACCAGACCCGAAGGGCTCGAACTCACCAGAAGACATGGCACAATCCTTTCCGAAAACCCATGTTAGAGGCAAAACAGCAGCTATTAATAACTCCGCAGACCCCGTACTGGGTGAGGTCGCCGGACCTGAGTCCGGTTCTGAGACGGTTTGGCGCGCGGCTCGCGATTCCCTTCCGTAAAGCCAGCCTCGCTTAACGTCGAGAGGATTGTGCCGTGTTCTGGTTGGTCATCGGCCCGCGACCCGGCAGTTCGTCAAGCCCACCGGCAGGTGTGTGAGCGCCGGCGGCTGACCGCAGCTGCCCGCTTCCCCCCCCCCCGGCCGGCGCCGGCCGGCTGTGGTGATGGCGCGCGGTGGCGGCGCTGGCATGACGTCACGGACAGGTGGGCGGACGCGCCCGCGCGGGTCGCATGTGTGCTCACCGGGGTGAGTTTGGTGGTTGGATCCTGCCCGCACTGGAGTTCGGAAGACCTGGCCCGATCTGACCTGATCTGAAGAAAGATTACGGCCAGACCCGGCCTGACGGGGTTTGGCCGGATCTGGTGGTTGGTTTGGTAGTTGCTCGTGGTGGATTGTGATGATGTGATGTGAGTAGGCCCTTGCTGAGCTGAGCTGACCTTGATTCCTGACGTGAGACGGTTTGACCTGATCAGACTTGGCCCTAGCTGACCTGACCCTGGATAGCGTCTGGGTGATGTAAATTAAGGGGTAGTACATCCGGCGTCAGTGCTTATACGAACCAAACAATCTCACTGTCTTGATGACTTGTTAGCTGGAATTTAGCAGAAGATAGTGAAATACAAGAACACGGGGAGAATAATCGAGAAATAACAGTTCACTGGTTCTGGGGATAGTTCTCGGTTTTCTCCCAATGGAGGATCCCTGCCGTTACCGTGACAACATGATTCGCCGGATGGGCGGAAATACTTTCAGGCAATGCCTCCGTGACATTATGCTTCCATATGACATGGGTGGTCCATGGGTGACATGGCCTCTACTGATCTGGTCTGACCTTTCAGCTGACTGTTTAGCCTCCGTTGGCCCGAACTTTGTTTACCTGATCCGACATCCGATAATCTGAATTAAACCTGAACTGACTGACGTGATGAGTGAATGAATGAATGAATTGGACTGAAATGAATGGACTGGTGAATGACTGAAATGAAATGGTAGTGTGGTAAAATGAAAATGATGAGAAAGTGAACAAATGAAATGAACTGAACCGACCTGAACCTCTGATGACCTGACCTCTGGTGACCTTTCCCTTGCCGACCCGAACGGTCTTCAGCCGACCTCTGCCGACCTTCGCCGGCTTGACCCGGCCTTCGCTGCCCTCTCTGCCGAGCTGAGCTGAGCCATGCTGATCTGAGCTGAGCTGAGCTGAGCCGCGCCGTGGTGTCGGCAGCGGTGCGGCCGGGCTGCCTGCCCGACTGGGGCCGGCCGCCGCTGCGCTGGCAGCCGGAGCGGCCGCCGCCAGAGCCCAGCTAGCAACAGCGAGACAGCCGCCTCCCGTGAGTGGCCGCGGCGGTGCTCGGCGCTCGTGACGGCTTTCGTGACGGCTTCGTGACGGCTTTTGTCGCTGGGCGCCGTGCCGCCGTCCCCGACTGGCGGAGCTTTTCCTCTGTTCTTTGTCCGGAGCTTGCGGGCGTCCGTGGCTGAACGCCCGGACGACTCCGCGCCAGCGACTAACATGTCCGAGGGTGGCGCAGTGCGGTGGTTAATTTGCTCGCCTGACGACCGAAGGGTCCCCGGTTCGGGTCCAGGTCGCGGCGAGATTTTTCCGTCCTTGGCTTTAGCCGACGTGGCAAGCTGCGACGCGAAATGGCCCTGGCAGTCGGGAGCGTCGATGAATAACCCAGGAACCACCCGAGTAACCACTCGGAACCAGGAGTCGCACTAACCAGGCGAAACTAACCAGTGCTCATAACCTCCGGTGGCTTCTTTGGTGAGGGTGAAACAACAGGCAGCGACGGCCGGCGGCGGGCGTGAGATGGGGCGCCGGTAACTGCAGGCAGCGTCCACCGCTTGAGAGCCCGGAAGGTGGTATCCGTTTCAGGTCGCTAAGGTTCGGTATTGTGGGGCTTTTGGCTGTCCGTTTTTTTTTAAGTTATACGTCTAGAGAGAAGGTGGTGGGATTACCGTCGATGCCAAGCAGAGCTTGCCGTCCGGTCTAATATGTCGTCACCGAAGGACCTAGAGATGAATTAGTTTTGTCCCGGACGTTCAGCCAGACGGCAGTGACGGGTCTCCCGCGTGCCGCCGGCACCGCGGCGCGGCCCCCGCGGTCTCGGCCGCGCAGCGTGACGGACAGACGTGACGGTGCGTCGTCACGCGCCCGCCGCCGCTTGCCGTCCGGGCCTGCGAGGGGCGCTCTGTGACCGCGCCGTCAGGGCGTCGTCCGTCTCCGAGAGTCCGTCACCGGCAGGACGGCCGCCGCTGTGTCTCGTCCGTCCGCTGTCCGTGCTGTCGCTTTGTGCTGTTCCCCCGCCTCGCCACTGTGCGCTCAGTGTGGGCGCCGCGCTGTGGAGGCGCTCACCTCGGCCGGGAACTGAGTCTCTCTCTCTCTCTCTCTCTCTCTCTCTCTCTCTCTCTCTCTCTCTCTCTCTCTCTCTCTCTCTCTCTCTCTCTCTCTCTCTCTCTCTCTCTCTCTCTCTCTCTCTCTCTCTCTCTCTCTCTCTCTCTCTCTCTCTCGCTCGATTTGAAATGGCCACTCTGATAAAGTAATGGGTGTGGCCATGGCAGAAACTGACTGTCCCATATTGATACACATCGTTGTTAGCATTGTCCGCTGTCGGGATGCAGTCCTTTGTGGCTTTTTATGTTTGTACCGTCTGTGTTAATGGCAGATTGATTGTGGGTTGTTCTCATGGTTGCCGTCGTGGTAAAAACGCGTCGAACGAATTTTGGACGGTTATCAAGGTATTAGAGAGGTGCGATATTGGAAGCGTCGATTGCCTTGCTCCTCTCTTCTTGGATTGGTTGGGCATATACGGTTGGATAGCGGCCGCGCTCTGCTTTCCAACCGTAGTAAAATAGGTCATCTGTCCGCCTGGATCTGGTAGGACACGCCTTCCATCGGAAAGGTATGTCTGCCGGTACACCGCTACGTGTCCGGTAGACAGCGACTGTCTGACGGGCATTAGCTTGTCTGGCGGATCGTGACTGTCCGGCAGCCTTTGGCTTGCCCAGTACATATTGGCCAGCAGCGATTGCCTGGCTTCCTCGGCAGACAGCGGCTTTCCAGTTAATATCTCACCCGGAGCTACTCGCTGCCCCCCCCCCTCCCCCTTCCGCAGAAAATTCTTCTAACTCTGGATGTTCTGGCCCGCAGACAGCGGGAAGGAGACGACTCACCTGTGACCGGCAGCAGCCGCACCAGGAGCACCAGCGGCACCAGCCGCACCAGCAGCACCAGCGGCGGCGGGCGGCTCCAGAGTACAAAGCGACGTCCGCCGGGCGCCGCCGCCGCCGTGACGCCGTGACGCGCCGTGACGCCGGCCGGGACCTGTGACGGCCGGGCGGCGGCGCGGCGCGCGCGTGTGTCGGCCTCTGTCGGCCTCTGGCGCGGACTGTGTGTGGGCGGCGAGTGTTCGCCCGGGGAATGCTCCCGGCGCGCCGGCCTGTCTCCGTCTCGAGAGAGAGAGGCCTGTGTTAGCGGGCGCCGGCCGTCCGCGCTCTGCCGGAGGCCCGCCTGGGGCGGCTCAGCGCTCCAGGCGGAGCGGCCGGGAGTCGCCTGGAGCGGCTCAGGCGCCGTCGGCGCAGGGGCGGGAGGTGGGGGCGGGCGTGGTTGTGTAGCGGTCGAGGCGGCGAAGGGCGGCCCCCGTCGGCCGGCGTCCTCGTGTATCCGTCGTCGTCCCCGGCCCGGCCCGCGCGGCGGCCGCCGTCCGAGCATGTCGTACGTGACCTGACCTGACCTGAGCGGCGCAGGGCAGCCTGGTGCCGCCGGGCCGCGAATACAGCCGGACTGCGTCGAGCACGCGGTGAGGCGGGGAGGGCGGACCGCCGGCTGGCTGGCTGCCGTGAGGAGGAGCCGGCGGCTGCGGCGGCGCGGCGACCGGCCCACAGACGGACATTCGGTTTCAAGCGGAAGTTCCGTGCCACGTCCTTGTCGGTGGGTGGTCCCACTTGTCACGAAGGTGAAGCGTTGCGCTCACGAGATATTTTCTTTCATTTTCTCTCGAAGAGATTTCCTCGAGAACAAGACAAGACGATGTCACCGTCAGACAGTGAGCGCCGAACGGGCGGATCGACCCGACTCCACGCAGCGTAACACGCTGGTCCCAGCGAGTTCCCGTCCGTGTGGTCCGCTGCCGACCTCGGCTTCCTGCGGTGTACAATTGTGGGCAGCAGAGTACGGCCTCCAGGCATTGTTCGGCGCTTTCTGAGACAGCTTGACACCCGTTGGGTAGTGGGAACGCTGCAGCGAACCGAGGTTCGTCCAAACTGTAATCACACCCGTTCGACACGTTTTCCCCGTGCGTTCTGAAAAGGCGTGCTATTTCTGTACGCGTTTGCCCAGTATTCAACGGATTGCAGCGGAGGAACATGCCATCAGCTGGACACATGAAAGTGGTGTGCTTGCAGCCTGTGAAATCATGCTGCAGGTTAATGAGGGTAACCCGCTACTGGGGGTGTCAGATAGGGCACCCCCTCGGTTTTTCTTGAATAACTTTTGAACCGTTAGCCCAACCAAATTTTCAGTACCCGTTCACCAATCACGTACATATTTTGGCATCAAAACAGTTTCCGTGCTAGGTCAGGTCACTGGGATGTGGCGTCATAAATGAACCCTTGCGTTCATGTTTTTGGCTCTTCGGGTGGTGGCGCCAACATGCTTCGTTTTTTTATAATATTGGTGACTGTAACGAACGAATTATTTGAATTTACATCGGACACGGTCCTTAAAAGGGAATGCAACCGTAACATGTCAATATTAGAAGCCATGCTAGTTCACATGTATGATGACAATTTGGCTGATTGCATTGTGGGTGATAAAAGCGGTTGCCGCGGACCTTCCCCATCGTTCAAGCCAAACGAGCAGATCTATAAGCACCTGTTGACAAGGTTCACCAAATGCAGCGCGAAGTGATGTCAGGACACGTCATAGGAAGATGTCAAAATGAATTGGAATATAGCACTCTGTGTGGAAGATCGTTCAGTAGCAGCAGAGAACAATTATTGTAACTAGTCAGAAAACGAAAAATAACCTCTGTCCTGACCTGACGTGACCTTGACCCGCTAAAGAGCAGACAGCGCAGATTTGGTGATCACGAAATGTTTTTTTCAGTTTTGTACTCCACACAATTAAGAATCCCAGCGAGCAATTATTGCTCTTTGTCAGGAAGCAACAAAGAATGCATCTTTGTCTGACCTGATCTAGACTGACTGACGTGATGGAATGCCGGTGATCCGAAACTGATCATCAGAAGATTCCAGTCCCGTCCTTTCTGCCACATGGCTCAAAACGGCTGCCATATCGATCTTTGGCATGTAAAGCAAGAGCAGTATTACGCCTGACCTAACTTGACCTTTGCCCAAAATTTTTGAAACATTTTGGCATGCATCTGGTGCAGAAAATCGTGACTTTTTGTTTGGCACCCACCTGGAGGCTCTGAGACCAGTGTTGCCGATGATTTGATGTACAGACCGATGTCAGTTCCCCCACATCGTGTTATGCGTTTTACGTGACCCTATGACATCATCAGTCACGTGGCCAGGGCTAACAGTATTTTCTGAATTGCAAGACTCAGGGCTATCGATTGGTGCCAGGCCGGTCCAGATTCGATGGTTAGATGCTGAAATAACAGGAGGATGCCCTTTTTGACACTCCCAGGCGGTCACGGGTACAAAAACGCCAGGCGGTGCCGGATTAAGTTATATGTCATGAATGTAACTATCAAATTTAAGTCGCCCGCCACTTTCAGACACAGAACTACCAAGTTTATACCAGACCCGGCTTAATGCACGCACAAGTGGGCGGCAAATCTTGACCCTGCTATCTCTTGGTCTGTCAAACCGACTGCATCGGATTTTTGCAGGGAGTTGGTCTGTTGCGTTATCGTACGTACCCCGAAATGTGAAGGACATGCGTCGGACGGGGTCATCCAAAGTGATATGTTGAATGTGAAGCACCCTGTCGGTTCTGCTTACTCCAGACCTTTTCAGCCGATCATAGCAAAGTTTTGAGATCCAGCTTACCAGGGGCAGAGCCAGGATTGTCCTAAGAGGAGGGTTCCTCGAAGCTCATGGTGAACTGGAATCATACGAAAATCGTCTGCCGGGAAGACGATGTGCAATGATTTTCGCAAAAAATGGTGGCCTAAGGGAGGGGGAAAGCCCTCGTCCCCCCCTCCCCCTCTTGGCTGCGCCTGTGTAGCTTACAGGATGCAGCTACATACCCAAGAGCATGGTTGACCTAGGCCTCGTCGGTGGAGATGGAGCCAGGTCAAGATTTGGAAATACACGCTATCAAAGTGGGACGTAGGAATAGGGCCGAATGGTATTCACGAAAAACACGAAGGATGCGCAGTTTTGGTCCCATTATTGCGCGTGTTAAAACGCCGCCATTGTCTGAAAAATTCGTGCACCAAACTTCGCATGTGATCTGCACCGATCTTCATTCCTTACTACTTTTCAACAGTTTTCGTCGCCATTGTATGCCAACATTTATCATTTGAGGGGCCACGGAAATCACATGCCCTGTCCGCAGATGGGCCACTGCCTGGTAGTTGGCATTGTTTCCGTCTGCGGATGCCCGAGACAGGTCCATTCAGTTCGACGTGTCATGGACAACCGAGGAAATCGTTCACTTTATAACGAGGGCCGTACGGCGGCGACTTCTCGCCGTTAGTGCTTGTATGTGATCGGCGTTTCGGTTGTGTTATCAAACACATAACAACTCATGCCATCAACACCAAGAGCTTGGAACTGCATTCTTACGCGGAAGAATGGTTGAGCAAGGTGCAAACTAATCATAGGCGACGATATGGCACAATGAAATGCTGACTCATGCTGCCGTAACGAGATGCTCTCTAGAACTTCCATATGCAGCTGGCCATGAGAAGTCCGTTTACATGCCATTTGGTTTGCGTTTGTTGCGATGCATCTGTTCTTTTCTTTCCCGTCTTCTGTTGATTTAGCCTTCCCCAGGATGACGACAAGCCGTTTTTTCATTGGTTCTGGCGAATGTCCGACCCATGGCGAAGGCCCAACAGGTCCGTCGGCAACCGGTGGCGACGCTCCCGAATCTCTTCCTCCGCCCCCTCTAGGTATGCTGCTAGGCTACATAAAGGAATGAACGGAGAGGGCGCAGGTGCCATGAACAACTGAAACGGAAATTTCACGGGAGGCGCGCGGAAAAGTCCGCCACGTCAACGTCGACAGCAAGAGCGAGACGTGATGGGCCTGAGCGTGATTTAGCTCATGTTCGGTCAAGAGTGCTTGGCGAGACAAGGAAACATCCAACGCCGGAGGCGGTATGGATTCTGAAGCGATGCGATTACGACGGGCTCGCGTTAAGCGAGATTTCTGAAACCAGTCACACTCCCTGAGTTTGCAACGATGCCGATTTTGTGTGCCTTTGGATTTTATGCAGTAACCATAACCATAACCTTACCTAGGAAACTGAAGCCTGAAACGACAGCGGTTTCTTTATCTTTTACGGTCCGGCACGTTATAAGTTACAACAGCAGCTGCATGAGTTATTCCCCATATGATTGAATTCAAATTCATCGACGACGCCGAGGTTCCACTCCGGGTATGGTGCAAAAAGCAGACACATAAAAAAACGGTCATTTCGCTGTTTTGCCATTTGCGCGTGACATGTATGGCGCCCTTTTGCCATAATTCGCTTTTATACGATTTTATCGATCCATTTGATCATTCCGATCCAATGCATTTGAGACGATGTCCATTTCGACTCACTGCCTGGTTTGCCGCGACAGCTTCCTGAGACCAAAACCACTTTGAAAACAAATTGTATCCAGTTTTTTTCCTACGCGGATCCCGTGTTTTGACCTGTCTCCGACTGGGCGTTGGCCCTCCGAATTTTTTTTCCAAGATTGCGAGAGAACGAACAAACGCAGCGCCACGAAACTTGGTATACATTTTCCTTTATGTCCACTTTATGTCAAAACGATGACCTCAGGTCATTTCAGGCGACTAACTTAGGTCAAACCAGGTGGAATTAGGGCCAAAAAGTTTTAATCACAATAATTCTTCCAGTTCTTAGAGATTTTGATAGATGTCACAAATCTGTCATCTCAGGTGTTTTGGAATTTTCCGGGACATTGGCCTAAGGTTAACCCTGTTTTCAGGACATGTCGTTTTTTCGGAATTTGACGGAATTGTTTGATAACATTTTAAGTTTGGGATAATGCAGACATCCGTTTACCGTTCATGGACAAAGTATCAATGACTTCTAGCCATTGGCCTGCGATCAGGTCACGAATAACCGTTACGAGCCAAAATGCACCGCCGTCAAAATCGGCGGTGAATGACTCAGAATGAGTAGAAAATGGTAAAACTGGCTCAAGCGTTTCCAAGAAGCTCAAAAAGTTTCAAAAAATTTCAAAAAAAACTTTCAAAAAAAATAAAAAAAATCCTTTGTCAAGAGCGTGGCACATGGTAGCTACGGCCCGCGGCGTAACGGAAATTAGCGGGTGTTCCGCTCGCGCTGGAGACCTCTCCAACGGCGGGCAGCACGCGCCAACCCGTCTACACGTTTGAGCACGCAAAAAAGAGTTGCCGACAGACAAACGGACAATTTTACAGACACAGTCATTCGATTAGTCAAAATTGAGCGCAAAACCGTTGAAAGTGTGCCAAAGAAGTGCAATATTTTCATGGAGAACATTCCCAGGAGATGCAACAGACACAACACAACACACAAAATAGCAATCTAACAAACATAACAAACACCGTGCTGCATCGCGCGCCTGACTCCGTCGTTCGACTCGTTATCCAGCATGTCATCACGACAGCTTCGCAGCTTCGGCGCGTCGGCGTGACTCACGGCGTGCTCAAGCCGGTAAGGAGAGAAATGATGGACGCTTGCGTCGTTTTGGACGAAAGCGAGCCAACAGCCCAGGCTGTAGATACGTTCGTGGGGATTCATGACACCGTCCTCGGACCCTGTGCCGAACCCCCCCCCCCCCCCCACCACCACCACGACACCGGCGTGGCTTGAGATCGATATATTGCTACATGTCGTAAATCACCGGGGTGCGGCCGGGCGGTTGATCCCACGTGCTCCCTTTGGCCCAGCAGGGTTGCCGCCCCCCGCCTTCCCGTCACTCCCGCTCCCTTCCAGACACCGAGCCGCCAGAGTATAAACAGTTTGTTTGTTTGTGGGTTAGGAGACACAGGCTCTTGGGCTCAGGTGTCCATGTTCTTTTGTCAGTCAGCGTCTCGAGTACTAGCAGTGAAACGATTACCAGCTCCGGTTCATACAAGTGTAGACAGCTGACTACGGCAGCGCTCTTGTCGGCGGCGACGGGGTGCACCGGGGAGGCCGCCTCGTGTCGGTGACGTCACGGTGACGTCAGTCGAGACGGTCACGTGACGCTCACGGGAATCGCAGCGCCCGCTGGACGCGCGGCGGGGGGGTGAGGTGATTGCCTTTCGGCCCCGTGTCGTCGCGAAAAGGCCTGCTGAGTGCCGACAGTGAGAGAATGAACGACCAGGTGCTAACAAGAGTGCAGTTTTGAACAACGAAGGATACTCGGTGAAATGGTCGGCAAAAGGTGCACGACGGAGCGTGGCACCGGTGCAACCAAAGGTGGACTGCCCCCGCCTACGTTTTTGTGAATAACATTGCACATCGTCTTCCCAACAGGCGGTTTTCGTATTGTTTTAGCTCACACTGAGCTCCGCCCCCCCCCCGCTTAAGGAAATCCTGGCTGCGCCCCTGCTTGAATGCGCGTTCCGCCCGTGATGCTGGTTGTCGATACGCACGAACGGAATTCACGAACTTCGGCTCCCTGTCAACAGCCGCCTCCCGAAAAAGCTGCAGAAGCTTGGTCCTTTCCACCTACCAATCATCCAAAAATACTAACACCGCTGTCGAAGTTAGCAAAGGGACTGTACTGCAGGGAACAAATATATAAAGCTCCATGTCGCACACTCCAAACAATGGCTCCGTGTAGAAGCAGGACAAGTGTTCATAGTTAGAAAGAATGAAGACTAACAACTCACACAAAATGGACGCAAACGGGTAGGATGAGGCGCATCGAATGCACAAAACATACAGAATTGACGAAACAGTTCTACTGAGGATTAGCCGTATAATCGCCAAGGAAAAATTGGGTAAAAGTAGAACAAGGAGAGGGAGAGGCAAAAGTGGGTAATAGGAAATATGCATGTTATGATATTTTGGTGCGCTCATGGTGTCTAGTGTAATATACTGCTGGTGCATTCATTACGGTTTCATGCCACATGCGCAATACATGCATCGCGAAAAAAAACAGCCGTCTCTGTCCGTTTCCGTACACTGTCGAAGGACACTGACCAAGACACTGGCGCGCAAAGCGAGACAGTGGCTTTGTGAGTCCGAGTTAAGCCGGAAAATGTTGAATCGATTCACGTGAGCCTGCGGACAAGAAACTTGCGAGTCCGGGGAAACGATTCAGTCGACTGGCGGAGTCGGAGCCAGGTCTGGTTGGCTCCTTGGTGAGCTTCACTGGATGGCACGGCTGACTACTCCGGGGGATGGCGCCTCCCCCCACCATTCAGGGATTTTAACATTAGACCTATGGCAAAGGCCGGAAAGAAGCGATCTGAAATCCTATGAGGACCCCCACCCATCCACTCAACAGTTTCCGGAGATTTCCAGCCTTGCTTAATTCTACCACCTGCAGGTGATGGGCAGCCCAGCAGCCCACGGACCGGAAGCCAGGTGTCGTCGGTGCGGTGGGGCGCATCAGTGAATGCTATCAGTACGCACCGGCCTGCCGCCACGGCTGTCTGATAACAAGCGAATCAGATGCGTGGGCTTTAAATCCCTAGTCTGGACCACGCCCTGATTTGACCTTGAAGCCGGGCAGATCTTTTGCTGGAGCATAGGAGGTGAGACTTCGGGGGAGGCTGGCGAAATATTGTGGGACGGTTTTTTCATGCGAGGCCGTAGTGGTACTGTTACAATTTCGGAAAAAGGACATGGCCACGCTGCCCTTGCCGTTCACACGCTTGTTGCTCCGAAGTGGACCACTTAACGTATTGGACCAATCCGCGGACCGCGGTTAGGTCCAATACGTTCAGCGGACCACACTGGGCCGGACCGGTCGGACCGGATAATTCAAGCAAGATCTGGGTTAGGACCGGACCGGATTTCATAAACTGCCAGGACACACAGATTGGAGGGATTGAAAATAAATTAAATTTCAAAGGACGCCGACTGAACACAATTTGCGTCGCCAGTCAGAAGACTTATATTGAATTTGTTAAATAGGAACAATTAAATTGTGGCATATCTAATGGCATGTATCTAAAGGCATGCCATTTGATTCTGCATTTTTGTGTTTAGATATGCCACATTTCTATGTTTATGACATAGGCGAAAACTTGAATACGGATTGGTGCGGCTTTTTAAAGCACGTTTTTGCTTTTACGGATTGGATGGAACCGGATTCAGGAAGTTTGGAAAGGGCGGATTGCGGATGAATTGGATCTTAGACGGCTAGATTGGACTGGATTGGACCGGGTCCTAAAAACCCAATCCGTGAAGTAGCCGGTTGTAAAGCTCGGGAGAAGATATCCGGCGAGTAATCACTATTAAACAGACAATGCTGCACAGGTGCGTTTATTATTTTCAGCAGTCAACATCCATCGTGCAGGCCAGCACACAACGAAGTTTGGCTGCAGGTAAAATTCGTCCATGTCTCGTCTTGATGCATTCTCGCAGCAGCGCCTGTCAGCAAGACGCGACAACATGATTTTTTGGCTGAACAAGCCAGACAACTGCGTTCGGTGTCTGAGACGGTACAACGGAATCAGAAGCGACCAAAATAGAAACAATCGATCTTCCAAGACACTTGTCATGATGCTTCCAGGTTCGCAGGTTCAATTTTCGCAGCAAATTCTGCATTTTTCATGATTTGCATCCTTTTCCCTGGCTCAAAACGTCTGATCAGATGCCAGTTATTGAGAACTGTAAATGGTAAGTGGTAAATGGTAAGCAAAGATTGCACCAGCAGGTATACGAAACGTCCTGGTACCACAAAGCCAGACTCGCGCCCATCAGTGCTGAACAGAACAGCGATGACAGAGTTTAAATGAAGCCTCACTGTAATCGGCATATTTACAAATAAAATATTGAAAAGGATTACCATACAAGACTCGCCAGCGCTGTGCATTTATAACCACCCCCAGCGTCCACTGCATTTCACCATTAGGTTCCTCACCACTTGAGTCCCAAGCTGAAGCTGAGCAGACTGCCGTCCACCCAGCGGAACTCTCCGTCCGCGAACGACGGCAGACACCTGAGGCCGACGTAGCTGAAATCGCTGTTCGGCAGCGACGTCAGGAAGTCGTTCTCCTCCTCGGACAGGATCGAGGTCAGGTGGGCGCCCGGCCACAGCTCGCCGCAGCGCTCTTCAGCGTCGTCGTAGGTGAGGCGCTCCTCCACCAGGCGGTAGCAGTTGCCGCCGTTCGCCGTCCAGCCCGGCTTGCAGTCCAGCAGCTGGCAGACTCCGGGGGACGCCGAGCCGTCGTAGGCGATGTTGAAGCACTCGGAGGTTCGCGCGCACCTGACGCCACACTGGACGACGCCGTCGGATGGAACGGTCTTTAGGACGTGCACGCCGTGCCCCTCCAGCGGCAGGACCTTCAGCTTCAGGGCGTCAGCCGTCACCAGCAGGACGACGAGCCGCAGGACCTTCACGGCGGAACGTGTCATGTCTGCTCACTCCTGACTCGGGCTGAAGACAGTGGACACCCCCGCAGATGGGGGCGATACAGCGGTCTGTGTAAAAACACACCAGCCATGGGTACCGATCCCTCATTGGTGGAACATGCCGCCCGCCAGCGGCGGCCCTTTCCATTGCGCTCTGCAGATGGTCACAGCGCCGCTGGCGGTGGTCACAACAGACCAAGGTATGAGGACGCTTAATCAAAAGGCTGAGACGCGGGAGTGAGCATATCCAAAAACAGCGGTGGAACAGAGGTTTTTTTCCATACGACTAACGTTGAACTTCCAAAAAGTGGGGGTCATGACCCCTAGCTCGACCCGCCCTCCCCGCCCACCTCCATGTTGTGGCGTCATTTCGTGCTTGCTATTTTGTTTCGGTTGAAGCGTCAAACATCCATTTGCTACCGTCCGCTTAGCGGTGGGCCGAAGTCGTCTCGACGGCCGTGATGTCACGGCCCGACCCAGCCCGCTGCGCCCTGGTTCTGCCATGAACGGGAACAAAACTGGCACTCCGGTTCAGGAGGACAGAACCGGCCGGGGTAACGGAGATTCGGCTCCACGTCAAAAACAGCTATATAGCCGTCTGCTGCGAGCTATACAGCGGCTATATCGCTACATCGTATATGAAAGCCATATAGCCGTCTGCTGCGACCTACATCGCAACATATCGTATATGAAAGGTATACAACCGTTTGCTGCGAGCTATATCGCAACCATATCGCTGTATCGTATATCAAAGGTATGTAGCCAGGTGCTGAGAGCTATACCGCAGCTATACCGCTATGTTGTATATGAAAGGTATGTAGCGGTTTGCCACAGCAAAAGGTACATATCTTGTTCCGGCTGGGACTTACTAAACCCCTCGAGATTTCCCACTGTCACTTCTGCTCGGTTAGCTCATATTGTTGTAATGCCCTTTCGGACCTTACTCTGTGGGGGGGCAGATTCTAGCCCCTCGATATGCTGAAACCGTACCGTCCGACTTGCTCGTAAGGAGGCGGAATGGATTCTTGGAGTGCAGCCTGCATTTCGTCGTCTTTAAAATTGCACAATCCTAGCACAGGCGGATTCGGGAACTTGAAAAAGGTAAAGCGTTTTTTTCTCCTTTGCCGGATTCTGACGGTGCTGTATTTGATTTGATTTTTTCTCAGTTATCATTTTCTGAAAAATAATTTCCCAAACTGAAGTTCTGTTACGGGTTCTTTGACTTCATTCGTAACGGAATGTTCAAAAAGTAGCTCGCGGTAGAGCATAGGTCAATACAGGTCCTCTATATCGCGCGAATAGCAAAGTTAAAGGCGTAATAATGACTTCTTTCTTTAAGAAACATTCATGTGCATTCAGTTTTACATCATGATTTTAGCCGTGGCGTAAGCCATCGGAGGCCGCGGGGGCGCGAAGGACGACGGCTGTCGCGGCTCTCTTAGAGTTTTGTTGCACGCGCGTGTTAGAGGGCTGTATCTGGCGTTTAAATATGCCCTACAAATGCCTCGCGCAGGGGAAGGAATAAAACTTTCGCTTGACATGGGCGGTCGTTTACCTGAAATGATGTTTTGGGTTACACAGAGTATGTAGTGTGTTATGAAGATAGAGAGAACGATCTAAAGCCCCTGATCGGCAAGTCAGTTCGCCCGCGATAGCTGGTTGGTTGGTTTTTGGGTTATTTAACGACGCTCTCGACTGCCAGGGTCATTTCGAGTCGCAGCCATTCACGCCGGGTGTCGCGAGGGACGGCAAAATGCCGCTGTTACCCGGACTCGAACCGGGGACCTTTCGGCCACAAGGCGAGTATGGTAACCACCACACTACGCCCCGTCCCCGCGACGGCTCTGACGTATCCAGTGTCTTCTTGATTCTCTATCCCCGGCGATTTTCTTAAAGACGCTTCTGACGCATCGAGCTGCTGAACTTCAGTTCGGCCTCCAAAGGGTTCTATTGCCTTCAGCAATGTCTCACATTTCTCAAAGAAGCGACTTCGAACAACACGACCGGTCGCTATCGCATCAGAAACAGAGGGACCCGCGGCACCTGCTGAAGACGTCGTCGTCGTCGTCAAACCGGTCGTTGTCGGAAAAGTCGTCGTCGGAAAAGTCGTCGTCGCCGAAGTCGCCGAGGTCGAAAATGGACGGGTAGCCTCGGCGGAGGCCGCCGCGGCCGAAAAATCCGAAGCTGTCGTCGTCGATGGCGCGCGCCACCGCCGCGAACAGCGCCACCAACAGCAGCTGAAACAGCCGGCGAACGTTAGCGACGTAGGCCTGAGCGCTGTGTCGGCCAGCTTGGTCTATTTTTCCGTACGGAAGTGCGTGCTTTGTTTGTGGGGTTTAACTCCTGCTCTCTTACATCTGAAAAGAGCACAACGATTCACATTACCCACTCAGGGAAGAAAACAAACGTAACTGAAGTGAGTTAGGCTTGAGGATGAGAACTAGCGATGCCGTTTGATATCTTTTGCGAACGTGCGTTTTTAAGGGACAGTTTATTCATGTATGTTTGTGTGCTATTTTGTTGCAGTTTGCACTCATCGCATAAAGCTGTCCATTTGACAATGGTTATATCGCTCGAATCATACGACATGGCTCAGGCAGCAGAACAGTTTATGCTGCCTGTAAAAACTTATGCGGTCATCAGCCATCGCCATTATTACCATTATTTCTCATTGGTCATCAAACATTAACAGCCAGCACACATCATGAACGAGCGAAAACAATGTCAGTACAGGGGTGGAGGAGTTCTGTGATCCGAGTCCTGTGGTCAAGTCCTAAAGGCGTTATTGAAATTTGATTTCTAATACTTGAATAATGCGCCTGTGTCATACCCTGCCGAATGGAATCAGTTCAGGTCAGGAGAGGTCAGAACACCACAGGCCACTCTAAATCTTTTTCGAAGTTCAGCAAAGAGCCTGGCGAAGACATCCAAAGCTCACTGCATGTGCCTTGATAAATGCGAGGAAGTACCGCTCGGGAGTGCAACGCAGAAGAAACGACATCGCTTCCACCGAGAACTCGGGTGAGTGACCTAGGGGTTGCGCCGTCGGTAAGGAAATTTGAAATATTTCTCTACCCCTTCGGAGGCGCAATCAAGGACAAGGGCCGAGCGGCCGTACCACTCTCCGTCATACTTCTGGTAAGCCGGAGGAGCTCGCAGTTTAAAACGTCAGGGAGCCTAGAAAACCCTTGTGCACTCTTTACTTTGAGTCGCGACCTCTGTTGCTACATTTTGTGAGTTGCCCGATAAAAAGATTCGAAGGCACGTTGACGCTTTTAACCAAAATTCCGCACGCCCAAAAACTAACTGAATGGATCATAACATTCTGGAACAATGCTCACCACATCAGAATATCTCCTGTAGGGTAAGAACGAACTTGTATCAAATGCGTGGCATGCTTATAACGGATTTCGTCACACTAAATGACTTTTTGTCGCATTTTTGTCTGGAAACAAAATTTCTTCCGCCTCGAGAAATTTGACTTTTGTAATGTTCAAAACACTCCATGGAATGTCCATTTATTTATGATTTGCCTGTTTTATGCAACACCTTCTCGTTTGTCAGTATTATGAAATGTTTTTAAGTAGCTACTTCGCATTAAAAAAATGTTGAAATTTTCCCGACACTTGTAACGAGTAAAAGTACTGAAAATCGTAGAATGAATTGTTTCTCGTTTATTGCTCTATATGGAACTTTTTTCGAAACACTCTGCGTCGGTTGGCCTACGTGCAACAAATAGGTGCGGTAACATCGCCATGGAACACAGCTTTACTCGGCTAACAAATGGGAATAAGTCAGGAAAACTCTAGGCCCCAGGTATAGGGATTCGGTGAGACTTACTGCAACAACTCTGAGGTGCATTGTCGCTCGCGCTGTGCGCCTTTGCTGCGGAAAGGACGCCTGGAAGTGAACTGGAGTCCAGATTTTCCCGGTCGCCTTTTATGCCGACTGGAAGTGGAATGTCCTTCCCACGCTTACTGCGGCGCACGTAAAAAAACCGTAGGCTTGGTGTTGGCCGGTTTTGCTTTTGCGCGCTGTTATTCATTTAGTATGGACGACATCAAAGTGCAAGTAGAGACGAAAAGGTTGATTACGAGCAAGGTTATTGGCCGAGTGAGTCTTGCTTTAACTTTCAGCGAAATCAAGACCCGGTCCTGACCGGTTCATCCGCAACGCCTTTAGCAGGCCGGTCACTTTGAAGCCACTTAACATTGGGTCACGCAGTATTTAACAGAATATTTAACATAATATTTAACATAGTCTCGGTAAAGCCTTGCATCATCATTTACAATACGTTGGCCTGAGTGCTTTCGTGTCCATGTAACTAATCCGGGGTGACATTTTTGGTCATGGATTATTTTGCGATGTTTCTGTACCACTCAAAAATGACAGAACAGAATAGAGGGCTCATAGGATCTGAGCTGGTAATTGGAAAAACGTTTGACCGGTAGATTAACAACCGCTTGTACAGCAATCACTTCCAGACTGGAAAAAACAAAAGGCGTCGGTTGCCATGTACGAAATATAATGTAGGTAATAAGAAAGAAGTCTTGCTACAAGCATACTGCATGTGCGGCACAAAACAGAATATCCTTTAGATCTTTTCCATGCTCCACAAATATTTTTCTCCCCCAAAAAGCAATAAAACGAAAACATATTCATTTTACAAATACCAACAGATTATTGAACTGATACAGTGCGTGGGGCGTCTCAACTATAAATGACCCTGTTCTAGATCCCTTTTAGCAGCACTTCTCAGTTCGAAAGCATTCAGTCGACCTGCGAGGATAACTGTAAAAATCCATTGTGTTATTACGATGAAGATCACAGGCCTAAGAGCATAGGAAGAGCAGACTTTTCCCGGCCGTGTTCTTCTACGCGAATGATCTGCATAATAATGGAGACATTGGCATCTCTGAAACGTCCTACCGCTTTCAAGTGACAAATCACTGAACATTTTCACTTTCAGGTTGCCGAATGAACGTCATATCATGAATCACGGACGTCATGACCAAGTGACGTCATCGGTGGTCCTCGCAGAGAGCCAGAGTCTCGGGAGGTGATAGCGAGGACAAGGAACTGCCTGCCATGGAGGCCAAGGACGCAGCCAGGGGGTAAAGGGGTCATGGCCCCCTGAATCAAACGGTGTACACTAGATATGTAGCGATTTTGCAGCAATACGGAATAGTGACCATATATATGTTGCAAAAGCAAACATTACTAGTTTTTCATGCGTTATTATATTTTTTAATGCTAAATACGAGATAAGTTACGTAAAATTGGTACTTTCCCTATAAATTTCTCCATATGTCAGTGGCACAAGACAAAATTTGACATTCGCCCCCCGGGGAAAATTCTGGCTACGTGCCTGATGGAGGCGGACATGGAGGCTGACATGTTGAATGGGCGACGGGTCACAAACTGAGGCGTGTTGTCGGCTTCGCCTCTGTCGTAAGCATTCCAGGAGTTTTTGTCGGCGTTTTCCTGACGTTCACTCCCGCGTGCGCTGCATGAGTGTCGGGGTTTTAGGGACAATACGGTCCCCAGAAGTTCTCTGACAGTGTTTTGTCGTCGCAGTGTTTTGAAAAGAAGGGGTGGCATAGAGTCTTCTGAGCCCGAAATTGTTCCGGATAACTGGAATGATTTTCCGGAAGTCCGCTAAACAGCATACAAGAAAGAACGGTAAAGCACGTCCTTTCGCCCTCATGAATCTTTATCTGGCATATCTATCCTTTTCCTGTTGTCCACAGCACTTCGACATTTTGATTTCGTCTCCTGTGGAGATGTCATTTACCAAAGGACCTCAAAGTGGTCTCGAATAAACAAAAAATGCGGCCATTCGTCTTCGAAGCCCAAACAAGTTACCAAGACACGTAAAACGGCTTGTGGCAATCTTCATCCTTTTCCCGCTACGCTACAGGTCGGTTCCACAGCTGACATGCCATGACTGAACGCATTATTTGAGAGCGCCCGTAACGTCTGCGTCTTCCGGACCGGAGGATTCCCTGCTTATGAAACGCACAGGAAGACAAACGGAACGTCTGAACGCTTCACGTCGTGCTAGTTCACTTCCAAAATGAGTCCCGGACGGCGGGATGTCATACTGACAGCCCTGCGACCCCTCGGACCCTTTTCGTGTTATCCAGCAGCAATACGTGGACGCTGAGAAGCCGGCTGCGACGCGGATGATTGCGAGCTTGTTATGGGCTGCGAGCTATGTACAAGCTCGTATAGAACAACTGCGCGCACTGTTCAGGATCTGTTCCTTTTTCCCAGCGGCGCACCACTGACATTGTGGACCAGATTATAGTACTGGCGGATCAAGCCTGCCTGGAGTACGGCGGTTTCTGCCGCCACTGTATGCAGCACCCTCCCTGGCCGTGTGCCTCATTGTGGTCATGTGTTTGGTGTAGGTACTGGGAGCTGAATCCATCAATGTAGAAGCTTCTACAAAGCAGGTGGAACCATCGCCATTTTCGGCAATGCGTTGCATATCATATTATTGAGTTAACCCTATTCCCGGCAGGGGGGGCGGAATCCGCCCCCCCTCGGGTTTTTTGCTTGCCAATTCCAGGCTTTTTGACGCAGCTTCACGAAACTTGGTGACTTTTCCTAGCTATCCTTTCTACGCGATGTGACAAAATTTCACAATTCTGCTTTGCTCAGGAGCGGAGCCAGGCAACGTTTTTGGGAGGAACCTCAGGTCATTTTTGGCCATGTTGAGGGTAAAAGGAAAATGCCTGCCAAAAACAGAGTTTTAAAGCTAGAACTTGAAACTTTATATGGATGTATAGTTAAATAGTTAGTCAATGTGCACACAAAATTTTGTGTATCTGAAGTCACTTTACAAGGTCAAGTCAAGGTCAAAAGTCAAAATTTATTTTCTTGCACTAATTTTGGCGACGTTTTTTCAAATGCCAAACCCGGAATATATATGACGTCTAAAGGCACCCTCTACTTGTGTACTACGTTTCAGCTTGATATCAGGTCGGGTCATGGAGCTATGACCTAAAATGTCAGTGCGCGTACCCTATATCGCAATAGCCATAAAATGAAATTTTTGGAATAGAGTGATTTCAGATGATTGAAAACGTTTAGAGATAGTATCAAATGCACACGAGATCATTCCAGGTGACCCCAAGGTCACTGGAGGTCATTTAAGGTCAAAGGTCACAAGTTGATCTGAAGAACGTGTGACCATGATAGTTCCCCCTTTTTCATGTCCCTGGCACCGCCTATGCTAACATTATACCAACATTGCAATACGATGTTTACTTCTGTAGCATAGCATGACTAGCAGAAGCCAAAAAAGTGTTTTTGCCTTTTTTGTTCATTCAGTTGTTAGAAAATTAATCCTCCTATTTTTGAAACCCTGTGAACGCCCATGAATTTTCTCAAAATTTCAGATTTGTGGACCTATGGTAAAAGCCCTATCCATAATCTTTCGATTCATGCCAGTTTCATTGAAATCGATCCATAAACGAAGGAGTTATAAGAGGTCCAAAAGTACCCCCCCATTTTGACATTTTTGCCCCCCTGTATCCACAAATTTCAAAATTTTGAAAATTTCTTTTTATAAAAATGTAGTTCACGTCACGGCAAACCGATTGCCGTTTGTTGCGACGAAATCGGACAAGTAGTTCTCGAGATCTCAGGGGGCGGCCGAATCCGCCCCCCCCCCCTGCCGGGAATCGACCATACCGTCTAGCCCTCCGGGAATAGGGTTAAGGTTAAAATCATTCCCTGTCGGTAGAGCCGCTGTAAAGTTCGTGGGGCCACCGTCCTGTCTACCCATAGGCCGCTGCACCACTGGTTGAACGGCCGCCTTCGGACCGCACGGCAAAGACCGACTGTATCGTAACGGTCACTCCTGCGTGCACAGACGGCTCCAATTCCCTTCTCAATTTCGCTCCCGCGCCTGCACGTCGGCTCCAGCCAAGTTCAGTCACCTCTCGCCGAACTTGGTGACATATAAAGGCCACTCGGCACAAAAAAGCACGCTGCAACAACCGCCTGCAAACCAACGTCCGACGCGGAAAACGCGACCCAGCCGCTGCGTGGCCTCCTGGGAACAGCTGCTCTGCAGCGTGGGGCCAGCTCGCCCGCCTGGCGCGACACCACTTTTCACGGACGGACGCGCCGTCCACCGTCACGGATCGGGGACGACGCAGGAGCGCCGGCGTGACGCCGCGGCGGCGTGCGTGACGGTGAGGTTTGGTCACTGACCTGAGGGGAGTTGAACTCCTGGGGTCGGAGGGGACGTGTGGGAGGGGCCACGACAACCTTGGGGCTTTCAGGTTCCTCAGTACATCAGAAGATTGTCCGGAGGAGCCCGGGCACCAGGGAGAAGTGGAGGAGCCGAAGTACGTGTGGCGCTCTTCCCACGGTCCGAGGGTGTCACAGCTACCTGACAGGCAGCCTATGTAAAGCTTGTCACTGCCAATGCATGAGTCGCATGCAAAATTGTTTGCGTGTCGGTCTGACAGACAGGAAGCTTAAGGTGAGCGATGGTTTCTGCCCTGATCCAACTGCCCGAGCACTCTGAAATTCCGGAAAATTTCGCCCCATTTTTTTTTACCGAGTGTCGGCTGCCTGCTTGAAGACGCACCGGTGTAGACATTGCTCCTTCTCTTTCGTATCACTCTTAAATATATTGCAGACAGGATATCGTACTCTGCAAGCGTTTACAGCTCACAAATACGAACAGCGAACTGCACACAACCCCGATCAACAAGGCACAGACAAGAAGGGCAACGGCGTTGTTCCGTTTCTAGCTAGCATGCAAGGACCGCACGCTGCACGCGCAGCATCACAACTTCTGACACAGGAAGGAAGCCTGGTGTGTCGTCAATGTCGCTTGGTTCAGACAAAAGCGGAGCACTGAACAGCAAGGCTCGGCTTTAGCGAACGCTCACCACCTACGGACAACGCAATGCAATTTCTGAACGCAGCCAGAATCACCTGACCGTTTCACTCCACAGACCCTTCCACTCTTCGAGCAAAGACTATTTCACAACTCACGCCACAAGCAAATGTCGAACTCTGCTGACAGTGGCGGGTTTCCTGATCCACTCCTCCATCACGAACGTTGCGTTCACCCGGCACACATAACGGCGTTCACCTCAGGTGAGGTTTTCGTACAGGTCATCCAGCTGGGGCTTGAAGTACTTGCGCATCTCGTTCCGCTTCGGCTTCAGCGACGGCGTCAGCAGGTTGTTTTGCGTGCTGAACGGGTCCGGGTGGAGGTAAATGTCCTTGACCTGGGAGACAGAGCGGGGCTAGTCAAAAGGAAACGGGAAATACAGTGGTGCAAAATCACCTTTTAATACCTCTCTGTGGACGTCTCGTGCCTCGTGATGTGAATCACCTGCGCAGCTACATCTTGTTCACATTAAAAAAAAATAATACGTTGAGTGTGAGAAATGAGAGAAGAAAACAATGGGAAGCCAACTGGACGCAAATCTTGCCATTATCACAGTGGTGAGAAAAAACTAAGATGAAAAGGTTTAGCCATCGACAGTTTATTTCCTGTCAAGCCCAACCTGTCATGCGTGACTAGAGTCAGATGAGCATCTTCGACCCCACCTCTTGACCCGGACCTGACCCCTGACCTCTGACCTCTGCCCTCTGATCCGGCCTCCGACCCATCTGTGACGGGTGTTTTGTGACCGCCCGTGACCGGGTCAAACCGTCCGATCCCAGTCATGTGGCCGCCCGTGATGTGTCGTCACTGGCTACCGCCCTCTGACCCCCTCCTGACCTGTCTCCTGGTCTGCCGCCGACCTGCGTTGCCATGCCTCTAAATCCTCCCCTGTTTCCTTTTTCCTGATCGGCAGTAACCTGCCCTCTCGCCCGCCCCACGACCTGTTTCACGACCATCCCCTTGCTCCTTGTCCCTTGTCCCCTAACATACCCCTGACTTTATCCATGAAATAACCTGACTATATTTCTAACCTAGCCTGACCTCCTTCCTGATGCGCCCCGACTTTCTTCCTGACAAGCTCTTACCTCCCTGAGCCTGAGTCTTGACCTCCTTCTGACCTTCTCCCTGAGCCGCCCAGACCTCCTCCCTGAGCCGCCCTGACCCCCCTGATCCGCCCTGACCCCCCTGACCCGCCCTGATCTTCTCCTGATCTCCTGACCCGCCCGCCGACTCGGCCTCACCTGTTCGAAGCTCTTGAGACCGGCCTGCTCGGCCAGTCGCCGCATGTCGGCCATGACCATGTCCCTGACGGCGGGCGTCTGGCAGAGCACGGACAGCGTGCCGGGCAGGCCGGCGGCCGCCGCCCACGCCTTCAGCTCGGCCACGGCCGGCACGACCACGGCCACCACGCCCGACTTGAGGCTGTGGCCGTACACGAACAGCTGCGAGATGTACCGGCTCCGCAGGTAGACAGCCTCCACGCGCTCCGGCGACACGTACTCGCCCTGGGGGAGACGATGGCGGAGTGTCACGCGGCGCGTCACGGAACATGACATAACATAACATAACATAAGGCATCACGCAATATAACATAACACGACACAACATAACATAACACAACAGCATGACATAACATAACATAACACAACAGCATAACACAACATAATAACATAGAAAACACAATAACATAACATAACATAACAAAACACAAACACAACATAACACCACATAACATAACAGCATGACATAACATAATAGCACAACAAAACATAATAGCATAACATAACCTAACACAATAGCAAAACGGAACACCAAATAACGTAACGTAATGTGACGAAGACGTGATGTACTCGCCCTACCGGGGGAGCAAAACGCGGACCGTCACGCGTCGTAAAGGAGCACAGTCACGCGGCGCGTGACGGACAACGGGCGGTCACGCGGCGGGAGCGCTGGGTTGACTCGAAAGTGTTCGTTAGAGCCTCCTTAACCGATGCTGGTCGTCTCAGAGCTGCAGCGTGAAGGAGAGAGGCTTTCGTGGCACTCCATTTGGGCAGGGAGGATGGGGTTACCGGGACGCGGATCGAGCGTGAGGAAAACGAGAGGGTGGGTGAGGGCTGGCTTTGATTTGGCGGGTTTTGTTAGTCTTCTGTTTCGTTTCATCTCATGTTTTGCTAAGCCTTGACACGCCGCAGCCAGACGCTGCGCTTGGGCTGCGCCGAGCTCCTTTGCAGAAGCTGGCCTCACTTTTTTCCAGCGTGTTTCAAAGAAATGACGTAACATTTCAACAAACGAAGGGTCTCACTGCTACCCTTTGTGAAGTGACCTTTGGTTTCCTGGCATGGCCAGCATGGCCAGCCTCCACGAATAAACATCCTTTCTAAACAATGGGTTTGGGAAGGATCACGACCTAAGTTTAGCTCAAGACCTTGACAATAAAAAACCCAACCCTCAGCGACACGTTTCCCAGGCATATGACGTCACATATCGAGTACAACACACCTCTCTCTCTCTCTCTCTCTAGCGTCTCATCAAACTGTCGATCTAATCTAAACGTTTAATTAAACTCGCGTCTGCATCTCGGAAGTCACACCCTCACTAATCACAAGGCACCCAAATCAACGAAATCGCATTGGCACCAAAGTCAACGGCGTCACAGGGGCAACTAAATCAGCGACGTCACTGGGGCTCTCAAGTCAACGGCGTCACAGCGTCAAATAAATCAACGACGTCACCGGGCACACAAATCAAATGCGTCACAGGAGCAGCAAAATCAACGACGTCACAGATGCACTCAAATCAGGGTCACAGGGGCGCCGAAATTAAGAAAGTCACAGCGGAACCGAAACCAGCCGCGTCATGAGAACACCCAAATAAACGGTGTCCACTGGCAGATTCAGACCATGCGCTAAGTTGAGGGCGGAAATCCGTATCCCTGTAACCTTTCCTACTCCCAAATTTTGGTTACCTCTCGGATTTGGCTATTTTTGTGTCGCAGTTGGCGAAAATTAGCATGAATACGGACTATTTTTCGTAGTGATTATGTGGCCTGTTCGTCGTAATAGTCGGTCCAGAAGGGCGCCTGCGTTTCCCGTTCTAACTAGAGCGATGATTTGACAGGACGTTCGGTCATGGCTGAACTTATAAGCCAAGTTCGGACGTCCACTCATACCTCTCTCTAGTTAGAGCGGAAATCCCGGGCTCCTTTCGGGTCGACAATTACGACGAACAGGGCACAGAAATACCACATCAACCGACTTCTCGTCCTACATTCATTAAGTTATCCACGAACTCGAGTGACGAAAATTTTGCTCAGAAAGTAGTATTTACCCAGTTTCTCTTCCTCGAGGGGAACAGAAAGACATCTTGGACCCTGGGATTCCAACGAAAGGAATCCATGGCGCCCCTGTTGTTGTCGTTCCAAAAACAAAACGTATTTCTAAAAACAAAAACAAAACGTAGTTTCTGTCCCAAAAAGGGGGACTGAAAGACACCATCATAAACTAAAACAAAGACGGGCCGGGGTTTTCCAACAAAAGGGACCCATGGGCCCCAACACCTCCCCCCAATCAGACCCGCCCCGACGCCGTCATAGGGGCGCCAAATCAACGTCACGCTTCACCGCGCCGATGACGCCACGCGGCCGCCGCCGACCTGCGCCAGCTTGAAGACGGCCTTCTTGCGGTCGACGATGCTGAGCGTGCCGGCCGTCGTCCACTGCCCGATGTCGCCGGTGTGGAGCCAGCCCTGGCCGTCCAGGGCCTCCCGCGTCCTCTCCGGGTCTCGGTAGTAGCCCTGCAGCACGCGACAGGCACGTGGTCTCAGGCGCGCGGTGGTCAGGTGGTCCAACACTCATGGCCCTATTGGTCATGTGGTCTCAGTCCAAGACAAATGGTGGTCACGTGGTCCGAGGCCCGGGGAGAAGGTGGCCACATGACCTGAGGTTCAAAGGGGATGGTGGTCACGTGGTCTGCAGAGATCCAGGAAGGAATCTGTCACGTGGTTTCAGGCAAAGGTTATGTGCCGTGGAAAACAGAGAGTGGCCAAATGATGGATGCGAAGTACTGACTCACTCTTTCCATGAACGGCTTAGGGCTGAAACCGATAGGTGGTATCGATATCTGTGCACATGTCGTTTTTGGAATCAAAAGCACGAATTTCCCAATGTTTGGGGGTAATATGATATCTGGCACCGAAAAGCCCCTAGTCCTCTCCCTTGGCCTTTGCAACCCTAACTTCAGGTCGTTTTTATCCTCAGGTCCCACCCAGCCAAGAAACCTGGAATCATGTCAGGAACTCAGCAAAATTATTAGCGATATTCGTCGTTTAGGTACGCATGGGTAATCTGCCTGAAAATGCAAACGCTTTACACCTCCTGAACACTTCGCTCATTCCTAGGCTCAAGTTTAAGGTTTCTGAAGCAAGGGAACGCAACTAGCATCCCCACACATTAGCGAATTTCACAGCCAAGACTCAGGAGAAACATTCGGAGCAGGGGCGACTCTTCAGAATCCATTGGGGACGCTGACCTTGAAGACGTTGCTGCCCCTGACGCAGACCTCGCCCTGGCCGGAAGAGGCGAAGTAGCCCATTTCGGGCACGTCCACCAGCTTGACGTCGCAGCAGGGCAGCGGCGGGCCGACCTGGCCCGGCCGGCTGTCTCCCGGTACCGTCAGGGTGCAGGCGGCGGCGCACTCTGTCTGGCCGTACCCCTCCAATACCTGGTGACATGGGGTTAGGGTACAGGTGGCGGCACACTCTGTCTGGCAGTACCCATCCAGTACCTGATGGCACAGCGCACGTGTACAGACGGTGTTTGGTCGTATCCCTCCAGTACCTGGTGACATAGGATCAGTGTGCAGACGGTGCCACACTCTGACCTGCTGTTCCAGTACCTGGTGACGATACACACGCGTTTTTAGAATGGCAGAAAGTACTAGTCGCTAAGATTTCCAAAATCATCTTTGCTGGCTTAAAAGGTCCCTTTAGAAAAAAGCTTGTTTTCTGTTTTGACTTAGTCAAGCATTTTAACTGTACAACATTCCGCAGCACTCTTATTTCCACCAGCCCAGCACACATACACGTGTAGTCCTACAACTGGTTGTAAAATTCTACAAATAGGAAGGTTGTTATTTAATTATTATACACTATAAACATTAAAAACATCTACCTTTTATTATATAATAGGTAGGTTTAGTTATCCTACAACATTATATGTTGTAGGGCAGCCTACACAACCTACATTAAAATCCTACAACATTGTAAAATTCAGCCCCACTCACCTACGTCTGGTGAAGTGCACACTCACCGTACCGCCGTCCCCACATCCGGCGCAGGTCACACTCACCGTGCAGCCGAGCGCGCATCTGGCGAAGTTGAGCACGTCCGGTGCGGTGGGTGCCGACCCGACCACGACCAGCCGCACCCGGCCGCCCAGGTCGGACCGCACCCGCCGCAGCACGAGCCAGTCCCAAAAAGAATCACTGCGCACCACCGACCTGGCCGGGGTCAAAAGAGGTCAGAGGGTTAGATGAGGCTCCAGGACGAGTCGCTGAGTAGCAACGACCTAACCGGGGTCAAACAAGGTCAGGGAATCAAATGAAACCTCAGAACAAGAACAAAAGAAGAACAAACCTGCGCACCACCGACCTGACTGAGGTCAAATGAGGTTGTGGGGTCAGTAGGGTTCTAGGTCAGAAGCAGTAGGGTTCTAGGTCAGAAGGAGTCACTGCGCAACGCCGACCTGGCCGAGGTCAAACAAGGTCAGGGGGCCAAATGAAGTCAGAATAAGAACAAAACAGAAGCTAACCTGCACACCACCGACCTGGCCAGGGTCAAACGAGGTCACGAGTTAAAAACGCGGCTGCAAGACGATTCACTGCAGCCATTGATTTGGCTGCGGTCAAACAAGGTCACGGGAGTCAAATGGGGTCCCAGAACGACTTACTACGCTCAAAAGACCTGACTGGGATTCAAGATCATCGTGAGGTCAAACGAGGTCACAGAACAAGTCACTGTTCATCAACGACCTCACGAGGGCCAAACAGAATCGCGGGGTCAAACGATGCCCCAGAACGAGTCAGCACGCACCAGCGGCATGTTCAGGTCAATAAGGTCACGCGGGTCTAACAGATTTGCAAAATGATTCACTGCAACAACCGACCTGGCCGGGTCATCGTCCTTCGCCAACTCAACTCCCATCGCTTCCCTCCCACCTCGGGCTGACCTCCTCCCCACCTCTACCCCGGTTCCCCCCGTCTCCCCTACCCCCTTCCCCCCGTCCGGGTTAAAAACAGGGGTTAAAAACACGGTTGCTAGACGATTCACAGCAGCCGATGATTTGTTTGGGGTCAGACAAGGTCACCGGAGTCAGATGAGGTCCCAGAATGGGTTACTGCCCACAAACAACCCGGCCGGGACCAAATAGGATCACGGGGTCAAATGAGGTCACAGAACAAGTCAATGCGCACCAACGACATGGTAAGGCCAATCAAGGTCACACGGATCTAGCAGGTTCGCAAAATGATTCACCGCAACATTTGACCTGGCCGGGGTCATCGTACTCCGACAGTTCAACTCCACTCGTTCCCCTCTCACCTCGGGCTGACCTCCTCCCCCCTCTACCCCTTCCCCTTCCCCCTCCCCCCGTCCGCCGGCGGCTGACCTGTCGACCTCGGCCTGCTTGGCGGCCAGAGCCCAGCGCAGCAGGCGGCGGCGCAGCGGGCGGTCGGCGGCCGCCGCCCGGGCGCGGTCGCGCAGTCGGTTCAGCTGGCGCGGCACCAGCGGCACGACGGTCGGCCGCAGCTGGCGCAGGTCGTCCGTCAGCCGGCGCAGCTCTCCGCCGTAGAAGCCCACCGCGCCGCCCACCGTGTGTATCACGGCCTGCGGGGGGTCACGGAGTCACGGGAGAGGAGCAGGGGCGACGGGAGGTCGCGGCCCTGTTATGCGCACACACGCCAAACATAAGCACTACTAGACGCGGTGGAATTCAGGAAGTCACTGAGGAAACTAGGGGTCACGGAAGGTCATAGGCCTCTTCCGGCAGTCGTCACAGGGTTACAGGAGAGTTGCGTGGGCCACAGACCCACCGCACCGTCCACTGGGTGCATCACCGTCTGCGAACAAGGTGAACAAGTCACGGCCGTAGGGGTCACATTCGCCGCCTGAGGTGGAGATTCCGGGGTCGTTGGAGGGTCGTAGAGGTCACAGACAATCACGAGCCGACCGCGCCGCTGAGCGAGTATGTCGACTGCTGCAGCGGAAGTTATGATCAAAGCTGAATATTTCCGTAAAAGGATGAGGGGTTTTCGATGTGGTTTTAGGTCTTTTCCAGACAACGACATAGGCCTATGACCGGTCTAAACTAGTCCAAAATCGTTTTTCGTGACAATTTGGTAAATGCCTGACCATTAACGCGATACAAAGTAAACATTATTTGCTGATACAGCCAACTGCGCCAGGACAATTTATGGCATTGCTTTAGACATACGGAGCCAAGATGGTTTCACTTGAGTGCAAAGTGGCAAAATATAACCAAACAAAACACAGAGTAACAACCATCATGGAAACGTTTAGAACACGATAAGGCATAATTTAAACATGAAGATAAATAAAATGTAATCTTTCACTCGTTAGCTGACCTCGCAGATCTGCTCCATCATGTGCGCCAGCGGCAAGAAGGAGATGATGGTGTCGGCGCTAGATGGCGCGCAGGTGTCCAGCTGGAGAACTAGCGCGTTGACGGCGGCCACCAGGTTTGCGTGCGTCAGCATCACGCCACGGGGAGAGCCGCTGCTGCCAGACGTGTAGCAGATGGTGGCCACGTCGTCCGGCTGCGGCGGCTGACGGAGGCCGGCCGAGGGCACGGAATTAAAGGAAACGCTGCACTTTGGTCCACTTTGCAAAAAATAGACTCGGCCGGTGTGCAAGATGCCACTGATTATTTTCATATTTTATTTCACAAGAAATGTCTAGAAGATTCAAGAAGTGTAATTATTTAAAAAGACATATGCTGCGGTCATCCACCGGAATGACGTAACTCTGGCCTACGAAAGCTCATAATTACAGACATTCATTGGCTGCAGTTTGCTCTTGACGTCACGCAACAGCCGTGCCCATAACGCGGCGCAATAGTACTGAGAGGAAAACTATGGTAAATCGTATTACATTCCCGTAAGTGCACGGTGTTTAGGCATGATATATAAATGTCGGCTTCTAAAACTGATAACAGTAACGACAAGAACAAGAAAAAGAGGAGCAACAATAATAACAATGATGATCCGGCACTACTACTACTGCTACTACTACTACTACTACTAGTAATAATAACAATAATAATGCCAACAAACATTTTTATAAGAAATCATATCACATCAACTATGCCACAGGACAATTCCCCGGCGTGCCAAAACGTTCGTGCAGTGCTTCCATTGTGACTTCGCATGAAAAAGGATCTTATTATTATTATTATTATTATTATTATTATTATCATCATTATTGTTATTATTATTATCATTATTACCATTATTATTACTGCTGTTGTTCTTCCTGTGATCATCGTTTTTGGAGACGCGCTTATGCGCAACAGGAGGATTGGTCCATGCGATGACATTTTTTCAATAAATATCGGCATCTTGACGCGCAAAGGCGCGTGTAAAATCACTCTGGCCGGAGGGAGACGGTGGGCCGGCGTGCGCGGCTCACCATGTCGGAGAGCTGCGCCCTGGCGCCGGCGCTCTCCAGCTCGGCGAAGCTCTCGAGCTGGACGCCGCTCTCCGCCGCCCGCCGCGCCAGCGCCGGCTCCGGCTGGTGCGTGCACACCACGCGGCAGAGGCGGCGCAGGCGGCGGCCCAGCAGGCCGCTCAGCTTGGTGTCGCTGTCGATCACCAGCACCTCCAGACACGCCTGGGGGGAAGGGGAAGTCACCAGCACCCCCAGACACGCCTGCGGGGAAGGGGAGGTCACCAGCACCTCCAGACACGCCTGAAGCGGGAGGTCGTCAGCATCGCCAGGGACGGCGGGAGAGGTCACCAGCACGGACCGCGATACCTGTCGGGGAGGAATAGGAGATCACTAGCACGGCAAGAGACGTCTGGGGTCGGAGAAATCGCCGTCCCAAGCCGACGATCCCCCCCCCCCTCCGCCCTCCAAGAGAGGAGTGGCGCAAAGGCTCAGGCTCGTCAGAGGACTGAAAGGGACGTCTTCTCCTCGGGGCACTGCGTTACGAAAAACATCTCTGAAGCCTCCCTATCCTTCAGGTAACGTTTGGCATCATCGCAGCAACGCTTTTCTGAAACAGCATCTTGAGAAATGTGGCAGAGGTATGCAGGCGGTTCATCATTTGCGACATAGAAAGAACGGTGGCGTTCACGTCGTGGTCAACATTCTAAGGCTGTTGGCGCTAGCAATGGAAACGATCTCAAACCATTCACCAATGTCACCGCACGACTAAAACTGTTCGGGAAATAATACAGACGGCAGATTTCGCTGAACTGCAGCGAGAGGCGGTCTCTGGGAGCTTTTTCTCGCTGATGTAACCGTAGATAGCCGCCCTTTTCACCATTTCGTATAAGCAACCCCACCGATGCCAAAGCGAGCTCCGGTCCCAGAATAGGCGGCGCTCAGCGACACATTGCTGGACATTAAACAAACTCCGGCCGAATTAATGGGAGGCCCGTTATAGGACGTTCAGTTGGCAAAGCCGGACGGAGAGATGACGGAGGGACAGACGGAGGTGGAGACAGAGACAAACATTGGCCGAGAGAGAGAGAGAGAGAGAGAGAGAGAGAGAGAGAGAGAGAGAGAGAGAGAGAGAGAGAGAGAGAGAGAGAGAGAGAGAGAGAGAGAGAGAGAGAGAGAGAGAGAGAGAGAGAGAGAGAGAGAGAGAGAGAGACAGAGAGAGAGACAGAGAGAGAGAGACAGAGAGAGAGAGAGAAAGAGAGAGAGAGAGAGAGGGAGAGAGAGGGAGAGAGAGAGACAGGGACGTTGCAAGGGGGCAGCTGGAGATGGACGGAGGCGGAGACAAACACTAACCGAGAGACAAAGGAAGACGTTGCAGGGTCGACTGGAGACGAAGACGGAGACGGAGACGGAACAAGTGCTGACAAAGAGACAGAGAGAGACGCTACAGACTGCGCGCTGCAGGGGGACGAAGGTGAAGGAAATGTTGAATTTCTTCGTCTCCTACTATTGGGTTAGTAGGCTGCCTCCTTGGAGCGTAAGCTAATGGTTCCGCTACTGCTGTTACTGCCAGTGGCTACCAGGAGCCCAGCCAGAGTTTTCGCAAGAGGGTGTCAGTGGTGAAGCATATATATTTCATCGGAGGAAGACGATTAACGCCAAAAATTGAGTTAATGTTGATGTAATGAACACCCGATGAAAAGGAGATTTCAGCCGTCCACTTTCACTCCTGCTTGGCTGCTCCACCAGCTGGTGACGTCTGAAACTAGCTATTAACGGGTTTCTTAAACTTTGTTTTTTCGTCCATTTCCTGTTCATTTAAACAATTTTCCGTAATTTTTTGCGTTTCTTTGCAGAAACTGAGCAAGCCTAAAGAGGAAGAAAGATCGCAAAATAACGGGCTTTACTTATGGCGCCCTCATAAAGTCAACCTCAGAGCCAGAGCTCCTATTTATAGCTCTGGCTCTGAGAAGTCCTGACATAAAGAAAGCCTATCCGCGATCCTGACTCGAGGCTTCCGTCACCACGTGACGGCATGACAAGATGACGACTAACCGCGACACCACGACTCACGTCCGCCGAAGGCGGCCACAGTTCCGACGCCACGACCCCCCCCCCCCCCGACGCGGAGCCGCCGGCCCGGCTGCCGACCTGTTCGACGATGTAGGAGCAAGTGTCGTCGCCGAGCGCCTCTTGCAGCGGCACCACCACCATGCTGAAGCAGAAGCAGCCCTGCTGCGTCAGCGTCCACTCGGGGCTGTTGCGCAGGAACACGCCCACGTTGGTGGCCTGACCCGGCGCGACGCCTGCGACGGGGAATAGGTCAGTGACGTCACTGGACCCGAATCGTGGGAGGTGAAGTGGTTTAGTCCACTGTATGATGATTTCTTTGGTCCGCTAAAAACAGTGAACATTTCGAAATTCATCCGTACTAATCCGGCTAGATCTGCCTGACACCTGATCCGATTCCAGAATAACCCGATCCAAGAGCGAATCCAAAAGATTCTAGTCTGACCTTTAGTGTTACCTTTGACAAGTCCTTTGTAGTTACTTCAAAATGAAACCTGACATAACTTCTGACACTGACTTTGACCTATTTCCTCGCCTGACGTCAGGCCTTATCCAGCCCAGCTTCCCGCCTGATCTCTGGCCTGACCCCTGACACGACTCCTTACCTCTGACACCCCCGCGGACACTCACCTGAAGCCACCAGCCCTGCGGCGAAGTTCCTGGCCCTGAGCAGCGACTCGTTGTAGTGGAGCCACTGGTACGGCCTGCCCTGCTCCCGCCAGCCCAGACACCGGCCGTTGTCTGCAGACACGGCAGTCGGACGCAGTCGTCAGACACGCGCCGCCTGAGTCAAGGAGGAAACGAAAGATCGTGCGGACAATTCCGCCACATCCGCTCGCAGGCGCATGTGACGGAATGCTGAGGCTGTGCAGCTGGCAGTGTGTCAGCCTTCACAGCATAGGTTTGAGATGGTGTCGGCTTGGAAGGAGACAGCGAGAGTGAAAGCATACTGCAACGCATGATGACGCTTCTGGCCATTTTAAGAACGCGCCTCGTTGTTGAGTTTGGGAGAAGCAAAGATAACCCCTGACAACACGTCAGCATTGCATCCGATTAAAGAAGATATCCCGACACGCCAACATTTCATTCACCTAGAACACGTCGTCCCATTCGCCGATTCCTGACATCTAGAGCACAGGGTCTGTCAAAAGGCAGGTGCATAGGAGGACTCCCCATCTGCGTAGTTTCATACAACGCTTATCTGAGTAGCAAAACAGAAGCTTCGTAAGACGCCACTTTTCTTCGGCGGTCGGTATGAGCACCAAAGTGCGTGGACCGCGCCACGGCATCGAAATGCATGGCTCAAGGCGCGGCCTATGCATTTCAGTGGCTTCAATGGCTTCCGTCGCACGCCTCAACCGATGGCGCCTGTGACGTCATCGAGTTTCTGCCCCCCAGGAGCTCCGGCAGCCGCCGAGACCCCTCGCGACTTCCCGCGACACTCACTGGACAGCTTGGCGCCGCGGCGGAACGCGTCGTACATGGTGCGGCAGGCGTCGTCGACGGGGCGGAACGGGGCGTCCCGGGCGACGCCAGCCTGGGGGAGGCGGGAGCGGCGCACCAGCTCCGGGCCCTGGCGACAGAGGCGGCGCGGTGTTAGAAAGACGTGGCGCAGCGTCAGGCGAACAGGATTCTCCTCGAGAGGGTACATTTCACTGCATCGTTGTTTCTCCGCGTCAGTGCTGAATGCTACATCTTGTTCCATGCATGGGCTTTGCAGAGACCGCGGACTCCGTCATAACATGGATGGGGAATTCCTCCTAGTCCTTGCTGGTTTTAACATTATGCATATGGATCATCGAAAGAACTAAACGGATTCGACCATCGATGTCTCCTGTTCCTGGACCAACGTCCCATGGCGAGACCACTGATTACAAGAGTACCAAACATGATTTCGCAACTAAATACGTACCTGTCAAAAACCTGGACAGTATCAATCCTACCCATCAGATATCCTTAGGAAGGGCGGGGGGACGGGGTTGGAGCACGGGCTATGATTTTTGTTCAGTTTTTGTCATTGGCTGTGCGGTACACGGGAAGAATCTCCACGCAATCCGCCGTTACCCCTTCCCCGCTCCCTCCAACGTTCATACACCTACGCCAGATCAGACGCCGACCAGCTGCGGGTTCACTTCGGAGCACCACGTGTGGTTGAATGGGTGCAGATGGCAATCACAGTCGGCTTCGGTCAAAGCCAAAGCTCGGCGGCCCGGCAATGACGACTGCAGGCTCTCTCCAAGACAAACACAAATCGGTGGGGGATCCGGTACGAATCAGCACTGTACCGTGTACTGACTCCAGCCGGCGGGAAGCGATGCTCGCCGGAACGATTGAAACGGAGGGCCCTGTCAAACGAATAACCTGCACTGTGGCCAGTGCAGCTTGGAGCCTCGACCATAATACATGAGTGGGCACCCAATTCCATTGAAAAACAAAACAAAACGAAACAAAACAAAAGCAATCCTGGGCTCCTGCGAAGAGAACTGGGTGAATCGCCGCTGTTTAATACCGCATTTCCGCACGAAAATCCAGACATAGCAGACAGGAAACCGCACAAGTCCAACCGAAGGAAACTTCATGTTTGCAGCGCGTCAAGCGCTAGATTTAGGCGACGCACAACGCCGCGAATTGCGTTTTTCTCCATAGAACACGTGCATTGGCTGCGCGCGTCAGCGTCGAACCCGGCGCCGCTCCGGTAAGAATGGCGCAGAGTCTGCTTTTGTTTGGGAGTGTGATCGGCGGACAGCTGATGGGTGGCATTTGAGCGCGGGACGACGGCGGCTCGGGGGGGAGAGGGAGAGGGAGGAGCTGTTTGATTGGGATACCCGCCAGGCAGCAGCAGCGAGATCTGACACTGATGTGGGGAACGCTCCCAACTGGACGGCGGGGCAGCGGAGCAGGCTGTCTCTACAGCAGCAGTTGCAGCGGCGAGGGAGTTGCAATGGAATGCACGGGTGTAGGGCATGGTTTGTATCCGTTGGAACCCATGCAATGCCAAGGGATGTGCTTCCAGTTCTCGCGTCGCAGCCGCTTTGTTGAAACGCCTGTGTGGAAAGGTTTGGAACATGTAAAACAGCCGAGGGACCGGAGCTAGGGCCGAGAAGGCCTTTTGACGCCCGTTTACCCAGCGGCTAGTTTTCCCATCGTACGTGCACCTACGTTTACGTCGGCAAAAGTCCACCATCGTCCATCGTTAAGCCTCTCCATTGTTAGTGACTGTTCCACTTTTGGTGCTGGCAGCGCGACACACCAAGCTTGTGAACATCCACATGGCGATGGACGTGAAGATGTGAAGATGGACCTGATTTGGTTACGGGCAAGGTGAAATTTACACCACGGACTCCATTATGGTCCAGCAACCCAATTTTTGATTCATTTTATTTTGTTTTATTTATTTATTTGTTTATTCACTTTTATTTGTTTATTTCTTTGTTTGTTTATTTTTATTTGTTTATTTACTTATTTATTTGTTTGTTTATTCATTTATTTATTTGGCCACATAGTTCGAGATCGGGCCGATGATGCGTCCAACGCAGCGTGAATGGGTTCACGATAAACGCATGCTTAAAGTTGGAATATCCTCGAAACATTATGCCGCGGCAACCTCTCCTTGTGTTGAAATCGGTTTACACAGAAACGGATTTTCAGTTCTGTGAGAACAAAAAATAAGTGTCTTAAATTACAATGTCGATCTGCATCAGATAACAACTTTACCTAAGAGCAGAAGCTGTCCAAAATCACTGCTTTCGCCAGAGACGATGTGAGGTTTCTGTCATCATGCATAACATCGGATGAAGGTTAATTCATAGGATGACTGGTACCACACTGCGGCACCAAACTCCTCACTCCTCCTGCAACAGCCTCGCTCCGAGCAGAGGAGACCCAGGGTGACGTCTGGTAATTTCACTGCCGGTCGTGTCATCCAGAACGCATCAGTACGGAAGGCTCGACTTCGCGCAGGAAATGTCCCGGAGAAAAATGGAGGCGAAAAAATGGCTCGGAAGGCGTTGTCTGATCAGGGACGTGTCCGGGGGGCAGGGCCTGTGGAGCCATTCCTCTCCCTGAGCCAAGCGGTCTACACTAGATATATAGCGATTTCGCAGGAATACGTAACAGTTATTAGATACATGTTGCAAATGCAAACATTATATTGTTTCCTGTGCGAACGATATGAAGCAAATCACTTAAAATTACAGGTTTTTCCCATAAATCTTGTCATATGCCAGTGACATCTGACAAAATTTGGAATTTGCCTTCTCCCCTGAGAAAAATCCTGGTTCTGTGCCTGAGACTGATGAAGGAGAAGTCTGTGCTGGAGAATACGCAAACAGGGCGTCACGCCGCGTCACGCGCAGCCCGGCGGCGACAGCTCCTCAGGCGGCGTCACGCAGTGCCGGCGGCGGTAAATTTAGCCCCACCCTCCGTCGTCCGGCGGCGCGGCCTTGGCGGCCACGGCACGCCGCCGCGTCGATTGCCAAGAGGGGGGGGGGCAGAGGGGGGATTACCCGACCGATCGCCGCGGGGGGGGGGGGGCGTGACCCCCGCTGGGCAGTTGTCTGGATCCGGGAGGCTGCTGCATACACTGCGGGGGAAATTTGCGGTTCGGGAATTAACCCGAATCCCGAAGCGCAACAGTTTCTGGTGATGCTGAAGTTCTTTGAGGAAGCCGGAGAGCTGACGACACGGCAGGGGTCGGGACGGGACTTTTGCCTTCAGGTTTCGAACTTCTGCAGAAAATTTATTACACTTCCGAAATACTGGAGGAATCCCGTTGTGAAAGGGGGAACCCACCTGGACTTCCCAGGCATCCGAACACTATAACTCTGCTTGTTGGCAGCCTGACGCCTTCCAACGTCAAACTTTTGCGATGAAGTATGTGAAGCTGGCGGCAGTGTGAACGTTTCTGCAGGTCAGTGTCTGTCTCGTCTCCTCCAATGGGACTCTGTGCTCTGCAAAATGTCGCCTCGGATGCAAATACTATCTTTTCGTGAGACCTTGCTCGTAGAGGTAAACTGCAGACTGAGGACGAATTCTTGGTAGGTTGTAAGACATCTACACAAGCTAAATGACAAAGACACACGTCTGATTTTTCCACGCACCGGGCCCTGTTTCATGACTGCTTTCCCGCGAGCGTGGCTACGCTTAGTAGTACTACGCTGTGAAACGGCTTTCGCTTTGTAGAATGTTGCGTTGCAAGAAATGACACCGAAACGACCTTCGTTCATACCCAAGGCGGTGCTGAGTCGTGTGAACTATCACGAAGCAGGCGATCCGCAGCAATGGCAATTGATGTCTAAACCTTCTGTTTACCGGGACGAAACATGCATTATCTTCACCCCGTGTGATGACTATCATCTCAGCCCCATTATCGCGGGGGGGGGGGAAGCAAGCGGACATGACCTGTGTTGCGTCTGAATATTAAATATTTCCTTCCACACCGAGAACAAAATTCCGGGATTCGAAAATAAAGCGGCCAGAAGCCGCAAGAATTCCCAGTCATGAGGTGTTCAGGTTTTTCCTACCTCCCCTCTCCATGACGAAATCCTGGCTACGCCCCTGCCGCCCATCATAGCGCACGTGACTGCAGTAGCCCCGCGGAATGCCCGGAACGCAAACGACGTACAAACGAGCACCCGCCTCAAATAGCGCCTCCGATTTCGAGAGCCCGTTTACACAAATACCCCGGCCAATGGTCTTCCCCGTCAGTTCTCAGCGGCCGTCGAAGTCGTCGTCGCTGTGGGTCACGAGCCTTCCCCCGGCCATTTGTCATGGCTGGACGGTCGGCACACCTCTGCCGAGCCTATTTCTGACGGCCACGCCCCCGCGCCAGGGGGCGGACGGTCCCGCCCGCCCCGTCCCGGCGGGGGGGGGGGGGCGGTCAGCTGCTGCCAACCGGGGGACCGGAACAAGCCCTCCCTCGCCGCCCACCGTCCCCCCTCCTCCCGCGCCCTAGGGACGTAGTGTAGTACAAGGCTGCATACAGGGCACGAAAAACACGAAACGAATTGGCCCATACGTTCCTCGGTGGGTGTTCACCTTATGCCACTGGCGGGAAAACGTTGCAACTTGCAATAAACTCCGTGTCGCCTACACAACGCCTTAGGGCCCTTGAAACAAATTGCAGCAGTTCATTGGACCGAGTGCACAACGCGTGAGGAAATATGACCTCGACGGTCCTCAAGCAAAACCGCGACATCGGCAGCGAGACTGCAAAGTGCTGCAGACAACGTTTTCCTTCACCGCGTGCAAGTTTTCTCACGTCTGCATGCCCAAAAATAGAAACGGTCACTCCCAAATTAAGCAGGCGTACAACGACCACGGCTAAATTCGCCCTGTCAAGGCCCAGGATCAATCATTCACGACTTCCTGACCCGTGCAAAAAAATGACAGCACGCGCACACAGATCAGGGAGCTCCCGATTGGCGTAACATCACTGGGATCGCTATCGAATTGGCGCGCTCCGCGATCACGTGACGGCGTGGATTTGGCGCGCCGGGCGCGGCCACTGGCTGACTTAGAAGCTGGCGCCCTAGAGGGGTCACGTGACATTCGGGTCCGGTGTTGGCACGAGTGGTCGTCCCATGGCGTCGATCGCATGGGACCGTCCACAACTGTCGATTGTAGTTCTCCACGCCGGAAAATGCATCGATGAAATCACCAATAAATCAGGACAGGAATGCTTCATTTAGACATTAGGCGACGACAGTGTGACGGTAGCCAATTTGGCTTGATATACAGGTTCGCTAAGGGAAAGTATGGACAAGTGTGTTGGATGCTCCATTCAAACGTCATCCATGTGTTCAACATTATCACGAACATTAGGACAACTGAATGCGGGAAGTTATATAGTCTGATTGAAGTTTTGTCCTAATGATAGATGCCTTTTGAAAATAAGAAGGGAAAGGAAATGGCAGCATGAGTTCTGCATGCATTGGGTCGGGCGTCGTTCGCATCAGACGGGTTTACGTGGCCCTTGTTTTCATTAGCCATCAAACGTGCGATCAGTCCTGTTTGCGAAGACCTCATATCTGCACGCAATGCAGGGGCACGCATGGGAAATGACTGGGCGATTTGATCAGACCTGGGTTTGTCGCAACACTTCAGTTTTTTATCGTCGCGCAGCCGATGCCGACTGTTTCGTCCCCGCCGGAGGAAACGCGGCGTAATATTGACACGTGAGCGTGCGTTTAGAGCGACACGTGCGTTTTTCGGCAGGCATTTCCCGCTCTGCCGGTTAGAATGAAAGGTGTGCCGTCACCGCGCAGCAAACGCGGAAAAATCCTGTGTGTGAAAGCCTTTCGTGTGTTCTAATGTTAGCTGAGCGACAGAGATCGCTGCTGCCATTTTTTTTAATGGCAGTTGAGAATATATAGTGGTATTTGATTTCTTTTCGTACCCCACAACGGGAATGATTTTTTCGTTCGGGGAAAGCTTTCGATGAAAAGAAGGCTTTCGCATCGGTAGACCTTCGCTGCGTGTATTAGTGGTAGCCACAGATGTTTTGCTCGAGGAATAGAAATGACTGGGGATGATCAAGGAACATGAGAGATGCAGAAGGCACTCATACACCGGAAAAATGCCCACTTGGACCGAACCCGCGGTTCAAGGTAAGCGACACCCTACACTTCCCACATTTCTTCCGTATTTAATTTCTCTTCTGCTCCCTCCCTGCTTAACTCTCCTGTCCTCAAAGGCGTAGCCAAAGTGGGGGGCGGCCCCCCTTAGGTTTCCGTATGATTTCAGTCCACTCTAAGCCCCGGACCCCCATGAAGAAAATCCTGGCTGCGCCCCTGCTTGTCCTCACCATCAGATATTTTTTCCGACTCGCCTTCGAACGTTGCATCACGGGCACCACCGGCGGAGCGGGAATTCCCCTCCCTGGCGTCGCCTCTAGTTAGGATAAGCTGTTGACTGAAGGCTCGTGACCGAGTGGGGGGACATCCTCGGCTCTGGCTGAGCGCCAGCATCAACATCTCTCAGCTCTCACCAGGTGGCGTCGAACAGAGGCTTAATGAGGTCCTGGCCAGAGGAGGCCGTAGGCATTTTCAGAGTGAAAACCGGGGGTTTTTACCGGGGAAAACAGTATTTTCAAGCCGTGATTGTGGAAGCAAACAACTTTGTTAGGCCAAACAGAAGGTGGGTTTTACGCTCAAAAGGCATGTATTAATATCCGACTCACCGTTTCGGCACTACGCCACATTAAGGAATTTTTTGCTGCTACCATGCATCGTCATTATGCATGATCGTCAGGCCATCTTCAGAGATTTTTGTGTTCCCGTTATCATGCGAAAAACACGAAAGCCGAACGAGACCATCGCTACTTTGCCACGCCATTTTCGAGTTGTTTCTTTTCGCACCACGAGAGACGGCTAGTGCTTTATTCCCCACACCAGGGGGTCCAGTCTCCCCTCTGCAGTCCTCCTTCGTCGTACCTGGCTCGTTCATGGTTCCAGGCCGACAGGGCGACTGCGGAAGGGGTCCGGGGTTTAGTCGCCGACGGTCCTCGAGAGCCCATGATCGGGAAGACTCCTAGACTTCGCTCCGCTCGGGGTCGGACTCGTCCCATTTGTGAGCAGGACAGCCTGTTTCCGCATTTCATGCGTCCTTTCCGGCTTAATTACTGTATTCGTCTGCGTACGTTTTGAGTTACGGCCGCGTTTTCTATTGCAACCCTTGAAAGAACTTCAGGCCTCCTTTGGAGATGACCTCGGAAACGCATAGGCGCGGGAGCCATGGGGCCAGGGGGCTTCAGCCCCCCAATTTTTTTGAGATTTAATATTGATCCGATGGGCGCTGACTGGAAAGAACTGGCCCAAAATCCTTCTGCCCCCCCCCCCGTTCCCCAACTGAAGAGGTGTTCCCGTGCCCCTGTCGGGACGTGCCATTTATAAAAAAAAATGTGCTGGCCACTGGCCAGTATCCTGGTCGTTGTCGGACAAATACACCGTCAGTTTCTTCAATGCTTTCAGTGCTTTTTTCATCACAGCATTGGATTTCGACCGATGCCATCAAGCTGTTTTAATATACCGTGAAGCTGGCGGGTTACGGCAGTTTTATCGTTTGGCACACGTGAGGCTGCGCGGTCGCATACACAGCGTCCAGGGCGGCGCAGTAGAAGCCAGAAAAACTGCATGAATTTGTACTTCTGTCTAACCAAACAAGTGACCAATGCTTGTTAGTGCATGACCGAAGATTGTTCGTCATTGCTTCACGTGATATGATGAAAAAACTGATTTGTCTGTGGATGGTGGCCACAAACTGCAGTTTGTGGTCCATAGGTCACGTGACAAATCCAATAGCGAAGAGCCCAGATCGCATTACTCCATTTAATCAAGCTGTCAGTGACTTCAAGGCTCAAAAAATTTTTTAGACCATTGACTTGGCCAGTGAATCTTCGCGTCACAGCAATCGTTCCCATGGCATCTGTTCTTTTTCTCTGAGAGCAGGGAAACCCCATTCCCTCCCACAGTGTTTCGTACAATTCAACTAAAAACACACAGAGCAAGCATGTATTTCGGCATTTGGAAATACATACACAAGTCTAATAACGGCAAAAACGTAACTCAAGTACCTCCATTCACCATCTCATTGCATGTTGAAGTTGATATTTCAAATGCAGTTACGGAACTCCTTGCCGACGACTGCACCACGTCCGAGGCTTTGCACGGTCGCCGCGCTGGTAACCGTGCACGACGCCCTGGCGCTGCCTGCTGTCGCCGGCCGCGTCTGTAACGGCGCTCCCATAGGAGCTGGGAACGGTTTGGCCAGCTGGCTGGGCGGAGAAGGCCACATTCTCAGTGACGGTGCGATCCATCTCACGCTGTAAGATGTCGCATGCTTCAGAGTAGCTAGCGAGGCTGCTGAAGGATTTACGGCCTGTAAGCTGGGTGACATAACTTGCAGGACGTCCACCGTCAAGAAGGCGCTTGATGGCCGTGTTGCGGGCGCCGTGATTTTCAGTTTTCCGTTATTAACCTGGGCGATTTTTGCTGCCGACCTGAGCTTATTCCTGAGGGAATTTGCTCCCAGCGGAGAGCTCTTGTACTAGTAACCACTTTTCACTCACGAAGCTGTGGTTGACTGCCAAGTAGAATTCTGGGCAGAAGTCAGGATTCGTGGGTCTGTTAGAAGCACATAGCTTGAAGGCTTCCACGGAGCATTTTGCTTTGTCTTCCATTCGAAAATTCTGGGTTTAAACGCCCTCCCAGAGTTCGATCCCAGGCGCGTTTTGGTGAGGCGCTCGGTGAGCTCGAGGTACTGGCCTTCTGTTCCTGTCTTCAACTCCACGTCTCCCCACAGCGTCTGGTGGTGCTCATTCCGGCCACGGAAGCCAAAAAGCATTGTGAAGTACCCGAACAGTATACGGAGCAGCGCTACGGAGTGAATGAAGCCAAACGCCTTTGACTCCCAGAATTTAGCTTTGTCGTCACTGGACACCGGCATGGCCCTGCTAGGCCGATTTCCTTGGCCTGATGATTTTAAAAATTCTCAGCTTTGCCTTTAATACATCCTGCACCGGCGAACATGCTGGTTAAGACGTGGTGTTCCAGTGAATGCAATCGTGTCCTTTCAGATCCTTTTCGGTGGGATAAATTTTTTTAGTTTTAAAATTTTTTTTTAGTTTTAGTTCAGTTTTTTTAGTTTTAAATTTTTTTAGTTTTTTAATTTTTTTTTTAACTTTTATTGTCTGCGGTTCATACTCCTCGCCATCTCTGTTCTTCAGACCCTGCATATACTTACAGACGTAGGCACTCAAGAGGGTGACATCGATCTGGTGCGAGGGACTATTTTCTCCTTCACTCTGTAGAAAAGATGTGAACTTTTTTACATCGTCTTCAGTTATTTATTTAGTTCTGATGACATTGCGCTTGCAATAAAGTTTCTAGCCTCTTCTTCAGCTGTTTCTATTGCTTTTTCCGCTGTTATTCTCGTAAACAACAGTAACGAAATCAAAGAATGGCCTTTTACTCATGATGTCTGGGTGACCATCCCAAATGAGTAATGGGAAAACGGAAGTGCCAGACAGGGGCGCAGCCAGGATTTTCTTAAGGGGGGGGGGGGTTCCGGAGCTTAGAGTGAACTGAAATCATACGAAAACCGCCTGACAGTAAGACGACGTGAAATTATTTCCACTAAAATGCGGGCCTAAGAGAGGGGGGCGGGCTTCCCGGGCCCCCTTAGCCGCGCCTATGGTGCCAGAACAGAAACCTAATCGCCTGAATATTTGAACAACTGCAGAATTATTATAACAAGTTATGATATAATCTGTTTTCAGTTGTCAGGTTGGATTTTTTACGTGTCACGACCTGCAGTCATACACTAAATCGTCGCCACAAAATGATATTGTTGGAATGGCTGAGACAGTTCTACGGAATTTGAGATTCATGATCATTTCTGCAGGCGTGGTTTTTACCTGTTGTAACATGGAAAAAAATACATAAATAAGAGCCATGCATAATTTGAGCATCTGTATACTACTGTCGTTCCGAGGATTAATCAGGTGGAAATTTTGTTTTCCCACCGTCCGTTTTGCTATTTCACCGGCACTTACACCCAGCAAAAGAAAACATGTGCGCATTTTGGCCGTGCGGTAAAGCCTGACCTAGCTGCCTTCCCGAAGCTTTTTGAGCACCAGACGCTGGCATTACTTCATAAGATCCGGTGTACAGGTGAACCAGAACACCTTGCGGCATCGTTCTGTCTGAACAGCGAACGGGCGGATCACGCGAGACATACCAGGCAGGACCGCCTGCTCAGCCTACCTCGCATCCGTGGTTAGATGGCTGGGAAGAGGCAGTTCGTACACGGCGCGGCCTCTTTGTTCAACACCTTGCCATGCCTTTTCAACTCTTCAGACGCAAGCTGAAGCAGCACCTTATTGCGACATCCTACAAACGTGCGTGACAGCCTTCTATTTTAACATTTTTACAAAGTTACCTTGACATGTGGAACGAGTGTACTATGTGTGTGTCTCTTACTTCTTGTACCCAGCACGTGTGACGACTCGGGATCGAGAATAGCCCTGTGGCCTCGGTCATGTTTTGGTGGATGATCCCATGACGTAAATAAATTCACTTCACTCGCCATGAAGATCCACTGAGCCACAGTGAGCAGATCGAATTAATCTTGTTTGGCGGGCCAAGCCGTTTGGTAGGAGTGCCGTAAGATGGCTTTGACAAGATGCAGTTATTAAACAAGAGGTAAACATTGTATCTATATTCTGTGTTTTTCGATGTCAAGAACCACTAGTTGCTTCACTGTTAACTGGCGTGATTACTATCAATACACTCCGGATACCAACTCTTGCGTTCTTTGGAGAGGAGGGGAAGAGTTGTTTGGCCTTCTGGATCTCCCTGCTCAACCATCTGCTATTTGTTTTTATACCTCCACTTTGGATGCATTTCACAAGCCATCCTACGCCGGCCAAAAAAACACGCGGTGAACACGCCAATGACGAGAATCGAACCCGGGACCCATCCTGTACTAAACCCTAGACACGGGCGGCACTCACCCGCACGGCAGCGCTCTGATCGTCCAGGTTGACCGGCGGCACGACGGGCCGCTTCCCCATGCCACTGCACATGGCTCTGAGCCTTGCGGCCGCGCGTGCCCGGGGGCGTCTGCCGGCCACTGCCGGCCGCCGATCTCAGCCGCCGGCGGCGCCCGCAGGCAGTCTGTCAGGTCACGTGACCCGCGGTTGGCAGACGGCCGGCCGGTGGCACGCGGGTGCCGCTGTCTGTGATTGGTCGAATCGCGCGCCGCCGGACGTGTGGAAGGCGTCGGAGACAGGATGGTGATTTGTGGGCGGAGATGGCCCGAGTGTTGGCAGCGACATCGAAATTTTCCGAGTTGCGCCGTGTGAGTGCCGTTTCTCTAAAGAATGTCATTGGGATAACTAGAAACCCCGGCACAAAAGGCTCCGTCCCTCCATCCCGCTTCTGTCGTCCGTGCGAGTTCGTTTTTTTTCACGGAGGTGCGATGAATGACGTCACTTGAGAAGGGTTGCATAAATTTCCAGACGCTAGTCCAACGAAGACCTGGCGGTTATTTTGACACCACAGGGCACTAGGTGGCCTAAGAAACGGAAAACGCGGTGTTTTTCCTGCCGGTCCTTTGAGGCACCGAAACAAATTCATTTATCGAAACAAAATGAAAAGCCCGTCTGCGAGTTTCCGTTCAGACCGGTGTTCAGTCTCATACAACACCGGATCCGATTCTTTACGCAAAGGACTAAAGCAGAACCCACCCAACGAGGTACGTCTTGTTTGAAATTCCATAGATTCACGTACGCACTTTGCGGTTTCTTCGCGCGTTTAATTTCTTCAGTCACCACCATGACGTCACTTTCGCCACGGCTACGTCATGCTCCGTCACTCTCGACCGCCAACATTCCAAAACTGCTGGGCGAAGTCAGCGGGCAATGTATTCGAAGTTCGAACGGTGCCCACTCCAGGACGGACAGCACAACGCTACGGAGATAAGATGACGGACTACCCCATGTCAATGCCGAGATCAACACAGGCGCGCGGCGCACACAGACATACCGCGCCGCCTCAAGTCGTCTGCGCGCCAGAGAGCCAAGCGAGTGATGGGACAGTCACATGAAGAGGCGGAAACAATCGTCGCACGCTTCTCCGGCAGGCAGCCGAGATTTGTACTGCAGGCAGGCTGCAGGGCGCCCCACGGTCCACTACATCGGCGACATGTGGCCGAGATCTGTACAGCACACGCAGTGTAGTGCGCACTACGTGGTACTCCGCGTCCGAGGTATTACGCGGTGCAGTGCACGCCCTTCGTGGAAGGTTCACGTACCGTCCATCACCCCTCAAGAGCACGTATGCAGCACTTCGCGCACCCAGTTCGCCGTAGGGCACACTACAATCCGCGCTCCGCGGAGCGCCGTAACGCTGTACCGAAGTATCCACCACATTCTCGCCCGCCGTGAAGTAGCGTACGCACTGTAGTGTACACCACACTTAGCGAACCACAGCGACCTCGCGCCCTACACCACTACGTCCGGCAGCCCACAGGGCCCTGTCGTTGTCTAATACCCTACTCTACACGGGCGCAGCCGAGGCGTGGTGTCCCGGCGGTGGTTTACACCACGCCTACTGGGCCGCGCCGGCCGGCCGGCCGGCAGCCGAGGCGGCCGGAGAGGCGGCCGCGGACCGCTTGGCCGGCGGCGGCCCGCTGAAACGGAGAGAAGACACGCAGGTGTTACCGAGCCGTCACCGGCTGGCCGGGTGTTTGGGCTGGTAACAGTTCACTGGGACCGGCAATTATAACCATGTGAACCGGTAGCAGTGATATGAGCTATCAGCTATTTGAGCTGATAATTAATTGCCATTAGGAGCAGTTCCTAACCATCGGGGTTGTCAGTTCATTCGTGGCACTGGCAGTCTCAATGACAACAGAATGAGGTGGCACTCAGCTATATGATACCGTACGTAGGCTTTAACGCGCACTGGTCTGTCCAAACATCACGTGATACCATTTAGGGTCCGCAGGCATCAGATGAGGTTGCTAGGTGGTAACTCCACGGTGGCATCACCAAGTGTGGTTTGAAACTGAACGGCTTCGAACTGACGACGCATCAGTTGCGAGGTCGTTTTGCCCTCAGCCCCGTTGTGACAGTGTCTTTTCATGTACCGGATGTGACCCTGAGGACGCCTCAGACAGGCGATCGTTTCGCCCTTGGCCCCAGTACCTGGGGGTGTTGGCTGATAGGGCCCGCAGCCGCGGCGACCGCCGGTCGGTCCGCGTCGGCGTGGCCGGCGATCGCCCTGCCACCTGGCGGCCAGCCGATCGGCGCCGCTTCTCTGGCCGCCGGGCAGCCTCTGGCGGGCTGCTGGTTGACTGGCGGTTCTCCATATCGCCGCTAGGTGGGTCTGTTAGGGGACCAGTCGGTCAGGGGCTGACATCGGTTGACATCACAAGTAGGCTTGGCAAATTTCAATGAGCGCAAAGGCGAAAACCATAAAAGGGTTTAACGACATCTGCAAAGCGCATGATGTAGTTCACATGCCTTACGCTCTCAAACCAAGCACGGGTTATCAAACATTTCACAATGCTGAGGCGGTAATTTGCCGTTGAATCTGTGGTCACTGAGAGCCTTGCGCGGCGAACCTTCAAACCCCACCGATTTTTATCCGATTGATCAACGGGAAGCCTTCCCCCGAAACAAATTCCAAAGGTGAAGGACCGCGGAGGGGCGGGGGAGGCAGCCACTGCGACCGATATGAAATTCTAACAACAGGCCTAGATAATGTGCGAAGCAGTTCCCGAAGATATGGGGCCCAGTCCAGCCTACTCCACGGTTTCCACACCTCCGCTCCTTCCCCAGCCTTAACAAGCCTTCCCCTGCTCCTGCCGTGACCTGCCCACCCTGCCCGGCCAGCGAGACGGCGCCCCTAGCCCTCACCGGTCGGCGCCTCCCCGGCGGCGGCGCTGAGCCTGGTGGAGCGCCTCGGCGCGGTCTCCTCCGGCGGCGGCGCGCCGGCAGCGGCGGCGCCCAGCAGGCGCGCCTTGTAGCCGCGTGCGGCGCCCAGGTAGCGGTCGCGCTGCGCGGTCAGCCGCTCGATCTGGCGGCGCTGGCGCTCCACCAGGCCGCGCAGCTCCAGCGCCATGAACGACTGCACGATCCCGCTGGCGGCTCCGGCTCCGGCTCCGGCCGCCGGCTCCTGGAGGCCGAGGCCGGCGGCGCGGCCGGCCTGGGCCGTCTGGTCCAGCTGGTCCCGGATCAGCCGCTCCTGCTCGCGCCTCAGGGCCTCGGCCTCGGCCCGCGCCCGTTTCAGCTCCAGCTGCAGCGACTGCCGGCCGACACGACACGTCAGACTGATGCAACACGAGAGGAGGACACGAGGACACGTCAGAATGGTGCAACACGAGAGCCAATAGGACACGTCGGGCTCTGATAAGACGGAGACTAACACCAGGCTAAACAACAGACTGGTGGCCAACACAGGGCGGAGACACGTCAGTGTAACGCGCAGTTCGCACAGCGTCAGCATCACAGTGATGTGTAACACAGACACGGGCTGTCATGATTCAACATTCGAGCTGTACTTGCTGTGAGATGATTCGAGAGCGGAGGAGGCCGGAAAACCGTCCGAGGAACGTAATGCAGAGAGAACGAAGGGGAGGACGCCACAGACTGAAGCGGAGGCGACGGCGGAGACTGCCGGCAGAGATTACGGCTGACATCGCGGCTCAGGACAGCGCCAGGCAGCCAGGCAAGATCTGCAATCCCCAGCCGCAATGCAACACAACAAACAACAAACACAACACCGCACAACACAACAAAACACAACACAACACAGCACAGGTCACTGATCAACAAAGATCGTCTGACGCATTTCCAGCTACCTCTGTTACAGCAGGACGCACCTCTACTTCCCCCCGGTACAGCAGGACGTACGTCCAGCTGCCTCTGGTACAACAGGACGTACCTCTACTCCCCTCCGGTACAGCAGGACGTACGTCCAGCTGCCTCTGGTACAGCAGGACGTACCTCTACTCCCCTCTGGTACAGCAGGACGTACCTCCAGCTGCCTCTGGTACAACAGGACGTACCTCTACTCCCCTCTGGTACAGCAGGACGTACCTCCAGCTGCCGCTGGTAGGGCAGGTCGCCGGTGATGAGCTTCCTCTCGGCGTCGCGGCGGGCAGAGACGGCCGCCGCCAGCTGCTCCTTCAGCCGGCTCACGTCCTCCGCCCTGCCCTCGCCCGGCCCGCCCGTGTTCTGGCCGGTGTTCTGGCCGGTGTTCTGGTGGCTGGCGGCGCTTTGGGCGGTGACCAGCTGGCGGATCTCGTCCTGGAGCCGGCCCACCTCGGCCGTCCGCTCCGTCAGCTGCTGCCGCGCCTGATCGGCACATAGAACGCGGACGGTCACACGGACGGACGGACGGACGGACGGACGGACGGAGCGTGGTCTACCACAACACAGCACAACGAAACGTGCTGCGATATAACATTAGTCTGCTACCGTGCAACTAGCATCAACAAAGTGCAGTGTGACACGACACACCTCAGGCAAAGTGATAACATACACGGCAGCCGCACACACTGCACCGCACGCAGCAACAACAAACCCTTTCACAGACATAAAACATACAACACAAAATGCAAACCTGCACACAATCATCGCATGGCAGAGCACGTAGCCAGGATGCATGATACACATTACATATATCACACGTCACCACGGCAGGCCACACATACGACGCCGCACGGAAACTAACCGCACCGCACACATGGCTGCGTACATACAAACACAACGCTACGGCGGTCAGGGTCGCTGACCTCGGCAGGTCGGGGTCGCTGACCTGCTGCAGCTCGTCGTCGCTCTCATCGATCAGGGTCATGAGGCGGGCCTCCTCCTGGGCCGCGCAGTCCCGGCTCTCGGCCAGCTCCTGCTGCAGCCGCTCCTGCTCCTGCCGCCGCTCCTCGCCCAGCTGCTGCAGCTGCTGCTCCCGCTCCTGCCGCAGCTGCCGCAGCTGCTGTTCGTGCTCCTCGCTCAGCTGTCGCAGCTGCTGTTCCCGCTCGGCCAGCTGCTGTCGGGCCTGCCGCCAGAGGTCGTCGTCAGGCGATGACCACGGACGGAGAGAAGGGGCCGCACAACCTTCCTGACCCTCGCCCGCCGATGCCGTTCCCAACCGTCGATAGAGTGCCGCCATGGGACGGGCAGGAGCAACTGCAGGCGACGAACTCTCACAACAGGCCCGCGTTCACAGAGGAAACCGACAACGGAGGGGGCTGCTGACTGATGAAACCACCACGGAAGATCGATCGCAGGCAGCTACCGGAGTAGGGCCAGTCACCACCTGCGCGCCTGGACAACAGGTGTGATGTGACAGGTGTTGTGTGCGAGGTTGGCAAAGGTGCCGCTTTTTGTGTTAATGAACACCAGAAGATATGTGCTCCAAAAATATTTTATACTTCAAAAGTTTGATCTTGTGCCTCTGTCAGAAAGCTTCATTATAACCATGTCGACAAATTTCTAACTCTGCAAGTAAATGCTTCCATTTAGAAAGAAGTGGACATGATGTCATAACTGATTTACACCAAGAACACCAACTAAAGCCAGCATTACTGTCAGCGAAATTTTGTACTCCAAAAGAAAAATTACACTCCGACACCAAGAACAAAAACCGAATTTCCAACCCTGGTTGTGTGTGTGTTGACTGCGCCACTGTGAAACAGCGCCACCAGGGGGACACCATCAGCCCTCCTCCCCGACAGGCGGTCGCCGACCTCAGCAGGTCGGGCTCACCGACCTGCTGCAGCTCGTCGTCACTCTCGTCGATCAGCGCCATGAGGCGGTCGCGGCTCTCGGCGAGCTCGGCGCTGAGCGCCTGCCGCTGCCGCTCCAGCGCCTCGGCCGCCGCCGCCCGGTGGCCCTCGGCCACGGCCGCCAGCTGGCGCTCGAACTCCTCCAGCTGGCCGGCCTCGGCGGCCGCCCGCTCCGCCGCCAGCGCCGCCAGCTGCGCCTCCTGCTCCGCCGCCAGGGCCGCCAGCTCGGCGTCTCTCTCCGCCTTCAGCGCTGCCAGCTCAGAGTCTTTCTCCGCCTTCAGCGCTGCGAGCTCAGCGTCCTTCTCGGCCGACAGGGCTGCCAGCTGGGCTTCCGTCTCCGCCTGCAGGGCAGCCAGCTGGGCGTCCTGCTCCGCCTTCAGGGTCTCCCGCTGGGCCTCCTGCTCTGTACGCAGGACTGAAAACTCAGCGTCCTTTTCGGTTGCCAGGGCTGCCAACTGAGCATCCTTTTCTGCCGTCAGGACTGCCAGCTCAGCGTCTTTCTCGGCTGCCAGAGCCGCCAGCTCGGCGTCTTTGTCCGCTTTCAAAGCCGTCAGTTCAGAGTCGTGCTCTTCTTTCAGAGCCGCCAACTGGGTCTCCTTTTCGGCCGCCAGGGCTCCCAGTTGGGCCTCCTTCTCGGCCTCCAGAGCCGCCAGCTGAGCCTCGCTCTCCGCCCGCACGGCGGCCAGCTGGGCGGCGTCCTCCGCGGCCTGCGTCTGCAGCTCCGACCGCAGCTCGGCCTCCAGAGCTGCGGCCCGCGACAGCTCCGACGCCAGCTCCGCCTGCGGCACACGGTCAGTGACGTCAGCCTCTCGCGTCAGTGACGCCGGCCCGTCCTGCGGTGAGCAGTTTGTGACGTCACCTGTTGGGGGCAGTTTTCGGTTGGCGTATGCCAAAACTATTGAAGAAGCGGCCGGCGTCGCTGACAAGTGACTGGGAAAAAGAAACTAGAATAAAAATAGAACAGATCGTGAAACAGTGGCGCATTGCTATCAGAACTGAAGAAAGAAGGAAGGCGTACAAACCGAAGCGCCCTAAAGACGAAATCACACACACGGAAGAGCACAAACGCCAGCTCTTCGGACAGCTCAAGGCCACTTTGTCGAAGGCAAAGTGGCCGTTTGTTCAGGAGTCGGCCCAGCCAACGAGACTAAAGTCCTCGTTGTCGCGGTGAAGTGAAGTTTCTCGGCGAAGCCACCCAAGAAGCACAATGGAGATGTGTCAAAAGGACCACATCGTGTGAGCTAAGGAAACAGTCTACCGGAAGGCTTGTTAAGCCCATTCATACGACGATATAATACGACGACATAATACGACGCCGCAACAGGACGCCACCTGCGATAATCTCGCTTCCAGAGTCGGCGTCCGTCCCCAGAACGCGCATCAAGCGAGCGAAACGGTTCATCCGAGCCACGGCGAGACGGGCAGTTTAGCAGGCGCGTTCGGCGGTACGGGGGGTGTGTACCCTGTACCGCGGCGGTACAGGGTACCTGGCGGCCCCTGTACCGGCGGTCCCGGGGCCGCCAGATTGGACGCCGGGAGGTCCCTGCAGCGGGAGCCGCCGGGCCAAGAGCAAACGCGCGGGAAACCGAGGCCCTGGGCAACTGACGCACGGAAACCGGCGTCAGTCGGGGAACTGACGTCAGTCAAGAAACTGATGAACCAGGAAACGGCTGGCCCAGTCGGTGGCATGCCCGGTAAACTGACTCCGGGACGCCGACACGGGGAAACTGACGAGCCAGATGACTGCCGTGCTCGGAAAAATGACACTTATCGGGAAATTAACGCCGGGAGAGCGATGGAAATCCAGGCATCTACCGGGGTCTGTCTCTCGATTGCTGCGCTTTTCACAAACGCAGCCAGCTGTCTCGCCAGTCTCACCTGCAGCTTCTGATGCTCGTCCCGCAGCTTCTGATGCTCGTCCCGCAGCTTCTGGTGTTCGTCCCGCAGCTTCTGATGCTCTTCCTGTAGGTGATGCAGCTCGATGCCACGCTCGTCCACCTCGAACTGCAGCTGCGACAGCCTCTCCGACCAGCTGCTCTTCAGCTCCGACAGCTGCCGGGCGGCGGCCGACAGCTGCGCGGCCAGCGACTCCCTCTCCAAGGCCAGGGACTCCCTCTCGGCCGTCAGGGAGTCCCTCTCGGAAACGAGCGAGTCCCTCTCGGCGGTCAGCGCGTCCCTCTCGGCCGTCAGGGACTCCCTCTTGGCGGTCAGCGCGTCCCTCTCGGCGGTCAGCGCGTCCCTCTCGGCCGCCAGCGCCTCGGCCCGCTGCTCGGCCTCGCCGCGTTTGGCGCGCACCTTCTGCAGGCAGACGGCCTGCGCCTGCAGCTCCTCCTGGCGGCTGAGCACGGTCTCCCGCAGGTCGGAGATCTCGCGGCACGCCTCGCGGCGGCCGTCACAGCTCTCGGCGGCGGCCGCCGCCAGCCGCGCAGTCTCGCGCTCGGCGCGCTCCTCCAACGCGGCGAGCAGCGCCCGCGTCTCGTCCCGCGCCGCCTCGGCGGCCGCCAGGCGGGCGGCGCCCTCCTCCAGCCGCCGCCGGACGTCGGCCGCCTCCGTCGAGAGGTCGGCCAGCTCGGCGGCGCGCCGCCGGCCGGCATCCTCCGCCGTCGCCAGGCGGCGCTGCAGCTCCGCCGCGGCAGCGCCGCGCTCGGCCGCCGCCGCCGCCGCCTCCGTGGCGGCCGCCTGCGCCGCGTCTTGCGCGCGGCGCGCGGCGGCCGCCTCCGCCTCCGCCGCCGCCAGCCGCGCCGCCAGCTCAGCCGCCTCGCCGTCGGCGGCCTCGGCCTCCTGCAGCGTGCGCCGCAGCCGGTCCGCCTCGCAGGTGGCGCGGTGCAGCTGCTCGCGCAGTTCCTCCAGCGGCTGCAGCTGGCGGCGCAGCTCGGCCAGCTGCTCGGCGCGGCGCGCAGCATCGCGGCCGGCGGCGGCCGCCTCCTGGCGGAGCGTCTCGTTGTCGGCCAGGCAGGCGGCGTTCAGCCGACGCAGCCCGGCCGCCACGTCGGCCGCGTTCTCGGCCTCGGCGCGGGCGAAGGCCAGCCGGCCGCGCACGGCCGTCAGCCGCTCCCGCAGCAGCTCGGCCGAGTCGTCGGTCGCCGGCTCCGACTCGGCCAGCTGCAGCTGCCGCTGCCGCTCGGCGCGCAGCTGCTCCAGCTCGGCCGCGCTCTCCGCCTGCAGCTGCTCCAGGTGGTCCCGGCGCGCGGTGACGTCAGTGAGCCGGGACGTCACGTCGTCTCTCTCCGAGGAGACGGTGTCTCGCTCCGCTGTAACGTGAGAAAGCTGCGTCTTGACGTCATCTCTCTCCGCCGTGACGTCAGAAAGCTGCGCCACGACGTCATCTCTCTCAGCCGTGACGTCAGAAAGCTGCGTCTTGGCGTCATCTCTCTCCGCTGTGACGTAGGAAAGCTGAGTTCTGGCGTTCGTCCCTTTCCGTCAGGGTACTGTCCCTCTCCGAGACGGCAGCAGCCAACCTCTCCGTGACGTCATCCTTCTCAGCCATGATATCACCCAGTCGCGCTCTGACGTCATCCCTCTCGGCCGTGACGTCACCGAGTCGCGCCGTGACCTCACTCAGCCGTGCCGCGATGTCATCCCTCTCGGTCACGACGTGTCTCAGCCGCGCCGTGACGTCACTCAGCCGGGCAGCCACGTCGCCGCCGTCAGCCGCGACGTCGTCCGGGCACGCGGCCGGCAGCGCCGCCAGCGTGTCGTCGCCGAACGCGACGGTGATCTCCTCATCGGCGGCCTCCTCGGCGCAGACGCTGACGGCCAGCTCGGCGGCCGGCTCCGGCGGCGGCGCCGCGGCACTCAGCGCCGTCAGCTCCAGCTCGGCGGCGGCGAACACGCGGGTCCGCTCGGCCGGCGACGCGTCGGCGTCGTCGTCGTCGGCGACGGAGGCGCAGGTCAGGTCCAGCTCGGCGGCCGAGAAAACGCGTGTGGTGTCGCCGCCAGCCGAGGGCGGCGGCGAGCCGGCGGAGCGGGGCCGGCCGGCGGGCGAGGCCGGCGCCGCCCGGCCACACTCCAGGGCCACCGTCTGATCCTCTGCCTGTATCTCTGGATCCTCTGTCTTTATCCCTGGACCCCCTGTCGTCATTTCAGGATAAACTGTCTCCATCTCAAGATCCCCTGTCTGCATCGATGCCTTTGTCGGCATCTCAGGATCCTCTGTCTGTATCTCTGGATCCGCTGTTGGAATCTCGTGACCGACAGTCTGAATCTCCGCATCCTCCGTCTGCATCTTCGGATCCCCCGCCTGAATCTCAGAATCTCCCGTCTGCAGCTCTGGACCGTCTGTCCGAATCTTCGCATCTTCCGTCTGAACCTCTGCATCCTCCATCTGACTCTTCGGGCCTTCCGGCAGGGCCTGCATCTCCCGGGCCTCCGCCGTCGTCTCCCGAAGCTCCAGCCGGCGCTCGAGCTCGGCCAGCCGGCGGTCGCGGTCACCGAGCTGCAGCTGCAGCTCGGCCAGCTGCCGCTCGGCGCCGCCGGCCGCCAGCTGCTGCTGCAGCTGGCGCAGCTCCTGGTACACCGCGGCCAGGTCGGCCGCCAGCAGGCTGCGGTCCAGGGTGGAGCCGCCCGCCGGCGAGTCGTCCAGCTCCATCGTCGACTCGCCGAGCAGACGCGAGGCGTCTCGGCCGGCGGCGAACGACTCGACGAGTCGCGATATGTCGCGCCCTAACGTGACCGACTCGTCGAGTCGCGAGGTGTCTCGCCCGACCGCTGCTGACTCGTCGAGTCGCGAGGTGTCTCGCCCGGCCGCGGCCGACTCGTCGAGTCGTGACGCATTTCGCCCGGCCGCGATCGACTCCTCCAGCCCAGACGTGTCTCGCCCGCCGCCCACCGACTCGTCGAGCCCCGCGGCGCCTCGCGCGGCGGCGGAGCGGCGCCGCTGCTGCAGCTCCTCGAACAGCGAGACGGCGGCCGGCGGCGGCGGCGGCGGCATGAGCGCGGACAGCGACAGGCCCGACACGGTCACGTCGGCCGAAACGTCCAGCAGCGAGGCGTCGCTGGGCCACTGGCGGCCGGCCGGCGGCCGCAGCGACGCCGGAGAGAGACCGTCCGGTGCCGGGCAGCGGGGATCCTCGACAGGAGCCGGGCAGCGGGGATCCAGGGCAGGAGGCGCCGGACAGCGGGGGTCCTGGGCAGTAGGCGCCGGGCTGCGCAGGTCTGTCTCACCCTTGGCAGAGGTCATCTCCGATTCCAGCGACGGTTTCTTGCTATCGATAGTGTCCAGCTGAGATGCCTGGGACTCCTTCTCGCTCCTGATAGTGTCCAGCGGTGACGTCAAGGACTCCTTTTCGATCATGACAGCGTCCAGCTGGGATTCCAGCAGCTTCTTCTCGCTCGCAATAATGGCCATCTCTGACTCAAGTGACACCTTCTCGTTCCTTATGATGTCCAGCTGCGATTCCAGCAGCTCCCTCTCGTTCCTGATGGTGGCCATTTCTGACTCCAGCGACACTTTCTCGCTCCTGATAGTGTCAAGTTGTGACTCCTCGTCCCTGAAAGTGTTCAGCTCTGATTCCAGAGACTCCCTCTCGCTCCTGATAGTGTCCAGCTGTGCTTCCAGCGACTCCCTCTGGTCCCTGAAGGTGTCCAGCTGTGTCTGCAGCAACTCGTTCGCCGTCCTGGCGGCCCCCAGCTCCGCCCGCAGGGCCTCCCTCTCCGCCGCCGCGGCGTCCAGGGCGGCGCGGAGCGGACCCAGCTCGGCGAGCAGCGCCTGCTCCCTGCCGCCGCCCGTCTCCGAGACCTCAGAGGACGCCGTCCATTCCGCGGCCGTCTCCAGCTCGCCGCACGGCGCCCTTATTCCCGCTCTGACGGCGCCTAGTTCCGTCTGCAGTGAGCCCTTCTCCGCCGCGGCGGCCTCGAGGGCGCTCTCCAGGGACTCGTTTTCCAGCTTGAGCGTCTCGAGGTCGGTCTCCGCGGACTCCTTCTCCACCTTCAGCATCTCCAGGTCCGACTCCAGGGCCTCCAGCCGCCGTCCGAGCTCCGTCTCCAGGCACTCCCGTTCCTTCCTGGCCGCCTCCAGCCCCGCCTCCGCCGACTCCTTCCCGCTCCTGGCCGACTCCAGCTCCCGCTCCAGCTCCAGCGCGCGGCTCCTGAGCGCCTCCAGCTCCGAGTCGGCGCCGGCGGTCGAAAATCGCCGGCTCTCCTCCTCCGCCGCCGTCAGCTGATTCTCCAGCCCTCCGACCGACGCGAAAAGGTCGGATTGGGCCACGGAGAGCGCCGTCAGGCGGATGATCTCCTCCTGTGAGGCAGCCAGCTGCTCCTCGAGGCCGCGTACAGTCTCCGACATGTCGCCCGGGGCGGCAGAAACCAGGAGGCGGTTTTCCTCCAGGGCCGTGGACAGCTGGCTCTCGAGCTGGCGTACGGTCTCTGACACGTCCACCGCGGGCGGAGACGCGGCCAGGCGGGCGTTTTCTTCCCTCGCCGAAGACAGCTGTTCTTCGAGCTGGCGTACCGCCTCGGACATCTCGTCCTGGTGGCCGGCTTTCAGAAGTTGGTTTTCTTCCATCGCCGCTGACAGCTGCTCTTCAAGCTGGCGCAAGGCCTCGGCCATCGTGTCCTCGCGAAAGACCTTCAGACGCTCATTTTCTTCAGCCGCTGCCGCCAGCTGTCGCTCCAGCTGGCGTACAGTCTCTGACATATCGTCCATGGACGAAGACACCAGACGTTGGTTCTCTTCCCTGGCAGCAGATAGCTGCTGCTCCAGCCGTTGTACAGTCTCTGACAGATCGGCGGCAGAGGCCGACAGATGCTCCTGCTCCTGTCTGCAGCCGGCCAACTCCTGCTCCTGACGCTCCTTGGATTCAGCAAGCTCCTGTTCCAGATGCTGCTTCTCCTTTTTGGCTTCGGCCAGCTCCTGTTCTTGACGTTCCTTGACTTCGGCCAGTTCCTGCTCCTGACGTTCCTTAGCTTCGGCCAGCTCCTGCTCCATACGCGCCCTGGAATCAGACAGCTCGTGTTCTAAACGTTGCTTCTCCTCTTTGGCTTCGGCCAGCTCCTCTTCCAGGCGTTCTTTGGATGCTGCCAGCTCCTGTTCCAGACGTCGTTTCTCCTTGCTGGCTTCGGCCAGTTCTTGTTCCTGGCGTTCCCTGGAGTCGGCCAGCTCCTGCCCCAGACGGAGTTTCTCCTGCTCAGCTTCGAGCAACTCCTGCTCCAAGCGCTGCGTCTCTTCTCTGGTTGCTGCCAACTCCTGCTCCTGACGGTTCCTGGAGTCGGAGAGCTCTTGCTCCTGACGGTGATCCCTGGAGTCGGGGAGCTCCTGCTCCTGTTCCTCGGTCTCCGGCGGCTCGACTCCGCAGTCGGCCGATCCGGCGGACGTCGGGCCGGCGCGGCCGGCCGCCCGCAGCTGCTCGTTTTCGCTGCGTAGCTGCTGCAGCTGCTGGAGCAGCTCCGGCAGCTGCAGGCAGTCACCTACGGGGGCGTGGACACGGCTGTCAGGTCGGCGCACGCCCGGACACGAGAGGGGACGGCAGCATAACAAAGAACAACCCGTGGCTGGTCTGGTGCGAAAGATTTTGTCGTCGGTGGCATGCATGAGAGCAAAGGGAGTCAAGAAGGGAATTTGTTAGCTTGATGCTCCCTCCTTCCCCTCCCACCTATCTCTCCTTCTCCCTCCCTCTCTCTCCTCTTGCCCTCTGTCCCTGTCTCCCTCTCTCCTTCCTTCCCTCTCTCCTTTCTTCCTTCTCTCCCCTTCCCTCCCTTCTCCCTTCCCTTCCTCCCTCCTTCCTTCTCTCCCTCCTTCCTCCCTCTGACCCGCGGGGCTGGTCTGTTCCTCCTCCTCCGCTATATCGTCCAGCCCGGCCGCCGCCGCCGCCGGCTCCTCCTCGGCGGCCGGCAGGGCGCCGCCCGCGGGCACGAACAGCAGCGCCCGCCGCCGTTTCCTCTGGCGCGCCTCCTGCCGACGCCGGACGGCGGGGTCAGCGACACAGACCGACCCGAGGGCGGAGACACGGACAGACGCGCTGACAGGCGGCCCGGTGCGCCCTCCCGGAGGGTTCACGGACAGGCAAACGACAGATCGACGACAAATACAGGCGGTACCGTAATGTCACGCTATGCCGTCACGCCCTCTAGCATGCGGCCATATAGCATGTGCCCATATAGCATGCCCAGGTGAGGTCCGGGTTCCTCTGACATCACACTATGGCGTCACATCCTCTCGCCTGCGGCTTGGACGGCGGCTCCGGCCGAAGCCAGACCCCGTGACGTCACACTCTCACCTGCGGCTCGGGCGGCGGCTCCGGCCGGGGCGAGGTCTGCGTGCCGGTGGTGACGGAGAAGGCTGCCGGCGCGGCGTCCATGCTGGTGGCCCGTCGTTTCCGGCAGGTTACACGGCTGGTCGGCGGCGGCGCCGGCTCCTGTCAGAAGCGGGGGGGGGGGGGGTCAGACGGGTCAGGGGAGGTGGCATCGGAGTCGAATGTCAGAGTGGGGGGGTCTGAAGTGGAGGTGTCAGAACAGGAGTGGAAGGGGAGTAGGAAGGGTGTCAGATGGGGTGTCAGAGTACGTGTATAGGGGAGGGGATAGAAGGGATTTCAGGACCGAGGTGGGGAGGAGTAGGAATGCCAGGGAAGAGGTGCCATTGACGGGGACAGAACAGCCCGAGGTGACGACATTTTAAGCCTTATCAACCCTGAACAGGATCAGTCCTTCCTTTCGTTCTCGACGTTGTCACATCGCGCTTTGCAGGCTGATCAAGCAAAACAAAACCACTGACGACGTCACTGACAACCGCAAACGTGCAAACCTCTGATGCAGCTGAGTGCACGACGTGATGAACGCATATCCCTGTCGCTCCGGAGCAAAGTTGGAAAAGGTGCCGTTTTTCCTTTTGGTGTTGAACACCAGGAACTATGTGCCCCAAAAATATTCCATTCTCCAAAGGTTTGATCCAGTGCCTCCATCAAAAAGCTGTATTATAACCATATTGACAGAGTTCTAACTCTGCAAACAAATGACTCTTTCTCCTTTCAGCAAGAAGCAGGAACGATGCCATAGATGACGGACACCAAGAATGCCAACTTTAACCAGTATTACTCCTTGCGAAATTTTGCACTCCAAAACAACAGTTATACTCTCACATCAAGAACAAAAAACAAATTTCCAACCGTGTTCCAGAGCGTACGTTCCCCCGGCAAATCCGGAAACCGGGACCTTCCGGAGACCGAGCCCTTCACACCCACCAGCAGGAGCTCGGCGGCGGGCGACTCCTCCTGACTGACGCTTTCGTCAACAGATGGCAGCAGCGGCGGCCGCTGGAACGGCGCCAGGCTGGGGCGGCCTCGCGCCAGCCCACTCCATGTCATACGGCGTTTGTTCTTGGGCTGTCTGGGGGCGGCACAGGCGACGGTCAGCGACAGCGACGGAGCGTGACAGATGGTGACGGCAGCCGGGGCAGCTGTCTGAAGGGCCCTTTGAAGGGCGGGACCAGCAGCGACGGTCAGTGACGGCAGCCGGAGCAGGGAAGTGTCTGAGAACACCATGACGGGCATGACGAACGGCGTCGGTCAGTGACGGCAGCCGAGACAGCTCTCTGAAGGCGACCGTGACGACCGTGACGGACGCGACAGCCAGTGGCGGGGCTCGGACAGAGCCAGAAAGGCCGTCACGCACGGTGACGAGCGGCGAAGGCCGCCGTCGCGCTCGGCACAAGGCAGACGACGGCGCGAGACCAGCGAGGATCACGCGGCAGCTGGGCTGCACCGTGACGTGACGGACGTGACGAACGGTAAGGACCGACAGCGGACCACCGCCCGGCCGGTTCCACGGCTCCGCCGGCCGGTCCGCGGACCGGGGTCGCAGAGTGGTCCTGTTATTACCAGCTCCGGAGGACAGACTTTTCGTGGCGGCGCGGCACGAAACAGCGCAAAAGCCACGACACTCCTGTACGGTTGCATTACTACTGACGTGTCGACAATCCTTTGCAAATGCATGTTTTTTTGGTTGCTTATCGATGTTTTCGCGCGCGCCGACTACCGAGGCCATTTTAGCGCCCATAACGAGGTTGCTTTACCTGACCAATGAGGTCTGTAAACAGCCTCGAAGTTCGCATCTTTAAGACACAGAAAGAGCTGTTTGGATTTAAGAAAGCGGGAGCTGGCCTCACGCTGTCTGTTGCGTGAGGCCAACGGCCCCACGCAACAGACAGTCATGGGTCGTATGCGTGTGACGCAAATGCATGTGGTTGCAGATATATTCACTGGCGTTTTGAGTTACCTCATTTTCCTATCCTGAACAGATCGTGGTTCTCCATTCTCATTTCTTAACTTGCCACCTACTTCGTGACGACACAGGGCCGACATGAAATCTCATTTTTGCCCTGTGCCGTCCATTCTCGCAATGAGAAGCGTCCATGTTTCCGACTCTGCCACGGACGCCCCCCCCCCACTCACTGCGTCGGCAGGTGGGCCTTAGGCGCCGAGCTGACCACGAGCTGCTCGAGCAGCTGGTGGAGCCGCTGCTGCAGCTGGCCGTTCCGCTTGCTCTGCTCGGCCAGCGCCTGCTGCATGACCTCGACCTCGGAGGCGCGGTTGGTCTGCTTCTCCCGCTGCAGCTCGGCGCGGAGGCCGTGGATCTCCCGCTTCAGCCGCTTCAGGTGTGCCGAGTCCGAGAGCACCTGGCGAGGGGCGGGGGGCACGGTCAGAGAACCAAACCACTGAACAGGGGGACAGACACGACAGAGGGGGAGAGTTCCACAGCACCTGGCGAGGGGCGGGGGGCACGGTCAGAAAACCAAACCGCGGAACAGGGGGACAGACACGACAGAGGGGGCGAGTTCCACAGAACCTGGCGAGGGGCAGGGGGAATCAGTCAGAGAGAACGTGGCCACGGAGCAAGGCGTCAGCCGCAGGTGGGTGACAGCGGGGACCAGTAGGTCAGTGGGTCAACAGGGGACCAGCGGATCAGCCACCAGCAGGGGGGGGGGCAGCTGAGGTCACTTGAAGGGGGACAGCAGGGGCTCAGACCTGACCAGACCAGACCAGGCCAGGTGTCAGCCGCAGAGCGGACACCTGGGAGACCAGGAGCGGGGCGGAAAGAGATCGAGACCCCAAAAGTGCTCGCGCGGCAGCAGCTGATAACAGGTCAGCCGCAGGTCCGGGACGGAACGTCGCAACACAGAACGTCACGGCCAGGCACACCGGAAAACACGGGCAGTGACACGCTGGGAAACAGCCGGCGACATTCAGGGCCAGTGCCACAACACACCAACAGCGAACAGGCCGCCACGACGTCACCGGGGGCACGGACCGTGGGCGAACCGGCGAGCTCGGACGAAGACCACGCCACGCTCAGAACGCGGAAATTTCTGGCCCGCGGCCGGGATCGAACCCGAGCCCACCGCGCTCGCAGCACAACTGCAACAGCCCCGCAGCCTGCGTCTCTTCCTCACTCCCACTACTCCGCCGCGGCGCGCGCGTACCTCGTTGATGTGCGGCGTGTTCTTGATGGTCTTGGCGCGACTGGCGAAGCGCAGCGTCGAGTGGGTCTCCTCCACGGCCGCCGGCGTCACCGTGCAGATGATGGCCGTCTGGGGGGGAGCAGTGTATACACGACGCCATCACCGGGCACAGGGGCCAGCGCCCCGGCATATACCTCCTCATTTTACCCAGAACGTCGGAAAACGATCGTCATCTGCTGCCATGTAAACGCTGCATCAGACGCCGACGTTGACATCACTGCCCGCTTGTAAACCACCACTAGCCTGTGATATAGAATCAGTCATCACTAATGCATCCGGTGGTTGCGCCGTTATGCCTGTTCCGTTATTATTCCGTCATTCCTGGCGCTCCTATTTCAGCAAACAGCGTCGCGAGGCACGCCCGACATGTACCCGCAGCGTCGGCCGACACCAGAACCGTAACCAGCAGCCGCCCCCGTCAGCAAACGCCACGCCACCATCCAGGTCGGGGGGCCCCTCAGACGTGCTCACACGACTCCCGAGCAGAGGTCTGTGCCGCCGAGGCACCGCCCGCCAAGGTTGAAAAAGGCGGTGTTTTTGGTGTTGAAGAACACCAGAAAATATGTTCTCCAGGAACATGTTATGCTCTAAAAGTTTGATCTTGTGCCTCCACTGAGAAGCTACGTAAAAGCCATGTTAACAGACTTCTAACTCTGCAAACCAGTGGCTTTATCTCCAATGAGTAAAAAGCCGGTATGATGTCATAACTGAGTTACACCAAAAACGCCAACCTGAGCCAGTATTACGCTTTGCAACATTTTGCATTCCAGAACAAAAATTATACTCCGACACCAAGAACAAAACAGTTTCCAACCCTGTCGGCCGCCGGCGGAGCGTGCGCCGCTGCTCACCTTGGCGTTGCCACCGAGCGAGGTCTGCAGGATGCGCGTCAGCTTGCTGTTGCGGTAGTTGATGAAGGGCGCGCCCTCGCTCAGCTTGCTGATGACGTTGCCCAGCTCGAAGAGGGACGAGTTGATGGAGCAGCCCTCGCGGAACCTGGCGGGGGACGGCGGACTGAGGACAAGTGCAAGGGGACGGGGGACTGTAAGGGGGACGGGGGACGTGAGGGGCATGTATGGGACACTGAGGACGTGAAACGTCCGCGGGGGACATGAGGGACGTTTACGGAGGGACGGGGACGTGAGGGGTGTTTACGGGGGACCGGGACATGAGGGGCATTTACGGGGCATATACATTCCATTTTTAATCTCATCTTTTATCGTCGGTTGGTAGCTTGCAGTGTTTTACCGGTGTCTCATTTGTGTCGATGTCTGACAGCTCGCAGTGTGTTATCGGCGATTTGTATGTTAATGACGCAAATCCGTAACAACCACTGAATGGATGGAATTTAGAGGCAATACCTACATACATACATACATACGGGGACGTTAGGAGGTATACGGGGGGACAGGGGGCGTGAGGGACGGCTCGGCCGGGTCTCACGCGCTTCCAAGACCATGGACAAGGGCGGCGGACGAGGGAGCGGGAGACAGCCCTACCCCGTGCGGCGGGCAGACGGGGTTTGCACGGCAAAGCGCGGTACGATAGACGGACGGGCGCGGGTGCAACGGTGTTGCATTACGCCGACTAATCTGACGACAAGCAACGGTCAGGTCAAGTCAGCAGGGCGTGGAATCGTTACCTTCGCGTGAGCTCAGGACCTAAACGTGAGCTCCGGCGACCTAAACTGGCCTTGTTAATTCGCCTCAGGTTAAATTCCGACCTCTTGTGACTTAACTATCATGATCACTCAACTGACATGACATAACTTGTCCCACCCATCAGAATGACCTCAAGTGACCTCTGCTGATCTCTGCCTACTGATACTGACAGACCTCCGTCGACCTGACTTGACATTTCCAGATTATCCTGAAGAGTTTTAGGTGGCCTATGCTGACCTCTTCCATCTGACCTTGACAAGCCTCTGGTGACCTGCAATAACCTCTGCCTCCTGACCTTGAATGACGTCTGGTGAACCACAATGGCCTCTTTCTCTTATTTCTTGTTTTATCTCTTGTTAAATTACATACGCCTTTTCACTGGCCTACACTCCCCAAGGGTTTTGATCGACCCTTTGTGATCTGCATTGACCTCTACCTGACCTTGGCCGGCCACCTGCTGACCTCCACTGACCCTGCCCGCCTCCTGGTGGCTGTACTGACCTCTCCCCGGTGGCGCCCGTCTGCCTGGCCCGCTCCGACCCGGCCAGGTCCACCAGGTTCAGATGGGACACCACCACGGCGCCCTCCGCACCCTCCTCATCTCTGCCGGACAGAGAGCAGCGCGTGACGTCACCCGCACGGATCACCGACAGGTGGCAACACTGTCGCTGGTGCTGGTCATTACTGCCCCATACGGGGGTTACCCATGGGCGGCGGCATTATCGCTATAGTACGAGTCACCGACAAATGGCAACACCATTGCCACAGCGATAGCCGTGGCCGCTACACAGACATGTTGCCAACAGATGGAGCGGTCGCCACGCTTTCCGTGCATCTCCGGTTCCACGCCAACGCTGACGACTTATGCTGCCAACTGTGGCAGGGTTACGGGAGGCTAAACACGCATCGTCAACATCCAGCACACACAGATACAGCACAACAAACGAGGCGTCCACCAGCAACATCACCAACCCAGCTCGGTGTATAGTTTCGAGCGCGGCCCCGGATGGGGGCCCCGGCAACGGGCTGCCGGAGCTCCCTTCCGGCCGGGACCGGCGGCTGGGGGCGGCGGCTAGGGGCGGTGGCTGGGGGAGGCGGCTGGGGATGGCAACTGGGGCGGCGGCTGGGGATAGCGACTGGGGCAGACGGCTGAGGGCGGCGGCTGGGGGCGGCGGCTGAGGATGGCAACTGGGGGCGGCGGCTGGGGATAGCGACTGGGGCAGACGGCGAATGGGGGCGGCGGCTGGGGACGGCGGCTCGGAGAGGCAGCCCGGGACGGGGCGGCGCCGGCCGGTACCTGACGCGCGACTCGATGATGACGCGGAAGATGGTGTGGCTGCGCGAGCTGCGCTCGTTCATGTTGGTGACGCCGAAGTGGCGCGCCGCCTCGCCGCGGCGCATCAGGCCGAGCAGCATCTCGGGCGTGTTCACGTTCACCTCCCGCAGCTCGGCCACGTTCACCTGCCGAGGGAGGGGTGGTGATGTGTTAAACGCCGAACGAGCCGGCCGTGTTCACCTGCAGCGAGTGGGTGGTGTTACGAACCGAGTAAACCCGCCACGTTCACCTGCCAAGAGGGGTAAGCGATGGTGTGCAGTCAGGGGCCTGGATTTCGATGTAATGAGGGCTATCCTCGTTTTGCGCCCAAGTTAAGGTGACCAAGATGATTGTTTCGTCACCTCAGCACCGTTTCGCTCTGCAGGAACTCGACCTTTCCGAGACGACAATACAGCACACCTGAGCCAGCGAAGCGCTCAATACAAAACGGGGATAACCCGCACTGCATCGGGATCCAGGCAGATATTTGGCAATGTTACACTCCGAACCAATATCCCCATTAGTGAAACATACTCAGTATCTCGTCAGCGTTCATAGGCCGGATATTCTAGAACCAATACCTCCCGTGATGCGGCGCATCATTTCCGCAACTTCAGTGCCAACATCTCCAGCCTGTTTCTGTAAGACATCTCAATGACCGGGCATGTCACGTGACGTCACGTCGCGTCACCGAACGTTGCGCGTCACGCGTCACAATCGGCTCACCTGACCCTGCTGGTCCTCGTGGATGCGCAGCCCCTTGGTGGCGCGCGGTCCCTCCGATAGCAGATCGGACACCACCTGGCGGGCGAAGCGGCAAACAGAGCTTCATAGGCGCCCGACAGGTGGACGCGCGTCGCGACTATTGCCGCGACAGAACAAGGCTGGAGTGCGAGGTCCAAACGGACCAGACTATGGGTGTCTGGACATCCTAATGGCCCCATCAGCGTCTGCCCAGTTTACCGTGGCACAAGTCGTCTAACCAACAGCAGAGTTCTCAGAGGCGACACAGGCTCCACAGGCATTACGGCAAAGGTATCACGACTTCAGAAAACGACAGTCGACAGCCCGGAAGACTGCCGACACCCGACTTCGCACAGCTCCTCCGCCGCTCTCATGCATTCATCTGGGGTCGTCACTCTGTTTCAGCCCACCTCCCCAATCGTGTCTTGACATCCACATGCATATTTGCGCCGACCATTTCGGCTGCGAAGCGCAGCACATTGCGGCATTTTACAACCGCAACAGCGACCACACGCCGTCACCCCGAACAGCAAGGCCAAACAGTGAAAACGCTCAAACCGTGGGCCGACTTCTAACTCGTCATCGCCGCCGCGGCCTCGACGGCGAACGGCCCGGCCGGCGCGACGTGACGGCCGGCGTGACGTGACGGCCAGCGTGACGCGACGGCCGGCGCGACGCGACAACCGGCGTGACGCGACGGCCAGCGTGACGCGACGGCCAGCGTGACGCGACGGCCGGCGCGACGCGACGGCCGGCGTGACGCGACGGCCAGCGTGACGCGACAACCGGCGTGACGCGACGGCCGGCGTGACGCGACAACCTGCATGACGTGACGGCCGGCGTGACGCGACAACCGGCGTGACGCGACGACCGGCGTGACGCGACAACCGGCGTGACGCGACGACCGGCGTGACGCGACGACCGGCGTGACGTGACGGCCGGCGTGACGCGATGACGCCCCGCACCTCCTTGTAGATCTCCATGTAGGAGACGCGGATCAGGTACTCCCGGTCGGGCGTGCCCTCGATGCAGTCGAACATCTGCTGCACCACGCGAGGGATCACGCCCGGGTCGGCGTCGCCGCCCAGCATCGTGTGCGTCTTGCCTGCCGGCGGCATCAGACTGACGTCACGTCGTGGCGCGCGGATCAGTTACACTGACGTCACAACACGGCGCGGATCAGTCAGACTGTAGTAACGTCATGGAACGCGGATCAGAATCAGACTGACGGAGACTACGTCACAGTGCACGGGTCAGAATCAGACTAAAGGAGAACACGTCACTCGTCAGGGATGATGCATGATCACGTCACAAGTCATGCAGTGTGAAGAAATACTAGATGAGTGGATCAGACACATAAGAGTGTTAATGAACGGGAGACAGCGTTCTACATTCTTTATTCTACAGCCCAACAATAAAATGTGTAAATGCAATGCTGCAGAACACCTGAGTCACCAAGATGCCTGTTAGTCCCATCACTCTGAAGAAAGAGGTTAAGCCACCATGGGTAAGCAGTCAGGGGCCACAAAGACACAAAAAAGTTAATGTTATGCACTTGTCCAAGTGTTGTTCATGGTCAGTAGGACACACAGGAGTTGGGTCACCACCTCATCAGTACTCAGTGCTCTTAAGAGAGCTTCTGGCCTTCATACACTAGGCACCAATTATGTCCCTTAGGACTGACAACTATATTCAGATTGCCTATGGTGGGAGCATGTGCTGTGGATGATGGCATACCTGATGATGTCTGGCCGTAGGCAAAGATGGTGGTGTTGAAGCCAGCCATGGCTGAGTTGACCATGTCCTCAACTGTGCCTGCAGTGGGTGTGGACAATGGATAACTGGAATTGTGTCCCCCAATAAGCCAAACAATGAAAACACAGTGGGAATGAGACTAGAATTAATTTTTAAAGAAATGTTTCACTGTAGCAGTGAAAAAACAATGGAAATTCCAAGCAGCACTACTAAGAGCATGGACGATTAATCACATTTTACACAGTACAGCCACACAAATTGGTAAAAATGAACCATACAAACTAGCATACTTATAGATAAGCATAAATGACATTATAACACTTGCCTGTGTAAACGTCTGAATTCGTGCACCCTTCATCATACACCTTGTCAAATGTGTATGGTTGACAGACTGGGTTTCCTGTTGCTGGATCAACTTGAATGACATGTTTTTCCTCACTTGTCTGCCAGTGTTTCGGCAGTTCATCGCTTATTTCACGCCTGATGAGTTCCCGAACTCGGACCGACACGCTGATATTACAATCACCCATAATAGCTCTCTGAAGAAACCTGGATTTTTGCAACCGGCCACAGAGGATATGGAGCAGGTGTAATATTCAGGGAATCGTGCGAACTGGGTTTCCTCAGCAGACGCTAGCAGACTCGAGAACCGTATTTCGCGTCTCAGACATCCAGCATACACTAACAAATATTACACACGTAAAGGCGCCATCTCGGTTGGAATACTAAACCTACGGTCACCAGCAATTCCAGTCGGAGGCACCCACACACACCCCACACACAACACGAGCGGCGTTATGTTTTCCTGCGACTGTGGACAAATTTCAAATTTGAGCGTTGTAGAGATACCAAACAAATAACGCTTCCATATTGATAAATCCTTTTCCCTTTGAAGGAAAACTTCACGGCGGAAAGAGACGTCGAAGCTTTGCAGTCAAGAACCAATTAAATTTTCCATTGAAGGAAATTAGGAGGAAAATTTTTGAAAAGGATGGCTTAGCACTATTAATCTTGAAGTTTCATATCCATGTCACCAAAAAACAAACGTCCACATGCCCCAGGACATCTGGTGGTCGTTTGCGTAAATAGTTCTCATAACAGGAACACGCAAACCAGACATTGCAAAAACCGAACAGTGAGGTGCTGGTAGTGTGCGACGCAAAAAGGGTTTGCGGTCTCCGGTGCGATTATCGCGTAAGGTTTACAGGTAAGTGATGTGCTACACAATCTGTGTGCAAGTTTGCTTGCCTCCAGATAGCAGTCTTGCAGTAGACGATGTCCACGACGGCGTTTCTAGCGTTTGGAGCTATGTGATGCTCTCGCCCGCTTGTTTTGTTCCTCGGCTTTTTCGGTCATGTTTCTCAAGGAAGCTGATTTCGTGATGTTGACCGTGCATCATATTTTTACCAAGCACATATTTTGTGGTGAAAAATGGTAAGAATCTTGAAAAGGATCAAAGCGAATTGGTATTTGGGGCACATTGATGCACATTGTTTTAAAATGCAGAATGTGCAGAATTACTGAATAATGTTGCTTTATCTGCTGCCGAACGCAACCCCACTGATCTCTTTAGCATTTGGTTGCGTTCTCTAGTAGGTAAGTCCAAGGTTAAGATATCTGGCCTCTTTTGACATCAGTGGATGCTGTATTTTACAAGACCTAAATTGACCTGACCTAACCCTTCACTAACATAATGTAACTTAACCAGACCAAACCTTACCATGTTGAGATTTAGCACTCCATTGACATAATTGGTTTTTACTTTTTACACAGTACATTAAGGCATCCTTGGAGCAAACTATGTAAACAAGACAGCATTGAGTTCTGGTCAGATCTGTTATCATTTTAGTATAACTCAGTTTTTCAGAAGTGATTTGGGAGTGTAGTCAATTCCTCATATAGCATGAAAGTGTGCATGCTCTACTGTATAAGATATTGTTCCCATGGAAGTATTATATGTATGTTCATATATAATATATAACATATATATGCACAAAAGTTTAGTGGCAAAGAGGTATGTGAAGTATAGCAATGTGGGTTGAGTCCCCAGAGGTTTGTTCATTTTAGCACAAAATCTAAGGTTGTTAGAGGAAAGAAATGCCAAAGAAAACTGCAAGGGGTGTTGTTAATACCTGGAATGCCCTCTGCCTTGAGGTGGTCCTCTCCTGTGCACTAAGCAAGTTTAGGAATGTAGGACTCATGGATCATTTCACGCATAGCAGCAGCAATGCCACCTTTGTGTAATCACTGTACCTTTTTTCTCTACACTGTGTGCCAGCTGACCACCTCCAAATAGTGCATGACTCAGGTGGCCAGGTACAAAGAAACACAGTGTTCATAGGCCATTACATTTCCCAATGATGCAATTCAAATCATGTTTATCATTTGATTGTAGAACCATTGAAACTTCACACATGTATGAATTTGAGGAGCTGAACTGTGTACCGTGTTTCCAGCAAGTGGTTGTGTAACAGATTGAGGTAGCAGCATAATGGAGTACTGTCTGACAGTGTTTAGTGCAGGGTTGGGAATTCTGTTTTTGTTTTTCATGTCAGTATGATTTTTGTTATGGAGAACAAAGTGTACAAGAAGTAATGCTGTTTAAAGTTGCATTTGTGTTGTAAGTCAGTTATGACATCATAGTTGCATCTTGCTGAATGGACACATTCATTTGCTTGCAGAGTTGGGAATTTGTCAACATGGTTGTAACATGGCTTGTTGATAGAGGCACAAGATCAGACATGTAGTATGAACTGTTTTTAGAGCACATATTTTCTGGTGTTCTACAACACCAATAAGCAACCCATTTCCCAACCTTGGTTCTTTGATTTGATGTCACTCCCACTTGTCTAAAGTATGCATCACTTACAAGCTCCCTGCAGGGTGCATCCCACAGAACCAGATAAAAAGCAGCAGCAAGTGACATGGTCTTATTTGAAGCAGCCTAGGAATAATGAGGTGCCACTGTGTAGTCAAAAGAATGATGTAAGATATGCACTGGTTTTGTTATATTGCTCTACCATGTCAGGTTTTGAAAAGGCCAGAGGTTGTCTTAACCTTCCTGCATTGCTGAAGAATGCCAAATGGCAAAACACTGCCAAGGGTTAACTGAGGTAATTTAGCCATATTACATGACCCTGATGTGAACTGAACCAGTTGCATTGTTGCAAACAGCTGGCCTTATCAAAGAATCACCTACTCACAGTTATTTTGATCACCAAGTGAGCTCTGTCACTGAAAAACGTGAACACGGAATGGCTGTCTTTTGGTTTGGCTGTCTGCATACTGGCTGTCTCAAGGTTTGGCTGTCTGCATACTTTCCCAACGTCTGCAGCACAGCATGCACATGGTGGTACAGTTCATCTCTCCATTTCTGCCTGTCCTGAGGTGCCTTGCCTTGCCACCAGGGTGCAGCACCACCTGTTGCGTGCCTCGCACTGTGTCATTTAGTTCGTTGGTGTCGCCCAGAACTGGAAATTCGGTTTTCATTCTTGGTGTCAGGGAATTATTTTCGTTTTGGAGTACAGAATTTTGCAAACACCAGTACTGGTTCAAGTTAGCATTCTTGGTGTAAGTCAGGTATGGCATCATACTTGCTTCTTACTCAATGGAGACAGTCATTTGCCTGCAGAGTGAGAAATTTGTCAGCATTATTAGTTTGTACCTTTCTGATGGAGGTGCAAGGTCAAACTTTTGGAGTAAGAAATGTTTCTGAAGCATGTATTTTGTGCTGTTCTTCAACACCAGAAAACAAAGCTTTTTCCAACCTTGCAGTATGTACATGCTGGTACAGTTAACCTCTCATCATTTCCGCCTGGCATTCCGGGCTGAATTCCCTTGCCACTGGGGCGCGGCGTCACCTGTTGGGTGCAGCTCAATGCGTCGTTTGTTCGTCGGTGTCGGCAGGTCGCCACCACGTCTTCCTCCGCCGCCGCCGCGATGCCGGTCAAGTCTGGCACGGTGAAGATCTTCCTGGGCAACCTCAGCGACTCGGCCACGCCAGAGATGATCCGGCCCCTGTTCGAGGCCTACGGCAAGGTGGTCGAGGCCGACGTCATCAAAAACTACGGCTTCGTGGTGGGTGTCGACGGCTTGTGCTTTGCGTGTCGTCAGCAGGGAGCAGTCTTGTGCGTGATTCACGTCAACTGAATGGATTGACGACCTGGTTCGTTGAGGTGGAAATCGATTTTGGTTGTGGTTTAGTGTAATTTTCTGGTGAATCAGTTCTGATTCTGATTTGCGATGGAGCTGTGGAAGTACTGAACTGATTCAGAATCAAACACTGTCTGTTTGAGAGTTTGCAGTGTTGGAAGGTGTGGTGATGATCATTGCCAGGCAACTGTTCAATTTGTCGTGGCAAGGTTGCCAGATCATTGGTGACTGATGGGAGATAAGGAAATGCTGATGCTGTGTTAAGAGCTATAGATATTCTGATATGTGGGGACTTTTCATAGCTGATGTATGGACATACAATTACTGGACATGAGCCATTTCCTTTAAAGTATTGGTTTCAGCCAGTGTTGTGCGATACACTACATTGGCAGACTATTTTGAGGCTACACACCTTACCATTGTCATTCGTTACTATTATCAAGCATGTTTCCCGAACTCATCACGGACCTCTGCAGGAACTGTTCTGCTTCCAGGAAGTGTGAATGGCACACTGCATTTATGGTACATGTCACGAGCTCTTGCATTTTTTCTGCTGAAGTGTTGTGCCTTTCTATTAATGTCCGACTGTTGTGACGAGATGTCCTGAGCATTGATGTCCGCCTGGATGGGCTCGATAAGTACACTCCCACTATCACCATGGCGTCGGGGTGGTGTAAGTCCCGTGCCGTGACCCCCTGCCCCTCCGTCCGTGCCGCAGCACATGGAGGACGAGGCGGAGGCGAAGCGGGCCATCGCCGAGCTGAACGGCAAAGAGGTGTGCGGCAAGGCCATGGTGGTGGAGCCCTCCACCGGCCTGAACAAGCGGGGCATGTCGCGGCGCGGCAGGTGGGTGCTGACTGCCATCTGGCGGCCGTCCGGGGAAACTGGGAGGGAACGCGGTTGCCGGTCAGTGGTGGGGTGGTTAATGGTCAGTGGGAGATGGAGGAAAACGAACGATGTGTTTGGGTGTTGAATGCTGTTCTTTTTGTGGGAGGCGATGCTGAGTTTGTGGGTCCAGTCGCTAGTCGTCATTGCCGTAGATTTGAAAAGATGAAGACAACCTGGCCACATCTTTTGTGATGAGTTCTGTCCTGATCTGGGCCATTTATTTTCCCAGTCGCGAAAATTGTGCACTTCCATGACCTTTATATTTGTGCCTAATGGTGGAGAACTATAGTTTTCTTGAGCCATTTTTAAAGTCGGTGGCATCCTTGATGAGTGAATGTTGTTTAGGTTACAGGCTCATGTAATGTTGGATGAGTTTGATGTTAAAACGACTGCTGTGATCAAGCTTGCAAAACTTCGTCTATGTTAACGTGTAAACTTAATTAGATTGCTTCTGCTCGTCCAGTTTAACCATGAGAGGGTTCGGCCAGGTGCAAGGTGTTCGTGGGCAACATCCACAAGGACACGCAGCTGGAGGAGCTGCGTAGTCTGTTTGCCGTCCACGGCAACGTCGTCGAGGCCGACATCATCTCCAACTACGCCTTCGTGGTGCGTGCGGCCGTCTGCCGTGGCGGCCCCTCCCTCCCCCTCCCCCTCGGCCGTGTGGCGTCGGAGATATCCTGTGTCAGGGATGGGGAGAGCATGTCATTGAGCTGCATGTTTTCGGGGGGGTGGGGGAGGAATGTACGACTCCGCGCTGTGTGAGCTTAGGTGTCGTGCCGTGGTCTCAGTTGCCATGCCGCGTGGTCGCAGTGGCTGATTTTGGCCTCGGTGATGTTGTGACGTGCCGTCTGGTTATGTCACGCGGATGTGACCTCGGCAATGGCAAACGTGACCTGTCGGCGCGTTTCACGTTTTCCTGTTCTTGGCCTGTCTGGATTTGCCTCGGGGGTAGGGTGGGAAATTTGTTTTTTGTTCTAGGGGTCCGCGTATAATTTTTGTTATGGAGTACAAAATTTTACAAACAGTAATAACTGTAATGCTAGTATAAGTTGGCATTTTTGGTGTAGGTCAGTTATAACATCGTACTTGGTTCTTACTGAATGAAGACATAGTCATTTTTTGCAGAGTTAGGAATTTGTCAACGTGGTTATAATGCAGCTTTTTGATGGTGGTACAAGATCAGACTTTTGGATTTATGGAGCACATATTTTCTGGTGTTCTTCAACACCAAACAACACCAACTTTTCCTGCCTTGCCTCGGGGGTCTCCGTTTGACCTTTGACTTACGCTGACCTCCGACTTTTACCTCAGCACCGAACGCGTCACGTTCAGAGCGTTTTGGAAGAGAACGCTTACATTAGTGTTTTCTCCACGTATCTTGCCGTCACTGATGTAAACAACCATCATAGCCGTGTATATGAATGTTTTCTGTTCTTGCATGTCGTACTGTTAATCAGCTATCAGTCATTCGGTCAGTTAGCCCAAGCGTCGGTAATAGCTGCTACCGGTGGAAGGATGTTTATACACACGAAATGAACTGAACTGCCCCCCCCCCCCGCCGGCAGCACATGGAGGACGAGGAGCAGGCGCAGGCGGCCATCGACCACCTGAACGGCTACCAGCTGCACGGCCAGGACATCCGCGTCCAGATGTCGACCAGCGCCGTCCGCCAGGTGCCCGGCATGGACAAGGCCGACATGTGCTTCCGCTGCGGCTCCCACGGCCACTGGAGCAAGGACTGCGGCAGGTGAGGCTCCCAGGCTGGGTTGGTGGCGGGTGAGCGTCCCAGGATGGGGTGTTGGCTGCGGCAGGTGAGGGTCCCAGGCTGGGTTGGTGGCAGGTTAGCATCCCAGGATGGAGTGTTGGCCAGGGTTGGGAATTTGGTTTTTGTTCTTGGTGTCTGAGTATGATGTTTGTTTTGGAGTGCAAAATTTTGCAACCACCAAGACTGGTTTAAGTTGGCGTTCGTGGTGTCAGTCAGTTATGACATCATACCTGATTCTTGCCGAATGTAGACAGTCCTTTCCTTGAAGAGTTAGAACCTTGTTAACATGATTATGCTGTAGCTTTTGAATGGGGGCACAATAGCCAACTTTCGGAGAAGAAATGTTTTTGGAACACATAATTTGTGGGGGTTATCAGTACAAAAAAAAAAACACCTTTTCCATCCTTGGTAGTGGCTGCAGCAGATGGGGTTCCCAGGCAGTGAAATGTGGTGTGGCCTTGGTGTGGCCTCATCATCTGTCCTCTCTCACTCACCTTTCTGACCGCTCTGACCTTCGTCTGACCTCTCTGTCAGACGTCCGACTTCTGTTGGACCCCTGACCTGCCTGTCTGATCCCTCCTGGTCCCTGTTTCGTCTGTCTCACCTCCGTCTGACCTCCCCGTGTGATCTCCATCTGACCTCTGTCTGACCTCTCCATCTGACTTACCTGTGTGACCTCCACCTGACCTCCGTCTGACCCCCGTGTGACCTCCATGTGACCTCCATCTGCCCTCCGTCTTACCTCTGTCTGACCTGTCCATCTGACGTGCCCGTGTGACCTCCACCTGACCTTCGTCTGACCTCCGTCTGACCTCCACCTAACCCCCGTGTGACCATGTTACCTCCGTCTGACCTGCCTGTTTGACCTCCATCTGACTTCTGTCTGACCTCCCCGTGTGACCCGCAGGCAGGACCTGGCCGGGTACGGGGCGGCGGCCGGGCCGGCGGACGCCTGGAACGGCTACCAGGCGTCGGCGGCCACGGCCCGGGACCGCGCACGGTACGCGCCGTACCCGGCGTACGCGCCGCCGCCGCCGGCCTACCGGCGCGACCTCTACTACGACGCCACGGCTCGCCGCGACCCCTACTACGAGGTCAGTTCGGGACGCAGAGGCCCGCCGCGGGTCGGTGGTGTTCGCGCGAGTGCCACGGCACCGCTGGCGTGTAGGGGTGCTGAACGTGGACTGGCGCTGTCATGATAATTGGAGCCGGCGTGCCTTTTTGTGTTTTAGTACCGTGGTTATTTTAGGCCGTCTGTTGTCGGTGAAAGGGCTGACAGTTCCGTGGTAATTGTGACGCGTATGAGATCTGTAACGTGGGCCTTATTTTGTGTTTTCCATTGTACGACACGTATTAGGGATGCCACCACCGGCTTCATAGTATCCTGATGTGTACATCATGAACAAGTACACGCACCTGAAGCAGGGTACACGTCACCTGTTGCAGAGTTATTACGATTACGACCCCTTGTTCTAGGGTTGTTACGACGTCACGACGTGCAAGGCCATCTGTTGAAGGGATATTACGATGCACCCTCCCGCGTTGTGCAGAGTCATTTCTACGATTCCGATCCCCTTATCGAATATGGATGAAATATCGTTAATTACCATGGGTCATGACCAGTGTTGGAAAACAGGTTTTTCGTCCTGGTGTCGGAGAACAAATTCCCTTTTGGAGTCTAAAATGTCATGCGTTTTTTTGTGAGAAACATGGACTAGCTAGGTACTTCGCAAACCTACGTGGCCAGCAGTGGCGGATCCAGCGGCTCCGTTTGGGGGGGGGGGGCCAAACCAGTTTCTTGGGGTCTGCATGGTAAGTCAGCGGTGTCGTTGACCGGGGGGCGGGGGGATGGAAGGCGCAGCTGGCCGTGGGTTCGGAGTGTACTTTCAGGAGCCTAGTATGAATGGTAAACCATCAATAGGGGGGGGGGGAGCGCTAGGCAACTTGAAACTCTGGTTGAGTAGAAATACCCATGTCTCACTGGGAGGGGGACAATTACCATTTTGCAGTACAGAGACTTTTCTTGGAGTATAAATTTTTTGGTGCTCCTTGGCACCAGAAAACGACAGTTTTTCCAACACTGGTCATGACGCCGTGTCAGTCCGTTCCGTGGCGTCACGAGGCGCGCGCCGGCCGTTGCAGGGCTACTACGACGCGTACGACGAGTACGACCTGTACGAGCGGCGGCGGGCGGCGCCGCTGCCGGCCATGCACGACCCGTACGGGCCGCCGCCACGCCGCTACGGCGCCGACGAGGCGCTGTACGACCGCCGCGCGCCGGCCGCCTACAGGTCAGTGAACTGAGTTCACTGACCTGCCGCAGGTCAGTGGCGCGGCGCCCGGGGGCGTCGGTGGGGTCGGGCGGGGCGGGCGGCGGCGTCGGGGGCGGGTGAGGTGGCGGTGTGACGGTCGGCGGAGCGGGTCTCTTGCTGGTGGATCACGCCGTGTTCCTCTTGCAGGCTGTGCAGCTGAGCTGCTCCTGCGGTTCGGTTCAGTGACCCCTTCTTACAGGACAGTGGACCGGTCTGGGCTCCTAGGGTTTCCCTGCAGGTCGGTGAGCCGAGGCGTTTTTACAGTGTGGTCGGACTGGTCCCATCGTTTTGTAGTCGTTCGGGTTTTGAGGGTGTTCCGAGAGGCCAGTGTTGGTGTTCGTAGTCGGGAGGTCACTGACTGGGGTGTAGGTTTTCTCGGCCGCCGGTCTGTTCAGGATTCGCCGAGCGGACGGGGCCACTGCACCATACTGCTTTCGCCGGGTCTTGTGTGCGTAAATGAACGCAGTTTTGATTGCTGGTAACCGTCCGAATTGCCGTGGCCACCCGTAAACCAGTAAAGAAACGGCCTCTTGATTTTTTGCGCGATGCCGATGCGTCGTCTGCTTTCCAGATGCCGTCAGCCGTATTTGTGATGTGTTTGGATCTTGTCCAGTTATTTAAATACCCAATCAGTTTTCCGTTTTTCGCTTGGAATCCAATCCAGGCAAGATACCAGCTGCCTAGGTCGTCACTAGTTTGTCCGATATTATAAATGACTCGCCGCGGTCGGGGTACGAACAGGGGATGTGGGTATGTGGGGAAATGCATCGGGCTCGAAGATCAAATGCGCTGTGCACTGTGCTTAATGTGTCATGAAATTCCGTTTTGTGTGTTACCTCATCGATGATTGTCGTCATTATCATCGTTGATTTTCGATTGTGCGTGGCTCCGGATGTACTTTGCATGTGACGATTACTGAAGCCATGGTGGCCTCATTTTTCCTCGATCTCTTGCTCGTGCACTTAACCTAACCTCTTCTGTTATTGTGGTGAGGAGTGACTCTTCCCGTCGTGATCCAGTAGTCCGTACCAGGCTGTGGCATTTGCCAAGCCGTTGTTGGCCTAGGACGCGTCTTGTGAGGGCCTCTGAGGATTGTACGGCGTCGCTGATGCCGTGTGAGACGCCCCTGACGACGTCCCGTTGTGGGCTGACTGTAGCCGGTCGCCGACGATGGGTTTGAGCGCAGAGTCTTGTACGGTGGGGAGGACAGAGGTGTGGTGTGCTGCGTGCGCATGCGTGACAGGTGTGTGCCTGCGGGTGTGGGATGTAGCCGGTTGGCCTGTTGTGGCTGTCAGGGGACTCTTGAGTTCTCATTGGCTGCCTCGGAGCGTGCCGGTAGTGTTGGTGATGGCGCACCGTGTGGTGTCATTGACACGAGACTGTGTTTGTGTCGTGACGGTACGTGTAAAGCCAGGTTCACTCATTTATTCATTCATCTTCGTCGTGTAGATCCCAAATTCACGAGATACCCCGTGTTTTGGTTCCCGATTCGGGGGACGAAGTAGAAGGCTGGCTGTGACCTGTGGTGCAGGGCGTGTTGATCTGGTGAGTCGTGTCCTTGTTCACCCGCACGCCCGGCGCCCGGCCACGTGCGGCCCGCGCGGTCGTCCCGCGCCGTCCGCGTCCGCGGCGGCCTCGCGGCACCCGCGAGCCGCGGCCAGACTCGTCCGGCGCCGGCCGCCGGCGCCCGCGGCGCCCGCGGCGCTGACCTCTGGCCCATGCTCCGCAGAGTGCCGCCCGCTCCGCGCCGCGCGCCGTACTAACCACCGCGCCGGCTCCGCCGCGCCTGCGCCGCCGCCGCCGCGCCGCGCGCGCCGCCACGGTCCCGCGTCGCGTCGCCGCGGCCGCCGCGGTACCGCGCGCCGCCCACCGGCAGCGGCGCGCACTGCAAGTGTATAGTTCGCCGGGAGATGGCGGTCGCTTCGCGTCCGCCGCCTCGCCACGGTTCGCCTTCGCTTCTGGTCGCTTCAGGGCGCGTTATGTTCTGCTGGCTGCTGTCATGCTTTCCGTTTTTCAATAAACACTCGGGTGTCCAATAGCTATTCGTGTTTCTCCATGTGTTCGGAATTTTCAAGCAGCAGAGAATAGCGAGTGGAAGAAGATGCTGCCACGAAATCTTCCGGAGCAAGCGAGTTTCCGGCACGGAAATCATGGACATGTTCCGTGCTGTAATGAGGTCAAATCGCCGCGCTTTCCAGTCGCATAGCTGCTACTTCGGATAGAGGCAGGTCTCGCCACACCTCGATATAGTGCTGACACAGTACCGGGTACCAATCTGAGTCACTACACGAACAGCACGCGACATGTAGTTGTCTTCTCAAACCTAATGCCCTTACTTCACTCGAACAAGCTCAGCGCGCAACGTGGCATAGTGCATTAAACTTTACAGATAAACTCCCTGGTTTAGTACCAAAGCAAAAGGGGGCTTCGTCGCACCAGATGGGTGCATGTTGCTAAGTGACGACCGGGACGAAACCTCATGGCGCCCGTGCGCTCCACGATGCCCAAACGATGCCCAGCGCCGTCTGCGCCCAGACGTGGGTTGGCTGCGTGCTCTGCGCCCATCCACCGCGAAATTCGGCATTCAGCACTAAACCAGACGTCCGTCGGCGACCTGGCCTAGCTGGGCAGTCTCCGCCGATCCCCGCCATCGGCCACCGGCGATTTTCCGCCATCTTGGCCGCCGGTCCGACGCCGCGAGCATTCTGGGTAGATGACGTCACAGTCGGCGGCCGCTGATTGGACGACGGCGGAGCAGAAGCTGTCGAACGCCGTGCCGGGGTGGGCCCGGGTGAGCAGGTAGGACAGTGGCAGACTGAAAACCGGGGAAACTGCTCAGAGCGAGGACTGGAAACACAGCCCCGTTCGCCAGCGTCTCTCGCGAGTTACCGTGACATCAGCCCAGGGCAATGTTGGTGAGCTGGTTCTAGAACGCCATTTGAACGTCGTCAATCCTTCTGCTGCTGAGATGAATCAAAGTTATCTGGAACTGTGCGATCCTAACGTCACCCTATCAAACCATTAGGAGCTGATTTAAAAAAGTACCTTGGGTGACGACACGGCTAGGTGTCGTCACCCAAGCTAACGTACAAGGTACGTTAGCCTATCAACACCGTTCGGTAGAATGCACCAGCCAAGGCAGCCTGGTGTGCCTCGTAGCTCAGGTTATGAACGGAGCTCAGATGGGTGGGTCGTGGTTTCGACTGGGGCGGTTCGGCAGATGAGCGTTGTATCGAAGCTGTGAACGTAGTGTTTTCGGGCCAAAGTTGGGGGTGGAGAGAGCAATGGTCACGGTCAGCGGACCCTGGCGGTGAAACTGGGAACGCTCGGGGTCGGCGACGGGCCGGGTCGGAGCTTGCCAAACGCCAAAACACGCGGAAGCTGAAAAACAGCTGCAGAAAGTCCCCAGAAAATGGCAGGCCAAGAACGGCGGAAGTATCGGGCACGGGGGTTGACTGAGGGAAAATTAAAATCCAGACCACCGCTGCAGCAGGCGGCAGCTGGCATTCACAGTGAATAGGTGAAACTGCGGCCAGTTTCTGACAAGCCGATCGTGCCAGCCAGCCACTGGACTGGTCTGGTCAACTGAACGGCTGTGTAAGACTGACCTGACTGGCTGGACTGCTATCATTGGACTGATATGGCTAGCTGTGCTGTTGAACTGATCCGACTAGCTGTGCCGTTTGGCTGACCTTACCAGCCAGCTGTTAGACTTCGTGTGAATTGTATTTGACCTAAACTATGTTGTGCCACTGAACTGACCTGACCAACTGTGCCGTTAAGCTGTCGTGATCAGGTCGACAGTGGTGCCGTTACTGACGTAGCCAGTCGGGCAGTTGTGCTGCTACCGACCTGACCAGATGGACAGTTGCGCTGTTACTAACCTGACCAGTTGACAGCTGTGCTATTTCTGACCTGGCCAGTCGAACAGTTGTGCTGCAACTGACCTGACCAGATGGACAGTTGCGCTGTTACTAACCTGACCAGTTGACAGCTGTGCTATTTCTGACCTGGCCAGTCGAACAGTTGTGCTGCAAGTGACCTGACCAGATGGACAGCTGCGCTGTTACTAACCTGACCAGTTGACAGCTGTGCTATTTCTGGCCTGACTAGTTGGACAGCTGTGCTATTTCTGACCTGACCAGTTGACAGCTGTGCTATTTCTGACCTGGCCAGTCGAACAGTTGTGCTGCAACTGACCTGACCAGTTGACAGCTGTGCTATTTCTGACCTGGCCAGTTGGACAGCTGTGCTATTTCTGACCTGACCAGTTGACAGCTGTGCTATTTCTGACCTGACCAGTTGACAGCTGTGCTATTTCTGACCTGGCCAGTTGGACAGTTGTTCTCGCCTTGCCTTCTGATTCGGTGGACCGGCCTTGGCCGACCGCGCTGTCGACTGACCTGGCCAGCTGGACGGCCGTGCTGTACGGTTGTCCGCGGCGGTCGGCCTCCTGGCTGGCGCGGCACAGGCCGGCCGGCACGCAGTCGGAGCTCTCCTCCGCCAGCAGCACGGCCAGCCGCGCCAGCAGACGCAGCCCGGTCGGGTCGGACACCCCTGGAACGGCGGCCGGGTCAGACACCCCTGGAGCGGCGGCCGGGTCAGACACCCCTGGAGCGGCGGCCGAGTCAGACACCCCTGGAACGGCGGCCGGGTCAGACACCCCTGGAGCGGCGGCCGGGTCAGACACCCCTGGAACGGCGGCCGGGTCAGACATCCCTGGAGCGGTGGCCGGGTCAGATACCCCTGGAGCGGCGGCCGGGCCAGACACCCCTGGAACGGCGGCCGGGCCAGACTAGAGGCGTTGCTAGGATTTCGCCAAAGAGGGGGACCAGGGCAAATCTATACTCCCTGAAAACCGAAAACTCCTCGGATTTTAGACACTTTATTTCCGAATTTCGGCCGGCAATTCTCATTTATTTTTATTTTCGGTGCCTAAGGGAACGTTAAACTGGCAGTCCCAAGGGTGCCATGACTCCCTTGGCCCCCCTTGGCTACGTTACCGGGCCAGACACCCCTGCAACAGACGACAGAGGAGGCAGAGATTAAAAGAGAGGGACAGGGTCTGGAGGAAGGACGAGTGCGCAACTTGAACGTCCCATGGTTTTGCCTCCGCCGCCATAGTCTGGCACGCTGTCATCACTGGAGCCGTAGTCTGCAATACGCCGCAGTATGCGAGAGGTACCTCGTAATATCCACAAGTCGCCTTTGCACCAGTGGCATTAATGCATTTGTGTTCTGTTTTGTCATGATACACTTGTGCTAAGTTTTGCTTCTCGCCTTCGTTTCGCCTAATGAAAGTTCTACCGGTGGTGTCGGTTGGTCCGCCGCGCCCCCACCTCCTCCGCCGTCGGCTGGCACGCTCCTGAGGCTGCGGCCGCCGCCGGCCGCCGCCTGGGCCAGTGCGAAGGCGATGAGCGCGGCCAGCGCAGCGAAGCCGGCCAGCGCGCCGACCAGGCCGGCGAAACAGTCGCACTCTCGGTAGCCGCCCCCGTACCCTGAGAACGGACGAACCCTCGGATTAACACGCTTTAGACCATGGGTGTAGCCACGTCCCAGAAACTGGGGGGGGGGTCGGAGTCGGGGCAGTAATCTGACCCAACGTCTTATTTCTCAACGGGAAATTGCGAAGAACGTTCACTTTCTGTCCAAAATTCGGGGGGGAGGCAAAGCCCATTCAAAATTGGAGAGAACACGCCGTCCCCTCCCCTCGCCCGCCTCCCGCTGGTTATTCCCGTTCTTTAGATGACCAATATTCAAGCTCCTTGCCACTTGTAAAAATAGTAAGTTTTGGGTAAGTCGTAGAGTGGGCTGCCATAAGACTGCAATCTTTTACGACCTTCTAATGCGTCAGTGGACAGGGAATCAGAACTTTTGGACTTGTGACATTGCCAAGGGTGGATCCAGCCGAGCACGTCGTAGGTCCCAAACTGTCACGGGGCGGCGGGTTTTGCGTGAAGCCGCCGCTGCGCCGTGGAACAGCCATGGCTACAGACGCGTCACAGCCGTGGTACATCTGCGGTACGTCCGCACTACAGCCACGGTACAGGCTCGATATAGTTGCGTTACAGTCGTGGCACAGCCGCGGTACATCTGCGGTACCGTGGCGCATCTGCGGTACAGTCGTGATACAGCTGCAGTGCACCTGCAACACAGCCGCGGTACAGCCACGGTGCAGCCACAGTACACCTGCGATACAGTCATGGTCGGGGCGCGGTACAGTCGCGGTACGTCTGCGGTACAGCCGGCCGGTACCGACCTCCGCGGCTCTCCGCGGCGAGCTGCAGCTGCGGCCGGCTGGCGGCCAGCAGGCAGGTCCTGTTGACCGTGTCCGGGCCGATCAGCTCCGGCCGGTCAGGGAGAGCCGCCCGCAGCGCCCCGGCCACGAACGGCGGCAGCCACTCTGAAACACCGGGACACGGAGCTGAAGCACCGGGACTCGGAGCTGAAACGTCAGAACACGGAGCTGAAACACCGGGACACGGGAGCTGAAACACCGTGACACGGAGCTGAAACACCGGGACACGGGGCTGAAACATCAGAACACGGGGCTGAAACACCGGGACACGGGGCTGAAACACCGGGACACGGGGCTGAAGCATCGGGACACGGAGCTGGAAGCATCGGGACACGGGGCTGAATTATCGGGACAAGGGGCGGAAACACCTGGATACGGAGGTGAAACACGGGGACATGGAGCTGAAACACCGGGACGAGGATATGAAACCCCAAGACATGGAGCTGAAATACCGGGACACGGAGATGGAACACCGGGACACGGATCTAAAACACCGGGACACGGAGCTGAAACATAAAAGGCAGCCACTATGAAACACAAAGACATGAAGCCGAAATGTTGAGAAACGCAACTGAAGAACAGCACACAGCCGTTCTGGAACGCCGAGGCGCGGGGCTGAAGGCATAGCAAGCAGCCACATTGAAACACAGAGACGGAAGTGACACACCTCATGCAACCGCTCTGAAACATCGAGAGGTGGGGCTGAAACATAGCAGACAGCCATTCTGAAACACTAAAATAGTGATCTGAAACACCCGAACAAGGAGCTGAAACAAGTAAAGCAGCCACCCTGAAACGCCGAGGCAATGATTTGAAGCACCAAACAAGCTATCGGAAAACAGCGAGAAACGGCTCCAAAACACACGATACATTTCTTCTGTTGACGGAATGTTTTGTATTCATACCCAGTCAAAAGTTAACGACTGAGCCAAAGAGCACCTCCCAGTGTCCCTCATTGCCCTCCATATGTTATTCTATGTTTGACCTCAATCGGTTATTTTCAATCCTGACCATGTACTACAGTTTCCAGCCATCTGTCGGACCTTGACTTATATTCCCCGTGCACTTAGACTATGCCTGACGTTTAGCGGTTATTTCCAGCACCCTCGATGACCTTGAGCGCTAATCCCCAACGTCCTTGACTGACCTTGAGCCTCTGGCCCCAGCGTCCCTGACTAACCTTGAGCCACTGTCTCCAGCGTCCTTGACTGACCTTGGGAACTCTGACCCCAGCGTCCTTGACTGACCTTCGGCGGCCGTTCCCAGCGTGCGGCCTCCGCCGGCCTGCGCCTGCAGGATCAAGGAACAGGCCCAGCGCCCCCAGCGCCGCTCCACCGGCCAACAGCGCCAGCAGGTCGTACTGCCGAGGGAAACACAGGCGCTGAGCTGAAACACTTTACTGAAAATCACAGATCACAGCTCCACCAGGCAGCAGCTCCAGCAGGTCGTTCTTCTGAGAGGAAGCGGGTTTGATACTGAAACAGATTACTGAAAATCACAGATCGCAGACAATGGAACCGAGCTGATGTTGCAGTAGTCTGCTGGAGCACGAGTCAACAGGTTTTGTGGGAGTTTATGGCTGACCTCTGAAGTTTCATATTTCCCTCGACCTCTGAGTCACAGCTCTTGTGGTAACCTCTAAATGATCTCTGGCGTTTTGTGATAGTCTCTCTGTGACCTCTGAGGTCTCGTAGCCTCTGACCGACGTCTGAGCAGTCGCAAGTCTCGTTGTAGACTCTGACAAGTCACGTGGTAGCCTCTGACTGACCTCTGAACAGTCGCAGGTCTCGTGGTAGCCGTAGGACTGCTGGTAGCCGCCGGCCGCTGCCAGGTCGTCTGACTGGTAGACGCCGCTGTAGTAGCGCGACGACTGGCCGTAGTCTGCGCTCGCAGAGAACGGAAACACGGTCTACCGATCAGCGGACGGTAGAGGCAGCTGGTGGAACCAACTCCGCGTGCAGCTTCTTGTGGTTTTGACGCCCTTCGTTTTTATCACTTTTTTATTTTTGGAATGGCTGCACGAGATGCGGGATCGCAGCTTTAGTCTCTCGTTTCCAAATTTCATCGCGCAAAGGAGAAATAATCTATTCAAACGTTTGGTGGCTATACTGTCTTTTGCAGTGCCCATTTCTAAAATACATTTCCAAAAGTGCAACATCAATGGAAATAATATCCGATCGTTCCATAGCTTGCCATGACATCCCATTGTTTTCTTTTTATTTAGCACAACGATTTACCTTCAATGTTCATCATTTAAACCCGGAACGTTTTCTTTGATCTGTCTTTTTGGGTGTGTTGCAGACAATGCCAGTGTATGAAGTGTGCAGATTGTTGTGGCTCGGACACATTTCGATTCGGTAAACGCAAAAGCGTGGGAAAACCATCGGGACACTCAGAGAAGCAGCCATGCCAAAGAGGCCGGCACCGGCCGTGTACGGTCTCGACACTCTCATGTTGAAACATCGACACTCTCTCGGTGCTTTCCAGCGCACTCTCGGAGCCCGTTCTGAGTGCAAGCCACCGTTATCCTACGTGGGATCGATCGGAGTGCTTCCTCTGGAACTCCCCGCGGACACTCACCGGGGCCGTAGAATCGGGGCCGCGCCGTGTACGTCGCAGCGCCGTAGCCGGTCGTGCTGCTGTAGATGTCGCCGTAATCGGTGTAGGGGGCCGCCCGCGGCCGGCCCGACTGCCGCTGCTGCCCCTGCTGGCCTTGCTGACCCTCGGCGGCGGCCGCCAGCGCCGCCAGCAGCAGGCCCGTGACTTTCAGATGACCCCTCCATGACCGCAGGGAAGGGTGGTGAGGGTGAGGGAAGTGGGGGCGCGGGGATGTGATCGGTACAAGCTCTGGTCCTCTTGCCGCTAGCTGAATTGACGCGATTGGCGGTGGATTTGAGCCCTGGACACTAGGACGGGTTTTACTTACTGATCCCGACTGAATTTGCCACGAAAGGATTTTCCGCAGCAGAATCTTGCTTCTAATAAACGTTTCTCAAACGATCGGGCAGAACGGCAATGCAAGTCCGTAAAAAAAGCGGCTGAACCAATCATGGCGCTCCAGAACTTTGAGGCTGCGTTAGCGTGGCGGTACCATCAGTTGTTGTCTCCAGAACGGCGAACTTCAATCCTCGAACAAACCAGACTGCGTTCCTCCAAAGCTACCTCGTCCTGCGCGGCCCGCGCCGACTCTCTTTCGCCAACTCCGTGTCGTCTGCAGGCCTCACCCTCACTTCGCCCCGTCGAGAACGACGCTCCGCCGTCGGCCGAGCTGAACCTGGGCTGCCACCAGACCGTCCCGGTGTCCTGCCCGACACTGCGCCTCTGGTCCGGCTCGAGGCGACACTGTGCGCGTGTCGCCGGCGGTGGTCCGCTCATCACAAATGAACCGCGAAGCCTACTGATCCGACGCCGCACGCGGACATCTCCTGAGCGGAGGTGGCCGCCGCGGCGACGCACGCGCCCGCTCGGCCTTGACCGGGTCAGCACGAGCCACCGGCCGCCGGCCAACGAGCGGTCACGAGCCTAGCGGGTCTGAGCAGGAGAGGGGGGGGGGGGGGCCGGACAGCGGTCGAGAAAGGCTCAGTGATGAGACCTGACTGAGAGAATGATAGATTCACCATGGATGACCTCACCATTCATTCAGGGAATCTTTCCGCGTGACATTGATTCCTACCTTGTTCAGGCATTTGTTAACTATCCTCCTCAGAGCCAAAAAGGGAACGACCGAGACCGAAATAATGGTCATGATAAATAACAATCATTATGATGGCTTTACTCTCAAAGTTGTAGTGCGTACCGATGTGATCAGAAGTTCGTATTAAACCCAACACAACAAAATCCGTTCATGCTGTAACTTCAGAGCATTGAAAAGACGAGGATGCGTAAACGGAGGATACCAGTGCTGCCCAGGTTGCTGAGTAGAGTTGCAATTTTGACCAACCTTAGGCACGGTGCCGTGCCTAAACTTAGGCAAGGCGTGCCTAAAGTGGGGCCTGTGCTTATGCATGCCGTGTGTAGGCCGTATGTTTCAGAAATGAAAGGAAAATATTCGATATGAAATATGGCATCTGTGGCAATAAAACTGGCGAAAATAGCAATAGTTGACGACTTATCCCATGCATGATGGTTGCTTATGGTTGTCCCAGTGTTAAGTTATGCGCCATTATTACAGGTATGCGTAATAATGATATATATAATAACATGACGGCAAACTTCTGGGCTGCGATCAGCCCTGCCCATATCAGGCCATGCCGTGTCCATGCGTGTCTCAGTAAAGCTATGCTTTGACTGAAGCCGAAGCCGGAACTAATATCCATAGATCTGGGAAATCCTTGGAACTCTATTAGTTAGCTTACTTTTTTGACGCTGAAACGCATGTCGACTGACAAATTCTGTTTTCGCTTCTTGTGATACGATTTAATGTTTCGTGAAGGCACAGGAGTTATGGTCAGGATATTCCGTTTATACTGGCCTAACAGGCAGCCAGTCAGGGCGAAAGGTATAACAATATAGCAAAGAGCCGAAGGTATACCAATGACCAAACAAATTTCTAGTCAGAAAAGACAATATTTTGGCCTGCTGTCCAAGCAAGCTTGGCTTTCGCCGTTCTGGCCAAAAGACAAGCTGACTGAATATAAGGAACCACCAAAGTGACTGAATGACTGCCTGATAGGTTGGCTGAAGTTTCAAGCAGTCGAAAGGGTTACTGGGTATGGCACGTCCGTATTCATTTTTTTGCAAAACAAGTGTTTATGTAAATGCTAAAATAAGCGTTGTAAAGTGCTGCATGAAAGGCCATTCGTTGATACAAGGCTCGATTATTCCCTGGAAAACTGGGCATATTCGTTTTCATGGCTTTTTCCGTTCAAGCGCATTATTAGGAAAACGATACTTATACCATACGCCCTTATGCCTATAATGAAAATGATATGTTTTTGCCGATATATCTTAGCATGTTTTTAGGGGCTACATCCCATTATGTACTTCTCTTAGTCTGAACCCTTCCCGTACCAGGGTGGCAGGAGCCCTTTCTGTCATTCACTGCAAACATCTTTTTAAAATTTTAGCCCCGGATCAGATCGGGTCATTGACCTAGGTCAGGTCAAAGAGGTCAGTCTAGAAAAAAAACTTTGACCTCTATAACTTTTTCGGTGTTGGCCCGAGTTTGCTAAAACTTTCAGGAGCTATAGCATATGATAGAAGGCACAATTTGTTTATTCCAACTTTTTGGAAAATTCCAGGTCAATGACCTGATGTCAAATGAATTATAGCCCTTTTTGAGACTTCGTCTAAATTTAAACGGATTTTTACGGGATTTCGATGCTCAGATATTATCAGCAACATGAACCCTCATATGTGCTACCATCATCTCACCAGATCACCCGTGCCTTTGGCTCAAGTCATGACCTACTAATATGTTGCGTATTATAAACCAAAACGTTTTGCCCAGAATTAGTTATATAGAGCTGTGTAGGGTTAAAATATATGCTCATTTGACACTGTAGGGCAAAACGAGGTCACTAGAGGCCATTCGAGGCCTATGACCTTCTTTGACCCGAGCAATGCACTAAAGTTTGTTGTGGCCTTGAATGGGTCACTGCAGTGTGTAAAAACAGTGCTAGAGATAAATTGCGATAAGAAGGTCCCATTAAAAGAAAATTCCTTCATGGCCATGTGCACCTTACTTGTTCCTCCACACGGCATGCACATCAAGTGGTGTCGGAGACCGTCGGCTGGTGACCTAATATAAAATTTCTACGCCTCCATTGACCCTCCTTGAAACCTGAAAAGATTTCATTTGCCACATAGACCTCGCAAAAACCTTGAATTTTTCGACTCCTATTGTCTGAAAATTTGACCTCAGTTGACCTCAGCTGACCTTTGGTTTAACCTGAAATCGTGCTTGAGTATCTATATTGTGCTTGGATATCTCATGAGCATCCTCTTAAATGTAAATTAGCCGTAAAAACATGTGGCTCAGTATGAAGAAAAAGATGACCTACATTTGGCAAATTTACCATGTTGGTACGCTGACGTGATCTCAGCTGACTTGCGTCGAAGATCCAAAACAGGCTTAAACTGCACTTAAAATTACACTTAAAAAAGGCCGTTTAGTGGTTATTAGCTTTCGTGTACAGCATCATTTGAGGCAAAATATGAACTAATTGATGGGCTATTGAGCAATGACAATACTGTTAATTTTGAGATTTTTGACTATATACTGTCTCCGAGCTTTACTTCTGAAGTCCTTTCCAATGATGTGTCTTTTATTTTCTTCCGATGCATGGCTCGCGAACTAGAGGGGGGTTCAAATACCAAAGTTCAAACACGCCATCCCTGGTAAGGGAGAGGTGGATCTGACCACTGGTACGGGAAGGGTTAAATGAGGTGTCTTTATTCCCTAAAGTTTTCAAAAACTTCGCCGTTTAAATCTAGAGCCGCGACAGATCTAACAGTGAGCGGAGATTAAGTAAGTTAATTTATCTTAGATTACAACAGAGCTAAAAACAAAAACGCCTGAACCCTCGGTGCGTGTTACAAAGATATAATAAAGGAAGTCCCGAGACACGTTGTGACTTCCCGGTAGTCGTTACGGTAGGCAGACGAGTTCCTGACAGATAGACGAATCCTGCGCTGGTTGAAAAAGTGCGCATTTGTAGTCATTCTTCAATATCTGATAACGTTCCGTGTTTTTCGCATTTGCCTAAATGTAACCATCATAAAACACAAATCATATGCCTCCCAGTATTTTCAAGCTTCTCCGTCAACAGAATGTTTGAACCACGGCACTGGATTTGACCTTATTCTGTTAAACTGGTGGCTGAGTGTAAAACTCCGCTGCCAACGTAGTGTACTAGATGGCGCTACGATCTAGAGTCCCTTCGTCTCGACGAGTGGAGCGGGGCAATGTTCTCACTTCACAGGACAGATGGCGCTTAGAGGAGCAACCAGTGGACACGAAGAGTTGCTCATGTCCTGGTGTGCAAAGCCGACCGATGCGACTTTGATTTTAAAAGAACTGAGCGATCAAGCGTGACGATAATCGGAACGTTACGGGGCTAAAAATGCGTCCTGAAAAACATAGTAATTTCCCACGGAGCCTAGCAGCACTCGAAAAGCATCAAAAAACTTTCACTCGACTAACACGTGCATCTGATGTTCCATCCCAGCAAACAGTCGTGTCGCATGGAAGGCGTAAGAATCGGCACGATGTTATCAGAGGCACGTATCGCATCCGTAATTCTCATCGGCATCACCATCACTGCTGCCATCATCTGAGCAGAGATGATCGCTCCAGCGTTAGCGTGACTCCGTCATCAGAACTTACACGGACAGATTGGCCACACATCCTTGGAAGGGAAAACCAATGGGGTGGGGCAGTGGATGGGCAAAGTACAATTGGCTTTGGAATTACGCCATAGAAAGTGACGAACAGTGCGTAGCCTGCTTTATAACGCTTTAGCTGCTTTTGAGTGTCGCAAAGCGAACAGATTTTTTCTTAACCCGCCCCCGACTGGGGGACAGTTGACCGCCCCCCTGAGGTTTTTCTGGGATTGCGAGAGAACGGACGGACACAGAGCCATGAAATTTTGTGCACCTTTTGCTTCACCATTTTTACACCTTGTGTCAAAGATTTAAGCTCAGGTCAGGTCAGGTGCCTGACCTAGGTCAGATCAAACAGACCTATCTCCAAAAAAGTTTAGCGTCCTCTAACTTTTTCGCAAAACAAGATGCCACATTAATACTTTCAGGGATTAGTGATCGTGATAGATGCAACAAATCTGCTTTTTCGATTTTTTCGGAATTTTCCGGGTCATTGACCTAAGGGCAAGCCCATTTTTAACACATGTTGTCGTGTTTTCGGAAATTGACGGAATATTTCATAATATTTTTAGTGTGGAATCAAGCAGATATCTAGTTACCGTCATTGGGCAAAGTAGCAGTGGCTTCCAGCCACTGACCTGAGGTCAGGTCACGAAAAACTGTAGTGGGCCAAAATGCCCCACCGTCCAAATCAGCGATGAATTACTCAGAATGGGTAGGAAATGGCAGAACTGGCTTGCACAGACGTAAGTAATACCAGGAACCTCAAAAAGTTTGAAAAGTAACATATTTTGGAAATAAACAGGCTTTCGCGAATAAAGCTCCGCCAATTGTGTAGATTGGTAACTAATCAATTTTTTCCAAAATTTAAGCATGAAAACCATCACAAGAACCACTAAGATGTACAAAATTACATGGATAGGTTTTTTCGCGAAAATAAAGAAACGCTAGAATTAGTTCCCTTTTATTTCTTACTGCGTATGGGTGCGGCACACGCCGACAGCCGGCTCGAAAATTGCGATGTCTTTTTCATAACGTTTCGGCGTATATATTGAACAAATCCGAGAAATTAGATGTGTATCGGCATTTTCGGATCTTTACTTGTGCTCTGGTGCCTTTACCTATGCGTTATTAGTCACAGCCCTTGAGATTCAGGCCATTTCTCGGTCTCATGCAGTCGGCTATGAGAAAACATATATAGGACGTAAATTGCTTACATATTACCTAAAACTAAAAAAATGAGACCAGTGTCGAGCTCTACTCGTCGCAAGCTTTCAAACAGTGTGCCTATTTTCATCGTGCGACCAACTGTTCGTGAGTTAGAGGGGGGCCGCTAACTGCCCCCACCCCCCACCAGTCGGGCATGATCGTAACCGACCGACGGTCGTGCGCGGGTTAAGATAAAGATGTTATCTTGTTCGCCGGATGGGGTGGACCAGACGCAGCATGGGAGGATTTTGCTTTCCTGCTCCACCCACCGGATCTGCTTACTGAGAACAATGTATTCGCAACGTCGTTACTACGTACACACCCATCTCAGGTCCGCCAGCGGACGAGCGGTAGCAGGCGGGGGTCCAGCAGATTCGTGATCACCACACCTTGACGGCTTCACCAGGCCAGTCGACTTCCTCAGACTCGTGATGGCCACGCCCAGGCTGCTTCACTGTGTCCGCGTACCAGTCTCCCGCTGCACGAAGCAACAGGCCGCAGCGGTACAAGAACCCTCAAAACCGCGGCAAGCACAGCACAATCCGCTCCCTGGATACTGCTCAAGTGGACATTAACCCAGACTTACTTTGCTCTAAGTCCAGCGACCTGTTATTTGCTCATCACTTCAGCACAACGGCAATCGAAATGTGGCCTCTCTCCTTGGTATCTCATGTAAAAACAACACGCCATCGTTGCCATTACGATGTGCATGAATTTATCAGCATGTAAAATCAAAACCAACTTTGAAACATAACGAGAAAACGTCAAGCAAACATGTTTGGAATGTTCGCAGGCATCTGTCCACGCACCAATGGGCAGGCGGATATTTATAATCCACCCTTCATCCTGGCGTTCCGCAGAAGGAGACGACTTATTCAGCTCTGCTGATGGTGCTTCCGCCGCTGAACCCGTCTTCGCGCATGACGTCATATCGTGAACCCGGCCCGGAGCCGGGTGGTCCGGTCAGGCCTGTTTCTGACCAACACCCGCCCCTCCGAGCGGTGGGGGCGTCGACTTTGCAGAATATAGCTGGGTGCGGATACAGGGTCTGGTGGAATATTCTATCGACTAATCGTCTGGTGAAATAATGTGCGCAGAAATTCTGAAAGTAGTCCGCAATGTTATTCATGGAGGGCGGAGGCTGGTGAGGGATCCTGCCAGATATTCTTGAAAGCCCGGCTACGAAAAATGCAGTGAAGCATGGCGTTCTCCGCTTAAGCTGAAACTCTTCGGAGCTCTAAAATGCAGGTTCCGCGATTTCATTCGGTCACTTTCCACTTCGATTCAGTACATTCCGTATTCATGCAGCTTGAATATTGCATTTTAACATAGTATCGCTTGAAAATACGTATTTAAAACAAGATACGCGTTGGTGTGGTGTGGTCTGCTCTTTTGTGACCAGTGCCCGCCCAAAATATCGACTTATTTTGTGGCGGTTCCGTCGTAATCCAGCTTTTCGTGCGAAGATAATCGCGTCAGCCTGTGATCGGAAGTGCAACATCATGTGCTGTTGGTGATGGGGAACAGGTGACAAGGGAATGGATGCAGTGACGGCGGAATGGCTTTCTGGAGCATGAAGTCAACCTTTGGAGAGCCCCTCTACCCAGCAGCAACGTCGGGAATAGCATTATGGGACCACTTGTGAGTAGGGGCACGAATGCAGGAACGATTCTGAAGCGGGTAATGCCATGTCCATCTTGGGGCCATTTCCCTCCATGCGTTCTTTGTACCCATGGGACAGCTTCCACATGGCTGGCTGTGAACTCGTGCATGATTTTTCAACATTGCCGCCGTTGCCGCCGTGCAGAACAGCAAGTTCCAGCTCCCCTGCTGTGTTCCGTGGGACAAAGCACGAAGACGCACTCGCTGACAGCTGGCGCCGAGCGCTGAGCCAGGTCCCTCGCCTGCCTGCACCTCTAGTTTTCGGCTCTAGTTTTCGCCGACAGGCCGCAGCGGGGGGTGGGCGAGGTGACCGCCGTCTTTGGATTTCGAGGAGACCGCAGCAAGATGAAAAACCGGCCGGAGGAGCGGCGAGGGAGTCCATTCCGCAGAATCGCGACGGGACATCAAGGGCGGACCCAGCGGGGGGGGGGGGCTGCGAGGGTAAACACCGCCTGGTCAATGCTGAGCAAGACATTTCGTACTGCTTTAGCCCTTAACTTGAACACGTCTTCTTTTATCATTTTTCTGAACTTTATACCATTTCACATTACCACCTGTCCTCAGAAATCACCGGGCAAGAGAATGGTGTTTATTTCAGTCCGTCGGGCTATAAATGGTGTCCCTGGCGGAGATCAGAACCGGTTGGCAGAGCGTGGCTCATCAGCAGTCTTCTTCAGCCGTCCTGCCGCTTCTGTAAAACCTTAGCAGCAGACTCCGGTGGTTTCCAAATCCAGGTATGATCTTCAGCAGGAGGTGCCTCGACCTCCGGGACACGTACTCAATTGAGTTTGAGACGGTGCACGTTGTTCCATGCAGCCATCTGCCGATAGAAGGGATCATTGTAATTTATCGGCCGTAGTTTTCAGGTTGAGACATCCTTGCTGTAGAACCATGCATATGTTTTATTACATCTGGGAATGATACTAAAACCCTTAGAAATAAAACACCCAATATTAGAGCTTCCATGTCACCTTGAGCGCGTTGAAGTGGCATAAAAAATGATAATGGTGAAACAGACACGGCGTGCAGCAAATAAAAGGTACTATAAAGACCACTGTAAGGTCAGATATAACACTCCCTGTGACGACTAAGCTGCCGATAAAATTGCCTCAGAATGATGGACTCATCTTAAGACCACCAGATGGACCCACTTTAAGCCACCACAAAACCATTGACCCATCAATGCATAGGTTTCGGAAATATCCAGAAAAGCCTTACGCCACATCGGCGGTTCGTTAGTCTTCGACGGACAGCCGGCAGAATTGATAATCATACAGGTTTTTCCTGTAGTTTTATAATGCCATACGTGCTCCAGTGTTGTTTCCACAGCAGCGTCGGCCGCCGCCGCGCCGCTGCCGTCGCCGTGGCAGAGAGGAAGGTCGCAATAACAGCCGGTGACGTCACGCCGAGCGTGGGTGAAGGGAGCCGGGAGACTGGCAGCCTGGCAGACTGGCAGACTGGCAGACTGGCAGACCGTCAGACCGGCGGACTGACGTACTAGAAGGTCTACAGGCATTCAGATTGCTAGAGCATCAGCCTGATGGACTAGTAGATCTAAAGACCTCGAGATTAATGGTCTGTCAGACTGGTGGACCAGCACACTGGCAGAATGTCTGGCAAACTAGCAGACGTGCAGACCTTCAGGCGATCAAACTGGGAGACTGGCAGACCTACGGAATACCAGATTAGCGGACTTACAGACATCCAGACTATCAGACTAACAAAACAGTAAACAGTGGACAGACAGACTGGCAGAAAAATGATTATCTGATGATAAACTAGCAGACTCGCAGACTCGCAGACCATCATAGACACGTCATAAGAGCAGATTAGCCGACAGCAAACTAGTATGCAGGCAGACAAGCAGACTGGCAAACGAATAAAAATGTAGACGAGCACATGAGCAGGCTGGAAGGCGACAGGTAAGCACGTACCACATGTCCCCTGCTAATAGCATAGAACTAGCGTCCACGTCAAAAGAGACAATCCGCAGCGTTTCTTTGGCGACGTGCCCCATGTCCGTGCTCCTTTGAGTCCGACAGACCGTTTTTATCTCATGCACGAGCTACGGACACATGAGCTCGTGCTGGTCGCGCCCACCTTGCAGACGTTTTTTGCCCGGACCTCACGCGCAGACACGGAAAGGCACGATAAACACGGGAACGTGCGCTGAGAGGGAGAGAAGGGCAGCGGAGAAGGGCAGAGACGTCATTGCCATGGGAAGATGCATGCAGTGTGGAGGGCAGAACGAAGCAGACTCTGTCTGCTTTGATGTGAACGAGATGCAGAATTTTAATTTGACTGCGGCAAGGTATGCGCCTGGTCAAGGTCAGCTAAGCAGCCGGCAGTTAATGGAACACAATGCCTGTTGCCAGCAGGTAAAAACACCGAAGAGAAACTGACTGCGATGCAACGTAGTCGCAGTGGCTTAATGCACAATTCACAATGAAAAGTTAAAATCCTATTAAGTATAGACTACAGCCACTTATTCAGCCGTAGCCGGCTATATTACGTTTACGCCCAGTGTTCGACATCGCACCCAGTATGTTAGTGTTGTTCGAGCACTGACTTTGTCACCATCTGAAGAAAAGCAGTTGCGCAAAAACAGTACAAAAAGCATTTTGATTTGTCGACGCATAGAAACTTGTTGGTTTTCGAAGCCAGATCTCTAGCTTTCCTAAACATAACATCGACCATTCACGGCCTGGCGCATGTGTTCATCAGGAGAGTGACGCAAGGAGAAAGAAAGCACTCCAGCGAGTAAACGCGAGCCACTCATTCAACCCGACATACCTTGCAACAGCCAGTGGCGAGGCTGAACGTACGTTGAGGTGCCGAACGCAGAGAGAGAAAAAAAGAAAAACAAAACTTATGCACTATGCATTCAGTACCTTTTCATGTTTTGTGAGCGTATTTCCAGACATCGTCAGAAAATTTCTTGAAATATATCTGCAGACAGGACATGCCTGGCCAGGTTACAGAATCGGAAAATATTACAGGTGTAAAGTAGCCAAACCGGATGGAAAAACCAAATCCCGACAATCGAGCATCGCGAAACATTTATATCCTTGTCGGGTCTATTTAGTGTTTGTACAGTCACGGCCAAAGTTAACTCGGCCGAACGAAATTATCTCCAAACCGCTCATAAGCCCGATATTGATTGGGGTATTTCGCCATCATCCATTGATTTTCATTGAATGGGGGGAGGGGAAATTTTAGCGCTCCCTTGTCTATCTCGCGAACCAATTTCCCGACTCCGCTAATTAAATTTGCAATCGATAATACCGAAACGTGCGGTCCTGCGACATACAGTTTTACTTTTGTTTTACTGATGACGTCACGGGTAAGGTCAAACACCCAGAAGTGACCGTTTTCTCCAAAGTTGCCTAATCACAATGAAAAACAGAACGAGACTGAAGTGTGAATGATCATATGTCTCTGGAAGCTTGATCTCATATGCTGAGTGATAGATGGACCCATGGTTATCATATTTCAAGGCCACAGGCTGGGCCAAATTTGGCGTCCGTGATAATGTGTCATGCAATCAGTGTTTTCTGGTCCATTTGACATGGAGATTCTAAAAATTGCACTGAGAAGGAGCTTTGGACACAAGAAAAGCCTTGAAATGGTCCCAATTACCGTGCACACGCAAAATGGCCCTGCAAGTCAATATGTCCCTCGTTGCACATTTTCACTGAGTGCTGCATAGCGTTGCAAAGGCCGGTGCCTCCACATCGGCCAACCAGAACGTCAGGCAGGTGCCACCAGTTTACCCGCTAAGCTAGTCTGCATAATACCGCCAGAGGTCAAACTGCAAAAAATGCTGCACCGTTGCAAAAATAAATTGCTGTGTTACTTGCACGTGCTAAATGTTGCAAGAGAACTCAATTTTTTATCTGGCCGTATCCAAAACTCAGTTTATCTGTCCCCTTTCTAAAACACCTCCTCACCGGCCCCGGAAAGTGAAGAAAACTTTTGACTATTTGACCTAGCATGACCTAGCATGAGGTCAGGCGTGTTCCATGATGAATTCTCACGTCATGCCTATTTACACTGTAAGGCAGTCACCATACGTTGTAAAAGTACCGACAATATAGCGTAAATTATATACAATATACCGACAATAAAAGCAAAATTGGACGTGAAATCGCAGAATTGGTTGCCTTTGCGACGCCATTAGGACGTCACCCAAGATGACCTCGTTTCCAAATTTTTCCAAGCATGCGCACAGATGATGTAAGAAAAGGTACTAAAAGTTTCAGGACGCTGCGTTTATTTATTGGGCAGATGTCTAAGAGATGCGCCTTGACGGGGGAACGTTAAACGTCCCCCCCGGCTCCAGTCAATGGCGGGTTAAGTGAGATGCAGGGGCAAAGAAATAAATGATTGGTGAACTGAGGGCAAACTTCATTTCATTCTGAACAACGTCCGTATTCGCCATACCGAGTTTTGTCAAAATGCGGAATAAATGCCACCCTGTCGCACCTTTCTGACGTCCACACTGATCTGAATGAAGAGGCTAATCAAATTGGAATCGAAATCGTCACGCGTTAACTTACACATTTCACGTGGCATCGACATCATTACTGGTGCCGTCACTCGACACCGTGCCTTACCATCTGGCATCCCTGTTCCAACATCCCATCAAGAGAAAGCACGAGGTAAAATAGCGCCATACACGAGCGTAACTGACGGAACAGCCGTTTGGCCCTCGTCTCAAGGTTGTAAACACGCGGGGAAGGGGATCCTGGGGACCCACTTCCACCGAGAGTCCCTGACCTTCCTGAAGTCACCGGCTCAGCATCTGCTGGCAGCGGCGAGGGTGAAAGTGGCCCGTAAGGGCGACGTTACCGTGCCGGCGGGCGGCGCGGCGACTCTACGGCCGGGTGCCAGCCGGTGCCCGCTCTGAGGCGTCGGCAGTTCCCGCTGAGCCCTGCGCCAAGGTGGGCTCAAGCGAGGTGCTCCGCGATATAGTGCAGGTGCGCCTGAGATGTGCTGAACTGACTGCGCTCGCCGACGTAGCGGACGGAATGGTGGAGGAAAAAGGTGAGCGTTGTGCACGAGCGTGAGCACGGACTGTTTAACAGCCGGGTTTGCTAGTTTTTAGCAAATTAATAATCGAACTCAAGTGGCAACGCCTGCCCGTTGCAACCTGGCTCCAAGTGCGAGAAACTGCAGGCGCAGAAATTGCACCCGAGCCCATTCAAAAGGAAAATAATCAAGGAATTTACATACCGACACTCGCTGTAAGAACGAGAGGTAGTCGAACGTGATTTACTCACAAATGGGGATCGGGATAAGTAAACAAATCTTAGGACAGTGGACGCTTTGATGCCAGCTGATGAGCAATCATAAATGCGAGCAACGATTCGGTGCAATAAGTCTCCTCCATTGCCACATTGCGTTTCGTACTCTTTGTCTCCTGAATGAAACGCGCACTTCATTTCGTTCCTTGACAAGAATCAAAACCACCAATTCAGTCAGCTGTGAACTTAACTGAATATCAGTTTTAGTCCAGCCTGGATTCGGCGCGATGCCAGTTTCGTACTTAATGTCAGCACCGTGAGCGTTTTGCCAGCTAACTGCTGCACCAGTGCCAGCAAAGAAACTCGGAACAATCAAAGCAAAGTTTCGTTTTTAAAACGATCCCTTCTCAAGAACAGTTTAATCATTATATTCTACTGCACACAGAAGTGGCTGAAAGAACCATTCACGAAAAAACTTCCCAATAATTGAGGTCGAGCTAGACTTTGAATGCCGACTCATATCGCCGTCTGCCATTGGTGCCGTCTTCGCTGTCATTCTCGTCCATAGTCGCCATCTCACTGTGGAGGAAGGCTTTCCTCTGCTGACTCGACTCACGAGTCCGCCCGCGCCTGAGGACTCTCGCGGAGTCCACCGCCGCCGGAGTCGGAGTCTGCCACCCGCCGACCGCTGCGTCGGACTCAGGAGTCCAGCGGCTGGACGCGGCTGCGGTGTGACTCCTGCCGCGGTGCAGCCACCGGCGCGGCCACCGGCTGCCAGCTCATGCACTGCAGTGACATGGCCCGGCACGCGGGTTCAGTCACCAGTTACGGTGCCGTGCCACATTTACCCGGCCGCCTTGAAAGCTACTGTTCCATGTATTTATTTGACAGACTGGCGGCGGTCCACATACGCATTACTAATCACTGGCACGTGTATCATAGCACCGCCTACCCTCTCGTGGCACTCGTCGCCGCTCATGTACCGCGTGTTGCCGCCGTGCCGTGTACTGCGGTGCCTCCAGGTCGTGTACCGCCGTACCACCACCCCGCCTCCCGCAGTGCACGTACCGGGGGCGCCGTGACGTCGCGACGCCGGGTCCCGCTGCCCGCGCGGCCGCGGCGGCCCCGGTCGGCCCGACTCGTCTCCGTTATCACGAACGGCGGACGCCGACGCGCGGACTCGCCTGCAGCGGCGGCTCTAGGCCGCTCGGCGCCGACGGTCGGGGGCTCTCAAAGCGCGGAGGCTCTCAAACTCTCCGGCGGCGGCCGATTGCGGGGTTTCAGATGTTCGGGGAGACGGCAGCTCCGGACGGCCGGCGTGCTTGCAGGATCAGACTCGCTCCTGGCCGTAAGATGACGCAGCTGTGGCTCTCGGTTTTCGACCGGGCGGGATGTGTATCTTCTCGAAAATCCGGTAAAACAGACGTCGTGACGGCTGGCCTCGCTTCTGCACACGGAGCGACAGTGAGACCGTGGAGGCTATCGACGACTGCAACAGTGAGTCTCCAGATTTTTGGTGATGCCATCTCTGCACATGACCTTGCGACCCCCACCTGTGCTTTTGAAGAGTCTGGACACTCTGAGTCTCGAACGTAGATGTGAGGCGAGAAGGTACCTCGCGGATGCAACTTACCCTCGCAAGGGTATTCGCTCTTTGCGTCGGTGGGATTGAGGTGGATGAAAATCATTCTCCTGCGGTCAGGGCGCACCAGAACTAGAATCGCTCCTACATAAGCCGCCTCGGATCAAACCGAAGCTCACGTGCGGGTTTTCCAGCTATATCCGATCGTGATTCTCGCGCGGGGTCGCCGTTTCCGAGAACGGCCTCGGGCGGCTGAAGCCTGCTCGGGCGCCCCGGGGCATGCTGGGTAAGTCCGGGCGGTGCTGCGACGGAGTGAAAGGCGCTCCTGCGCTGTTGTTTGGCTCGGGGAGACCCCGTCTCAGGGCCCTGGCGAGCAAAAAGCGGAGGTCACCGGCCTAGGGCTGTTGCAACGGCCGATCTCAAGTCGTCGGCGAGGCGGCAACGAGAGAGGATGTCGAAAGCGTCGCTCTGGTGACAGTAAAACCTCTGCACGACAAAGGCCGGTGGCCAGCACGGCGTCGTCGCAAGAAGCGTGAGGATCATGCCGCCGAATTATGACATTTTCTGGCGGTGCAACCACCCCGAGGGAGCAACTGCGCCGTGACGCCAGTTGTGCTGTGACGACAGCGACCACACTGTGAAAACACTGAATACGGCTGTGCAATTATGACACGTCCTGCACGGCTTTTTGACTTCCTCGTTTCTCATTTCAACACGCTCTAGCAATGTAACACTGACAATCGAAGGACAATCACTTTGATCTCGTTTATATCTCCCACGGCCCGATTTTCACTCGCTCTGATGTTAACTCACACATCTGCGGTGTGTTACTCTGCACCGTCAATGTATCACCTCGCCATCGCCTTTGTCCATTATGTTTCCGCTTTCTTCTGCCCTCTTTGTTCTGTAACTGGAACAATGCCGCCAAACGTACAGTCGTTACCGTTTCGCGGGGTGGTACACGGCCTCCAGCGCCGAACCGGCTATTCTACTTCTCGGCAAACGGCGTTCCGTTGACGCTTCTGAGGTCACGCCATTGTGCAGCCGTCTTCAGACAGATGGCTCGGCTTATTTCAGTCTCATTGCCTTTGTGGCTACAAAATTACGTTGCATGCTCTTTTCGGTCATGCCTTTTTGTGGCGAAGCTGAAAGAACAGCATCAAACATTCGAACTCCGACCTTACGACGGGGAATCAGGTTATACAGTCATCCTACGGTGCATGAATGGAATTCATTTGTTTTTACGTGATGCATAGGTGTCAGAACGGGAGAACCCGTTCTTATCCCTATGCATGACGTGGTCCGTGATGCATAGGGAAAAGATCTGTTCCTCTTCCTCACCACACCCATCCGTGGCCCGGGTCCGTTGGAGCCATGGCAACCCCTCTTTCCGAGAACGCTGAACATCAACCCTGTGGCAGTGCACGGAAAGAATCGACTTCAGAATTGGCTTTGACACCTTCACTCTCTAATACTTTCCTACACCTATGACGTGACGTGCAGGAAAAGAAGTAAATGACAAAGGAAGGTATCGCTATTAACATCACAACACTTTCCCCCGTATTTCTTCAGGGCTAAAGGCACACGACCGACAAGGTCTGTTTTCGGCCTTTCCGGGAGGTATGTAGTATTTCCAGAATCGCAAGCGATACAAATCGCATCGCACGGTCCGATGTGGCCATTCATTTTTTCCTCCTGCATGGCGGACCGCAGTCTTTGCTACGACTCTACTCGCAGCTCTGCAGAACGTGGGAGACAGAGCTGACTTTCGAGCCGGTCACGTGATGCAAGACCCGCCCTTCGCGACCTTAGTAATCCGGATTATGCATGCTTGTCGTATTTAGTCGAAGTTCGATTCACTTTCTGCAGTAAGGGCGGTAAACTGGCTCCACTCACTGACCTATGGGACTTGTATCTCACTTTGCAGTTCTGAATAGCCCAGTGCTGGATTACGAGGGTCCTTGTCTTGTGATTCCCACCCCGTGTGATGGCGTCTGGTCCCACTGACATGAAGCATTGGAAATGGTTAGTCACCTCACAATCGTCTCGGTACTGGATGCTGATCGTTACGATTCTGACTGTCCTGGTCCTGAAGAGGGCAATGCCGGAAACTGGTTCAGTCGTGCCAAGCGCTGTGCTCTCCTCGCTGCCGGCCTCCTCGTGCCGTAACCCAGGTGTTCCGGTCCTCGCTCGGACGCGGTCGGAAATGATGCTTTGATATGTGGGGCGTGGGAGGGAACTTCCCCTCTCTCTCTCCCTCTCTTTCTCTCTCCGCGGAGCAGCCTCACGTCTCAAGGACGCTGAGGGCGGCCGAGGTCCGTCTTCTCGGACCTGTGGGAGGACGGTGGGGGGGGGGGGATGAAAACTGTCAGTCTGGCCTCAGGGGCTGCAGCTGCAGGCGCGGTCGCGGCGACCACGGCGGCATTGTCTGTCGCCTTCCTGGTGACCGCGCCTCTGGAGAGAGCGGCATTGTTTTAACTTTACTGGCAGTGATAAATCTCGGCGGCTAACGAAATCTCTCTGCAACCGTGGCCTTAGTGCTTGAGCTCGCTTAAATGCAGGACAAACGTGTGCATTGGTTTGTCTAACACATGCTGGCCGAAGAGACGTTGAGAAAACCTCCAGTCGACAAACAAGAGCCTGACAAACTGGTTTGCTTTTGCAAGATGGCTTCGAACAACGCACGCAGACGATGGCTGAAGAGACGTTGAGAAAACCACCAGTCGACAAACAAGAGCCTGACAAACTGGTTTGCTTTTGCACAATGGCTTTGAACAAAGGAAGCAGACGATGCGCTAAAAAACCCTGCATCGGTGGGTTTGCACGAAGAGAATTCTCTCACGGAACCCGACGATCCCGCGCTGGCGACCCGTGACAACTCGAGAAAATGCGCCGGAATTGGCGCATTTTGCGTTCTTTTGCACAGCCCCTGTCTTCATGAGGTGTTTCTCCCCTGTTAGCCATTTCACGCAGGAACGTGCCTGGGCGTCACGCCTAGGCGATCGGCAGCCGATATGGGCTGGTTTTCGCAGCGGCGTCGTTCCGTTTCCTGGTCTCACTCTTTCACGTGGCCCGTCACGCGTGCAGCGTGACGCCCGGGGCGTGCACAACGACGCGACGAAAGCGGCGCCGGCCGGCCGTTCGGCCGACGGAGCAGCTCGGCAGAGCGCCGAAAGTTTCGCTGCGTGTAGCCGGTTTAGTCGGCCGCCGTTGGCAAGGACTTCCTTCCCGTCTGTTTAAAGTGCGCGGGGATTAGGGAAGTGTGCTGGCCTGGCAACCTTGAACGTTAAACCTGCTTAAGGTCAGGGGTCGCTGCGGTTGAATGCGCTGTGAAATAACGCACCTAACGAACTAAACAACGAACTTTCACGCTTGTCGTCGCTTCGAGCGTGGCGAAATTGTACGCGAATCAAAGGAGAAGCTTTTTGTGACAAGACGAACGTGCTGTCACGATGGCAGCACTTTTTATTTTCGACTCTCTGTGTGCGCAAGCTGCGGTCAGGAGATAACCACAAGAACGAGGAAACTAGCCGACTATCTTTGGTTTATTTTGAAGCATAACGCCGAGTCCAGGCCGTGCTGCGCCTGATTCTATTTTTGACAATGTTTTTCCAGCCTGCACAGTCATTTTCGGGTGTTGACGGGAATGACAGCGGAAGGGGGTCGATTGGAATAGCAGCGTTTCCTGCTTCACACGCTCCACTCGTTTTTATTTTGGCTGGTCATTGTCTCTATTTGCACAATCACGCCCATTCGATTGTAGACAAAGCCTGCTCCATTGATAAGGAACGCAGCAAAGACGGCAAACGCAATACAGACGGCGTGTGTCATGCTTACGGAACCACACGGAGCCTGTTCACCCGATTTGTGCAGATATACCAACATGTCTTTACTTCGATATTTGACTATTCCTGTTGTGGTAAAATGCATCTAGTCGACGACGGCGATTGTGTGAACGCTTGGTAAAAACTTATTAAACTTTTCCTTCACTGTTGTCACATTACAATTTCACGCCCAATGTCACGCTGCTCTTGACGCGGGTCTTTAACAACGCGTACTGTCTACTGCCTGTAGTCTCGCCAATCACCATATGACTGCGCAACAGAACATCGAACCAACCCCTCAAAAACTAGATCTGGCGCATCTTGTGACTAAACAGACGGCTTCGCCGCGCTAACCTAATACTGCTGGCGGTACACGCCGTCACGTTACCCTGCCTGCTCCCTCGCGACACCGTCACGGCAGACCGTCACAATCGGCACGCCTTATCTCTGTGCAGAAACGGGGGAGGTGCGGTCTGCTTTTTCGCAGAAGTGGTCTGACATTGATCATTACGACCCTAGCGCGCGTAATTTGCGCTACATAGCCAGTGAGTGCGTGCCGAATTCTCCATAGCAGAAAGCAGAGCATGCTATGCTTTTATATACGTCACGCATGTTGACATTTACGCGACGGCGCGGCTGCGAGGGCTGCGAGGGAGAAAGCCTATCGCGGGCGTCACCTGACGTTCGGCCGTCACGCCGTCACGCCGTCACGGCACGGCAACGGTGACCAGCAGCGAGACCCGGCCCCGCTCACGTGGTCCGGACCCTGCGGGCCTCGGCTGCCCCAGGCCGCCCCGGCAGGACACTCCGCCGCCCACCGCCCTCCGGCGTCACGACGGACCGTGACGGCCGTCACGGTCCGTGACGGCCGGTCCGTCGCAGCCTTGTCGCCGGCCCGTTACGCGGCCATTACGTTCGCGGCCAGCGGAGGGCGCTGGTGGTGGGCTCTTGTGGGCGGTGCAGTCTCCGGATAGGCGCCCTTGCGAGAATGCAGTCTCGGCAGATGCGTGAAGAGGCGCAACATGTGGTGTGTTGTTTCCGTGGTGACTTCCGATATTAATGGAGACGGGAATTCATTAGTTCAGGAAGGTGAAGAGGGGAACACGATCCAAAAAAACTTGAATCAGCTGGGCATTGTTATCCATTAACGTTTACCGGCGCAAAAGCAACGATCTTCGAAGGCCTGGGATCAATTTTCCTGGTCCACCTGGCTACTCCTTCCCGGTGTCTCTTTGTAGAAATATCTTCCTTTTCCATTTGAGAAGCAGAATTTAATACCTCAGTTATCGAACATGCAAGCAGTCAGAAGCATTGTGGAACGCATGATGAGCGCAGCTTGCTGCGTTTCTGTTGATGTTTGAAAGGAAATTTTGGGGTATTGCTTGGCGTACTGGTTTTCCTTTGGTGATTTTTGCGGCACAAATAGATATCTACCGACCTGTTTTATTATTCTGAGCCCACGTTGTGCACAACCATGACAATGCTTGCCGTTGCTTGTAAGCCGCTCAAAATGTCGTTAGTAAAAAGGCCTAAGAGCCAAAACAACACTCCCAGAATAGTTGTGTGGGCAAGAAAGCTCGGAAGCAGACGCTTCATTGTTATTGCCGGCCGGGCAACCGCTGAATTTAGATTTTTCGGCTAGCTAAGCTTAAACTTACTTGGCCTTTAACTAGCCTCCAAAAACTGAAACACCAACCTGTAAAAAATGGTGTTATGCTTTACTGATACCCGGACGGATGAAAACCTACGACATTTCTTCGAGTAATTTCTATATCCTTTTCACCCGTTTAATACAACTCTCAACGGGGTTGTATGGAAAGTTAGCCGCATGTGAGGCTCGCAATGAGGCTCTACCCATCATCCATTTCCCATTTACAAACACGTCTTCCCGCGGCGAGATCTCGAGCCCGGCACGAGATCTCTCGATGATATTTATAATGATTCCAGTTCACGTGAGAAATGGATATTTTTGGCGCTGTGCTGTGTAGTGATAAAACTTTGTCTGCATGCCTCGATAGCAATCCCCTAAGGTATTTTTTTTTGTGCTCCGATGCGTCACGCATTTTGAGGGGCTCGGAACGGTATGCACTTTAAACAGACTATTTTATCGGCTTGCGAATGTTGTTGCAGAAGCAAAGGTAAAAAATGCAATAATAAACTAACTTTGAAATCAGGTAGAAAGAACAACCAACGCCATTACCTATGGGCCGAAACAATGTGACTGTTTCTTTAGCCAGATGAAGATATAAATAAGTTAGATCTTGTTTGTCTGATTGGTGCTCATCTTCCTTGCTAAAAATCTTCTTGCGATACACTTTCGATACATCGTTTTGGCTTCGTGAGGCGTTCACGCCGTCCGCGGCAGGAAGGGGCGGAAAGTGGTCACGAGCGGACTCGAACCTGGGACCTTCTGGTCTGAAGCACAGCTCGCGAACAACCGGACCACACTGATCCTCGGTGTCCGCGCGTGCACGCACGCATCCAGGTGCGGAACCCCATCACTCTCCGGCAGAGCTGGTCAAGGGCTGACTTGCCCGAATTTCCCAGTGACGTCATGAGTCCAGCGGATGTTTGCCAGCCGCGCCGTTTTCGCCGTCTGTTTCCATTTCCAGAACGGCTGCAGCTACGGAACGGCTGCGACGGGGTGAAGGGATGACGGTGCGGACTTGCCGCCACGATTGCGCGGGTCTTTTCCGGCCAAGCCGGTCACGTGCACAACGTTACGGTCTGGTTTCCAAGTACGTTCCCGTTCCTCCTTCCGGTGACGAAAACAACGTCCATGCTAGTTTACGACAGGATACCGCGTCTATGGAATATCGCTCTCTGGAGCAGACTCGTGGATTTGAGCCCCGTGGCGCCAGCTGCCGCTGGAGGCACTGAGTACTGCTTGCCCGGAGCGGCGATGGGACGCCCCCAGCTCTGGACGGAGTTAGGGGCGCTCCCAACCCCGAGGAAAAGCTGAAAACGTCGCTCCTACATCTGGGGCTGAACCCTCCACATGACGCAGGCGCCTCGTGGAGATTGATAGCGACGAGGTTTGTGTGCTTTGCAAGGGAGTCGCGCGCCTTTTTGCAGAATGTTGCGTCGTGTCAACAGCAGCCACACGGCATGCCGCATTGGTGCGCCTTATTACCACGTCACAGTCTCCACAACTTCAATGTCTATTCACTCTGCAGGATTTGGCATTGAGATGTTGAATCATTAGTTTTAAAGCATCCAGGTGATTTGTTTTACCGGGCAATGTGGTGCTGTGCATCGCCTGCCTTGCGTCGTCTTTTGGCCTGTCAGTGTCGTCAGCATTCTGTCTTCTGTGACGGGGCAGAAGTAAGAGCTGTAATTGATGTTCGCGCAAATGCCTTTGTACCCGGCAGTTTTGGCAGCACAGCAGCTTGCACGATCTCCCCCGAGATAGAGGGTCATCGAGGAGCTAAGTAGGTCACGGACAGAGCGCCGGGTAGTCTGCCAGGCAATGCCGCTGCGAGCAAAGCTTCCGCCCCAGAGCGGCGCTACGCATTAAGCTTACAGTGAGCTCAGGAGAGTGGCGGCGAAATAAGAAGCCATACTCGAATATGAGGGATTTTAGAGGGGTTTTCATTGGCGGGCGGTGAAGCAGTTAGGGAAGCACCACCTTTACCTTTGTATTTACTTTGCTGTGTCTGCCGTTTCTGACGTCTCTGCGTCGCCTCCACCGTCTGTGCCACTTCTGCTGCCTTTGCCATTTCTGCCGTCTCTGCCATATTTAACTTCTCTGCTATCTCTGCCATCTCTGCTTCCTCTTCCGCTTCTATCTTCTCTGCCATCTCTGCTGTCTCTTCCGCTTCTATCTTCTCTGCCATCTCTGCCATCTTTGACGTGTCCGCTGCCTTTGCCATCTCCGCCATCTCTTCCACTTCTACCTTCTCTGTTGTTTCTTTCGTTTCTGCTGTTTCTTATCTCTTTGTGGTTGCCAACGTCTCTGCCATCCCTCACGCGTCTACCGCCTACGACGTTTCTGCCGTCTCCGACATTTCCGCGGACTCTGCCGTCTCTGCCGCTTCTGACGTTTCTGCGGACCCTGCCGCCCGTCCGTTCCGCCAGAGCGGTCGCATGGCCGACTTCGGGCCTGTTTGGCAACACGGCCGGCGGCGGCGGCGACCGAGTCATCGACCTCCCGCGGGCTGCCGGCACCGGACCGTACCGCACGACTCCGCGGAACGGCCGGGCCGTGGTGCAATCGCGGCCCGCGTGGCGAAAACGGACAGCGCCGCCGCCACGGTGTCATAACGCCGGCCCCTGTCTGGCCTGCTGCGCCGGACAAACGCAGTGCCGTTTCGCGAGTGAATTTCTCGGGCGGCGATGTGGTGTCATCAGTGATGTCATCTGCGGGGTGGTTTGGGCGACAGATGCCATTTACGCTTTACGCTCGCAGTTGTTTTAGATGGTTGAGGGCGCTATTGTTTTGGCGTGTGGTTTTATAAGGATATTAAGCTCAGAAGCATTGGTTCACCGTCCAGTAATGGTTCAGCTGGAACGAAAATAAGATGATTATCTCGCAAATCCAATCCTTCAAAACCTTTCTGTGGATTTTGCTGTAAATCATCCTACACGAGTAAACCTAGGTCCATTTTTACGGTTTCCTGAAAGCCTTGGTAACAGGATCGCTCGCCGACATCCATCGGCGTGTTTTCCAGCATAGAAAGAGGCTGATACCTCAGACAGTTCACGTATGACTTTTTTCGGCCGCCACCCAAACAATGCTACGTCACGCGCGGCACGAGCATGTTTCCCTGCAAAAAGTCAACGGCTGTGGCACGTGATGCGGTCGGCGCCGCCGCGTCGGCTCGTTGCTGTTCGGCCGTTATTGCTCCCAGCACGTGCGACCGACTCCAAGGCACGCTGCTTCTCTTAGAGTTCACTCGGCCCGAATCAGGTCGCTCGTTCCTGAGCCGTTTGCTCGCTCTTCTTTCGCCGGCCCGCTATATTCACGCCGGTCGGCGACGTCTTGTGAGCGTTCTCACGGCGGTGAGCGGGTCTCACGCGTGTCACGGTATCCGAAGGAGAACTGAGACTGTGTGACTGTGTCTAAGAATAAGTATCGGCCTGTGTATTCATCGGGTACTAGTTCTCAGACTAACAATGAAGTTTGTTCCCGTTCTGGTGCCTGTCTCTTACGGCTGTATCTGTCTCTCTCAGTTCCTCTCTTCCTTCCTCTATCTCTCCCCTCTCTCTCTCCTTTGTTTTCTGTCTGTCGTAAATGTCCTTTTTTCATACACCAGTGCAGCAGCAGCAGCATAGCTGGTGTGGAAGTACTCGGTTTGCACCGTGAAAACACAATTGTCATGGTGTTTTCGGCACAAGAGTGCGTTTGCAGCACGTTGGCGTTTATACTCCACAAGACTCAGATCTTCAGTAGATATTTCGACTGTGAGCAAAGGAATGCTTTTAGCTGGTTTCGTTGATCTTAGAAATGGGTATACCCCGCCCGTTTTGCTACAAGCCAAATCCCTCCGATCGGAGTATTAGCACGCTCAGCTGACCGCAATCTCAGCGCTACCCAACGTGGTATTTCCAGAATCAGGCCGTGACTGGTACTAAGCCTTTTGGAGGGCAGAAATCCTTCGCTCGGAGGTGCCGCGGACGATAAAGCACGAGCCAGCAGCCAGTTGGGCGGTTCGGGCGCCTCCATTGTCACGAACGGCTAACAAACCTTGTCTGTTGATGCGATGGGAGAAACCGCTTTGCATAGCAGGCCGACAGACTCCCATCGACGATTTCAGCTTCAGAAAATCAACACACCGATGTCTCTTCACAGTTTCACGCGCAGAACGCGTTCGAGCTCATGCATCGAATGACTTACGAGCGTGAATGTCATTTACGCAGCGACAGCCGTCGGTGGTGAAGGTGTCTAAAAAGATGTGGGACGTTTTGCCTGGAGGTTTTGAATTCCCTCCTGGCGTTGTTTAAATGCCCCATGAAATTACCGTGAGCCTTTTCTGCCCGTGGACAGCAACCACTTGCATGCTGTTTTTGTGAGACAAAGCCATTTCATTGACTAGCATTTGAATCACTCAGACTGCTTGGCTTTTAAAAGCATGTCAACACTTCTTGCTGTAGGAAAGATACAATACCTGTGCGGGTTGGTATCTGGCTATCAAATAAACGTCTTCGTAGGGCAGAACTTGTTTTTACTTTGGACGAGGACTGGGTTTTACGGGCAGGGTCTGACTAGTTTTTATTGATGTCACTGCTGACCCTAATTTAGCGGTGCTTCGACGTTGTGGCCATCTGGCGCAAGATTTTAATGTTATTATTGCCGACCACACTTGGTTGATTTCGTTTCTGGTGAGGTCCACAACTGCGTAATTGCACATAGAGAGCAAAAAGTAAGATTACCGTATGATCCGTAAAATGCGCAGTTACAGTCGATCGTATAATCATAACGGCAGAATTGACAGTCTGCCGCTCTGTTGGGCCTACGGCAGACAGTCTGACATTTTGAGTTGCCTGCAGAGCCACGCGCTGCTCATGGGTCATATCCACAATTATCTCAAGTTTGAGACTATTCCATTTCACCTGCCGAGGGAGAATCTTCTGCGCTGTCATGAAAACTTCCTCCTACGTCTGAAGCCTGACGACATTTTAGCCGGATCTGCGATCGCGATCTCATCGGAAAGCTATTTCAAAGTGCTCAGAACTACTGCCTTGACTGGGTTGCCCGGAAAATGATTGTGCTGGACAGGGAGCGCAGATCTGGGCTCCAGATATGCTTGGCCGCTTCAGAGCGAGTGATCGTGCTTTATAGCGTTCGCGGTCTTATGCACAGAATCACGAATACCGGTGCGTGGTTCGCCGCGAACGCAGCGAAACTACGCCTATGCCACGCCACGCGTCTACCAGCTATGACTGAGAGTTTCCCTAACACTTTTGGGCGCCGTTGTAAACGATACCTCGCTATGAAATGGTAGATTCACTGTGCCTTGGATGGCGTGATCTCCTCGTTAGCTTAGTGGATAGAGATTCGGACACATAATCACAAGGCTGTGGGTTCAGATCTTGACGTTGCTAACTCTCGATCACTGGCACGTGTGGTGTGGATTGGGCACCGGACGCTTGAGCCCAAATGGCTGTGCACCCTAACCCAGACCAGCCAACCATAGACATGGCCGTTGACTTCGTTCGTGAGCTGGCACGGAAATTATAAACACGTCTTTTGAGACGTGCTTGTCGAAATTTTCCGAATGCTCTTTTTAACTTTCAAAGCTGGCATTTCCGTGCCAAGAGTCCGCGACGAGGATCTAGTCAACCGCCCAAATATTCTTCAGAAATGCAATTTCTCACCACCAGTAGCGAGTATTTAAGGCTAGCGTAGCTGCGCAGAAGCGAATGAGATAAAAGCAGAGACAAACTGGAAAGACAGGAATGATGACAATCGCATTTCCTGCCTTTGTCCTACGATTTATGTCGATGAACTTATCTCAGAATCTGACAGATTTCCCCTCCCCGTTACGAAGTTCTTAGCTATGGGTAGCCGATGCGTCAGAGGCACTAAACATTTCCGGTTAAATCCTGGCTTGCCGGAAAAGAACTTCCCAATAGGAAAGCCGGATACGGATCCTCTGCGTCTCTCTCCTGGGGCTTCTTCCGGCGAAAGGCGCGGACTCCGGTAGGTCGGGGCCGTTTCCCAACCGGCCAGCCGTCTCCGCTGTGACGTAATCCGACAGTCTCCGGTGGCGTCACGCGGGCAGAGTTTCGGCCGGACGTTCACCTGTTGACGCAGCAAAAACATCCGACGGGCCGCTGCCAGCTGTGTGTGCGCTGGGGGGGGGGGACGAGTCCACTCTCTGTTATGGGCGCCGTGAAAGGAGGCGGAAAGATACGCTCACCAAGAGCGAAGAAAAACAAATCATCATCGGCATGCAGAGGTACGGAGTAGAGGCAACGACAGTAACGAAAGCGGAAGTCGGAAATGCACTTTTTCGATGCACGATGAATGTTTTGTGATTGCTGGAATTTCTTAAAGGTTGTAGGAAAACGGAACATCTACGTGCTTAGATGGTGGTCAAGTGGTCAGCACGCAGAGAAGGAGATTGCCGTTTCATATAAAGACGACTTGGGCAAGAAAATACTTTCCTGGCTCGAAGTGGATGTTATAGTGTCTCGAATCAGGACATGATGCATCCTGCGAACGTCGCGCCTGAAAATCCATCACTGAGGCCAATCTGTCTCGAGTTGTGGGAAAGCAAGGCGCGCCTCATCGACGTGACATCTAAGGACGACTTTTAGCGGGAGTTTGGTGTGACTTTTGCTGGTTTGTTGTACGGTTGGCGCAGTTGGTTTTGGCGTCAGTTACGGTCGCAAGGCCTGTAGTCCGTTCGCGTCATATCAGTAACAAAAACAGCCGGTGGGATGGGCTTCAACTCGACTTGAAGTGACAGTGATGCTTAAACTGAACTAAGCTGCTTCTGCTGGTGAGAATGATCTGCTTCAGCTGCTTAAAGGCTCGTATGCCCCTCGTGAGTCTATTTCTTGTGGTTTATGGTTCTTATCTCAAAGACGTGATTCGTGTAATGCATCGTAATTTACACCTTTACGCTTTCACCTTTTGATTGCGGCGCTCCTAAGCCCCTTGGAAATCGTTGCTTTTCTCTTCGTATATTTCACTTCCATGGGTGTCTAAGCTGACACGTCCTTTCTCGGTGAAGACCCTCGTCTTCTGTGCCGTGGTTTCCCCGTTCCAGAGCGGCACCGTCAGAAATCAGTCGCACATTGTGGCGCGACTGGCAACCAATTCTGCCGCTTCTTGCAGCCGCGTTCTACCGTGACCGCTGCCCGGACTGACGGTCTTTGCGGTCTGTAGAGGAGCCCGGAACAGTTATGTGGCCACCGAGAGGTCGATAGGTCATGTGGCAGCCGAGCGAACCCATTGGTTTGTGGCTATTGAAGGGACGGCAATTCCATTAGACCACGAAATGGAATGGACCGATTCATACTCGCTTGTTTCGAAACACAGAACTACAAGCAAAACAAACAAAAATCAGGGAAAGTGAGAAGGGGACATGACAGGAGAACTAAGCACAAGGTGAATGAGTTATGTGGCCACTGAGCCGCCAACAGTTTCTGCAACCGCTAAGGAATCGACAACGTTGACGCTACCAAGTGGCCTGCCACTTGCAGTCTGTGCACTGATCCTGATACTGAACTAAATACTGAAGATTCTGATAGATACTGGAAACCTTCTTGGCCGGGGACTACGAGTTGCCCCGACCAACGCGACTTCCAGATGCATGGTTATCCGCTGAGATCGTGTTCTCACTGGCGGGTAAGACGCTTACTCACAAGCTCACCCATCATCCCCCCGTGTAATCCGCATGTCCGGCCGGCCGCTGCCATGCCTGCCCGCTGCCCGGCCGGCTCGACGGTGCCCGCTGACCGGTCGCGGTCGGCCGGCGGCGTGACGTCTGTTTCTGGGACAATTCGGCCGCCAGCCGCGCCATTAGTGTCGCCGGCCGCTCCGGCGTCTTCAGCGGCTCGAAACGACGCCGCTCTGAGGAAGCTCCGGGCTGCGTCTGGGACGTCCGTGGGCAGCCGCCCTGTGCGTCGGTTTCGGTGCGTTGTCGAAAATGATAGGGGTAGGGCTATTTTTAGGCACTTTCTTCGTATGCAGCACGATAGAGCTGATGTTAAAGCTACTGAGGGCTGTCATGGCTGCCGCCAGATTCGTGTGGACGCTACCCTATCTGCCCTCGGCGCCGCCTTTGCGTTTGGCCCGGCGGCAGTTTTTAGGGGTCATTAGGCAAATGCGAAACACAGAGCAACAGGGGCACAGGAGGGCGTGAAAGCGAAGAATTACGGACGCGAAAGAAACATGAAGAAACATTGCTGTTCAAGGCGTCCAGTCGTAGATTTTCAGTTTTGGATGGAGGAATCGTTGTTGTAATGCTATGAAAGGCCCAAAACCTTTGGGAAAACCTGAACGAATTCCATCAGTACTTTTATATGCATCATAATCAAAAGGAAGTATCTTTTGCGAAAGTGAAACAATATATCGCCGCTTGCCATTTATCAGACCTAAACGTTTCAGGCCCTTTAGTCCAACACTGAACGACAATGACAGCTTGTAAATGATACTAAAACATTTAAACTGTGTATTTAAGCGTTAATTAGGCGTCGTGAGGTCGGATTAACACGCGATCAGTGGAGGCCAACGATCCGACGTGAAACTGGGACAGCTGTTACGGTTGGCAGCTAGGACAGAGTGCCGGGTAGAGAGAGAGAAAGAGAGAGAGAGAGAGAGAGAGAGACAGAGAGAGAGAGAGAGAGAGAGAGAGAGAGAGAGAGAGAGAGAGAGGGAGAGAGAGAGGGGGGAAGAGAGGGAGACGGAGGCAGGGAGGTAGAGAGGGAGAGAGAGAGGTAGAGAGAGGAAAGAGAGAGAAGGAGGGAGGGAGAGAGAGACAGAGGGAGAGAGAGAGAGAGAGAGAGAGAGAGAGCTGGAGCCTCCAGCGCTCCGTCCGGCAATGATATGCGGCCGATACGGGATCCTACACCATCCACCCACCGGCTGAGCGGCGCCCGGCTACAGACCGGGCGACCTCGGGGAGACCGAGTCCGGCGTCGGCCGAGGCGCCGGACGCACCGGATTCGTCTCGCTTCTGCGCCGCCGCCGCCGTCTCCAAGGCACGGCCGAGGCTGGGACGACGATAGCTCCGCCTGGTGGCAGAATTGTGAACTACATTTAGGGTTGCGGTTCATGGTCGAAACATGAAACATTGCCACCAATAGGCACTCGGGGATCCGTACATCGTTGTCTTGGGTGCATGGAACATTGCCTCCAATGCCTGATGACTGAATTTCACGATTTTCTCTGAACGAAGCATGAAGAATCGCCACCAATACTCCGGGGTGTGAAGATTGCTTCTTTCGACGCAGTAGCAGCGCAACTGCGGCTGGCAGCTGTGTGCTGAAATGAAGGCAAGGCGCTGATAACCATGCGGCCTCTTTCGTCACGAATTTCCCTACAGAATAGCGTGCTCATCTCGTTACCGCTGCAATCCGTTACGCCAGGCAGACGGGCCGGCAGGCAGCAGCGACCGAGTGACGTTACCATGGCAACGGACGCAGGACGCCACCGCGCAGGCCCGGCGGATTTGCTGAGGGGTACACGTGAGGCCCCTGCCCCCGATTCCGTGTGAATTCTGTGTGACGGCCTATCCGGGTTAAGATTTCAGGAGATTCAAATGTATGCCATAAATTGCATCTACCAGAAGTGTGTCCATTGGTCCCAATATGCCAGTGGCCTATGCCAAAAGTTGTGCATCTCTACTGGAAAACGTTTTGTTTTTAGGAAAAGAATGTGTTGGGATTATTATATAAGTCAATAGCCTGCCCGTCCTACATTTTCTTCAGTAGACAATCCCAAAGAAAACATCCCGAAAACGCACCCAGAGCAATGCTCCAATTCTTGTCACTCGCCAAGTATAACCGGGAATGATCAACCATGCACTTCGCTGCACAACAGACCGCGAAAACGCTCAAAACAATCGTAAATGAACAGCTTATAAGACACAATGACTTTGGTAAATAGTGCAAGTTGTCTTGCACGGTTTGGCTGAACTGCATTTTTCTGTGGCCGGCTGCACAAAGACAACATAGGCCTGTTTTAATGTCACGTTTTTTGTTTCTCGCACCAGTGCCTTGACTTCTGCTGATTTTGCCAGTCACCTTGTGTTAACAACCACAGCCTACTCTCTTACGCTCTGCTACATGTTGACCAATGTGCTCGGATATTTTTGTGTGTATGGTGAGCAGCGCTAAATGTTTTCCTTGACCAGTGAAAATAAAGTATTTTTACCCAGTAAACGTCTTTGTAGCTGGTTGCTGTAGCGATTGCACTTGTCTTGGATGCAACTTAAGCGACGCAGTCTATGATAGTTTTAATGTATGTGTATATATGGGGACCTTGGTGAAGTAAAATTGCGGTGCGTTTTACTGCGTACATATCTTCATAATTTTTTACAGATGTTTAGCGCATGAATTAGCCTTTACAAATCTTTCGTGCAACATCCCTCATTCCTTGAAATGATGAGATGTATTTCTCGTCATTATGGGCAAATATGGGATGGCTTATCCTATATTCTTGATAGAATGTTGCCTTGTTATGTTACCATTACAGTGGTTTTACCACATATAAACTCCGTGCTACAGTTTTGTTGTCATCATCGTATGTGTGCTGATCGTCCGCTAGGGCGTAGAATGTGACTGTGATCTTTCTTGATTAAGCTTAGAATGAAACCAAAGCCGCACCCTCCAGTAAAAATGCCTAGTATACCAATGTCGATTTCTGATGTCCTCATAGGGCAGTGTGATAACATACCAATACTAATTCCTGGTGTCGTCCACAGAGGGCAGTGTGATCTACCGGCATCCAGAGTCGAGATTGTTATCCAAGATGGCGGCGTTGGCCGGTCTGAAGGCGCCCGTTCCGGCGCTGCCCAATGAGCCGGCTTCAGGTGAGGGGGGCGGGGGGCGAGGACGGGTGACTGTGGAGAAATGGCTTAGTGCTGTCCAGGGTTTCAGCTAGACGTTGTACCGGGCGGAAGGCGATGAAGCAAATACCGAGGTTAGAGTCAGGTCACTGTCGTACTGAAAGAAATATTCAGAGCCACGCAAAATACACGCCTAACATATTAGGCGTCTCCCGGTGTAGACGTTTTAACTACAAATGGCCATTCTAAGCAGATGCGGATAAAGAAATATGGAAACATACTAAAACACAGCACTTTCATTTCCCGGCTGGTGCAAAAAGAAAGTCTGACAACAATGGCAGATATGTGGTGAAACTAACAGACTTCTGCGAAACAGTGAAATTGTACCCAATAATCTTACTGAAATCATGAGCGGTTCTTTCACCTGCCGGTGGATGCCATTTCTTCAAGATTGCGGAAACACAGCCACTGCTATGATATGACGTCACTCCGCTGTCTTTCCGAGTCATCCGCTACAGCGGTCGGCAGCGGTCGGCTGTGTCCTCTAATCGACAGCGTAGACAGGGGAGGGTCGGAGATGGGCTGGAGAAGACTACTGAGCCCCATCACTATCATTCTGTTCCATTGCTTTGAAATTACCTTGATTCTGGTGGCGAAGCTTCTTCCATTTTCCCCATTGCATTTTTTAGGCCTCTTCACTCCGTTTCGGTGCGAAAATCGCCACTCTGCTGCTCCGAGCCCACCACCCGGCCTTCTGTGCCCGTTCCCGCTCCCACCGTCTCTCCCTCGCGAGATTCTGCCGCCACCTCTGCCGCCGTTTCTGCCGCCGTCCGCCGCCGAACGCTGCGTCACTCTCGCGGCGGCGGCAGGAAACCGAGCGGAAGGGCGTAACAGGGTCCGCCCGGGCGGAGCAGAGGCGCGGCAGGCACCGGCCGGCTGCGGGGCCGAGCGTGGCGTCAGCATTGTTGCCTGCGTGCACGGGCCGGGTGGATGCGCTCCAACAGGCAGGCTTGCGCTTGATTCCGAACCGACTGGAATCGATTCTGGGTCGATTCGGTGGCTCCTCGCTCTCGTGCTGAATTGGAATCAGAATTGGTTCTCTTGAAAACCGCAGCGAATCAAAATCGGAATCGAATCACGGACCCCTTGGATTTCAGTCTTCGTTGAAGCAAAATTGATCAATGCGCCCCTTTGAATCAGATCCGAAATCTATTCTCAGCTTAACGAACCAGGCGGGGATTCGATTCATTTGAGGCGAGCCAAGTACAGTATGAAAGCCTGCTGACGGAGGTAAAGATCTGACCTCAGGTCACGCCAGGTCATCCGCGGCGGCCCGCCGCCGGCGGGACTATCGGTAAGCCTCGGTTCGATACTGGATAATGAGACGGCTGAAACGGTTCTGCGCCGTGGACGAGAGCTAAATGAATTAGCTGTCGACGCGAAATGCAGCCCCAATAATAATAACAATTACGGGGAGTGGCCATAAAAGTAACTTTTGGTGAAAACAGTACTCTGACAATCCACGGTAACTGAATTGTTCAATTTAAAGCATCTTGGGTTCCGTGAGATTGTTTTTTAAATTTGGTGTCATTAACGTTGACTAGTTTTCCTAGAGAAAAAATGTTCTTTACATGGCCAGGCGCAACATTAAAAAGGGTATGCCACTCGGGTGTAAAACCAGTACACTGGATGATTCTAAAAACAATGTAAGGACTGCAGCTTCCGGTACACGAAATTACTTGTTCTTCGTTATGTATGCACACCAGCGTTTCTAAGATACTGGAACCTGCCTCCGAAGAGTGGAACGTTCCTACCTCTGACACCGTCTCGGCGCCAACATGCTGTAGGCGATGCCGGCGGAGACGTGCGCGTGCTAGACCGGAAGCTGGAGGAAGAGGACGAGCGACTGAAGAAGGACAACAAACGCTGGCGAGGCGTCATTTACCTGACGGTGGCCATCTGTCTTCTCATCTTCTGCCTCGTGGTGCGCGACAGCTTCGGGGGCTTAGAGGAGGGAAGGCCAGGGAGGCCAGCACGGCCAGGCTTGTTGATTGTGTCCGACCCAAGTTAGAAAACCGGCTACTGATAGTTTGGAAAATCTTGTAATAAATAATACTTCATTATCTCATCTGAACGCAATTGTGCACCAACATAAGTCATATTTCTGTGATGCAGCTGCACCGTATGAAACAAGGGGGCTTGAATAAAACTGTCTCAGCAGTGCGACATGGGCCATTCGTCGACTTGTTCCGCTATCAGTTAGCTTTCGTTTACGGGAACTAACTGAAAGCGCATTAGTGTTGATTAACTCGGTGACTGACAGGGTCGGTCTGTTTTGTAAAAACGCAAAAACCGAGTAGGACATCAACTTAGTAGTTAGAGTGTGGGGGAAAAATTAAGAATAGAATGTTTTATGTATTATCGTTATTTCTGCACTTGATTTGCTCTCCAATTTTCTTTTATCAAGATTTTATGTGTCCTACGTTTTTTTTGCCCTGTGTTTTGTATTGACTTTGTGAAGTGAAAGCCCGTGTCCATGGAAAGTCACTAAGATTGACAACAAATAAATGAATAAATAACTGAAATGTTCACACACGACGTCCCAATTTTTCCTCCAATGACGTCATTTTCCGCCCTGCCGCCAGCTGGCCCAGGTGATCTCATCGGTGCTGTCCACTGCCAAGCCTTTGCCGAACATCGACGTGTCGGAGGGGGCGAGCCCCAGGGACGAGCCGCACTCAGAGCCGCTGATCGCCGCCCTCTCCGTGGAGCGCGAGCGTGCCCGACCAACGCTCGCCGGGCCGGGCACCGTGCTCCTCGACACGGAGGTCCCGGGGACGGGGCCGGAGGCGCTCGCCGAGGTGGAGGCCGAGGCGGAGGAGGAGGCCGAGGAGGAGGCCGAGGAGGAGGCGGAGGAGGAGGCGGCGACGCTGCTAACCGCCGCGGACGGTGAGCGCGCCGCGCCCCTGTCCAGCGCCCCGGAGGCGCGCTCCGGCTACGTCGCCTACATCCCGGTGCCGCTCGGCGGCGAGGAGAGCAAGACGTCGACGTCGACGACGACGAGGCCGACGACGGCGCGCCCGCGGCCGTCGCTCGTCCGGCACCGGCCGTTCTTCGTGCCCGTGCTGTTCCAGGAGAGGCGCGCGCCGCCTCCGGTCCGCCGGCCGGCGCCGGGGCTCCGCGCGCCGCCGCCGCCCGGCTTCCCGCCGGCCAATCAGCGACCGCCGCCCGCTCAAGGTCGCCCGCCGCCGACCAACCAGCGGCCGCCATTCCAAGGCCGTCCGCCGAGCGCGCCGCCGGCCAATCAGCGGCCGCCGTTTCAAGGTCAGCCGGCGCTCCTGCCGCGGCCGGTCGGCCTGCCGCCGAGCTTTAATCTACAGCAGGACGGCAACGTGATCCGGGACGTCCCCTCCGTCGGCCAGCTGCCGCTCGACGACGACGACCCCTTCGCGCGGCGCATGGGCGCCATACTGCGCAACATGCGCCGGCTGGTGCACACTGTGCGGCCGCTGCTGGCCGCCGAGCGGCCGGCGCAGCTGCCTAGCAACGTCTCGTTCAGCCGACTGCTGGGCCCTGCGGCGTTCGCGGCGCGCGCGCCGCCGCGCCGGCCGTCCGCGCCGCAGACGCGCAACTTCGCGCCGCCGTCCGGCGCAGACGCGCAACTTCCCGCCGCCAGCCGGCTACCGACCGGGGCCGTTCCGGCCGCCAATCAGCGTCACGCCGCCGCTGCGGCCGCCCAATCAGCGCACGTTCGTGCCGCGGCCGACCGGGCCGCGCGCGTTCCCGCCGCGCGGCTTTCCGCCGCCGGCGCTCGGCAGCCAGCAGCGGAACTTCGCGTTCGCGCAGCCGGCGCCGCCGCGGCTTCGGCAGGGCTTCGGCGGCGAGCCGGGCCGCCGGTTCGCGGCGCCGTCCGGCCGGCCGAGCGGCCCCACGCTGGTAGGCAACCCGCAGTACAGCTACCCGAACACGGCCACCGGCATCCAGGACATCATCCGCTACATCGAAGGGCGAGCAGCGGCCGCACAACGGCCACGGCGCCTACAACGGCTTCAGCAACCAGCGGCCGGACTTCAACCCCAACACGCGCTACTCGAGCAGCGACATCAGCAGCAGCCACAGCAGCTTCGGCAACGGCTTCAGCAACGGCTACAGCGACGGCCCGAACAACGACCATAACCGCGACTACAACAACAACTTCCGCGGCGGCAACAGCTATCGCGACGGCAACAACAACGGCTTCCGCAACGGAAACGGCTACCGTGACGGCGACAGCAACGGCTTCCGCAACGGCGGCGGCCAGGGCTACAGCGGGCCGATCTACCCGCCCGGCTTCGAAGGACAGCGGCTCTCGGCCGGCGCGCAGGAGCGTCCCTTCCGCCTCATGCTGGACGTGTACCCGATGGAGGACTCTGATAGGTACTGGCAGCTCATCTAGGTTCCTCTGCCGTGACCAAAGCGAGGCGACGACGTGGCATGGAGGGGACGCGGAGAAGGTCTTGCTCCCAGTTGTGGTCCCCGGACTGAGTATCAGCGGCTGCCTGGCGCGCCGGCTGGTTTGAATGAGCTCTTCAGGCATTGTGCGGCTGCTGCTGTTTCTGTCGCTATGACTGTCTGCCGCTCGCGTGGTGTGCTCGCCGGCCGGCCGTTTTCTCTCGGCGGATCCAATAAATAAGAGCGGCACCTTGTCCGTCTGTCTGCTCTCGCCCTGACTGCCGGTGACGGCGTCGCCGTGTCGTTGCATGCTGAAAGTGGTGGAGCCGATGCACTTCTTTCGCACGTCTTGCCATTCTATTTTTCAACTCCTGCTAGTTTTCCGGCCATGTTGATGCCAAATCGTGCTAAGCTTGTCACGTGAAATAGAGATTCTGGCTCAAAAAGATACCGCAATGGGTCCAAAAAGTGCAACGTTAACGATATGTGTTAGGGAATCCGGCAATGCCAATCCCTGGTAAACGTTACGGATGGTTGCCGTGTGCATGGTCACAGAAATCACAGTCTTCTGAACCGTCCGCAGCTGCGGTTCTCTTTCTGTTCACATATCCACAGCCACAATAGACACATGCGTCGACTCACGGTGAGTGTAACCGCTTCTGGAACACTCTGCATGTGATGAGTGTTGATCAGCTACTGCAACATTGCAAAGTCTTGCGGACGTTTAACTGTTCTTCTCTTAGTCTTTCCGATGAGGAGTTTAAATTGCGCGCATGCGAATTTCGTTTAGCAAATCTTTCAAGTGCGCAGTCAAAACTGCTATTCCTCTTACCCTATGCGATTTCGGAAGGTTTGCTGCTCTCGAAAAATTATTGATACAGGATAGGCATGTTTGCAATATACTTTTAAATGACGAGATCTCCCTTATTCTCAATGGGACAGTATCATCGATGGGTCGGTCGCTGTTTCGCCGCAGGTACCAGTCCTCCGACATCTACATCAGCCCCAACGACGAAGACCGCTACCGCTACTCGAACCAGAACCACTTCAACAGCGGCAACAACCAAAACTACTTCAGCGGATCCAGCCATGACCAGTTCGGCGGCAACGACGACTACCGCAGCCAGTTCAGCGGCGGCAACGGCGACTACGACAGATACAACAACGGCAACGGCAACAGGAACCGTTATGCCTCAGGCGACGGAGATCGCTATTCGGACGACAATAAACACGAGGTCGGCTGAAGAGAAAATTTCCCAACACTTTGAACTTCAGAGTTCACCCGATGTGCGTTTAGGCGTCCGTTTTCTCAGAGCTCAATAAGACAATCAGGTTGGCTCATGAAGCTAAACGTTATAAAAAAACGACAATGCAAAGTCGTATCAGCTGCAAAACCGGAGGTGTAACCGAATGAAAAGCGTGTTTTTCAAGACTCGTTTACGTCACATGTCTTTATCTGTTGTTGACTTGACTCGGTCGCCCAAAGTCCTATAAGCGTGTGGGCGACCACAGGCATCTTGTGATCTCCCGAGCCCGTAACATAATCCCACGTAACACCCGAATATTACAAAGCAGTCAGCTCCCGAAAGGCTCCACTTTCGTCTCATTCGACGATCGCGTGGCGTGAACTTGTCTCCCCGCCCTCTGAAGCCGATGACTGTGCGTGCTTCTGCAGATTGTGCTGCATGTGAACCTGTACTCCCGACGGCCGACGCAGTATGGAGGCAGAGGATCCCATACCAGGTCAGACCCAGTATCCGGGGACCCCGCCCGAGATTATGCCCTGCATTCAGGGATCCTACTCTAAGTCAGGCTCAGTATCCAGGGCTTCCGCCCCGGGCCAGACGCGGTATCCAGGGGTCCCAGTCCAGGTCATACCCAGTGTCCAGGACTCCCACCTCAGTATCCAAGCTCAGACGCAGTATCCAAGCTCTCGTTCCAAGCCTGGCCCAGTATACAGGCCTCCCATCCCAGGTCAGGCCACGTCAAGAGGCAGCCTGACAACATCCATCTGATAACGGGCGGGAGTTTGAACGTTCCTCGTTTCCTCGTTCTTTTCCTCGCTTTCTTTTAGCTTAAGCGATGAATGTAAATATCTCATGAAAATTATTAAGGACTTTTCAAGTGTGGGAAAGACTGTTTAGTAACGTTGCATTGTTTCGACATATGTCCATGGATGCTGCAGTTTTCATAGGATTACTCTTCAGTGTTGGTTTATTTGTTTCTGTTGTAAGAGAAGACACAAATACGCTGCCGGCTTTTCACAGAATGCGGTTCCATATCAACGTAACAGCAATGGATAACATCACACATATTTGATAAATGTTCCAACCTTAGAACATTAGGACCAGAATTGTTATGTATGTCTTTAGACTAAACACCAAATAATTCTGGTAATGTAGATTCACTTCCTTATTGGGTGTGCTCTGAGATTTAAATGACACCTTTGTAAGAAATAAAATCGGAGCAAGAATGAGTCGTCGCAATGAAATCTTATAAGACCTGATATTCAACCATGGACATTTCAACCACCAGCTGCCAGCCTGTTCGTTTTTCCGCTCGGTTTTCTCGACAGAATCATGATCCGATTTCCCGTCGTCCATCAGCCTCGTTCTTATTCGTTTTCCTGCTGTTATTTTCAGCCGGCGGTTGAGTCTGGACATTCCGCTGCGGCGAAATCAGCTGACTCCGCAGCTGCTGTACGACGCCATCTTGGGCGGAAAATGGCGGCGGCCCGAAGACCAACCCCGGTTTGACTACCTGCAAGGTCCGAGACAGAGCTCGCCGTCTGCAAAGCTTCTCTGTTGTGTTCGGTCTGCAGGCCTTACTTTGTGGTTCATTGTGGTTTGCTAGTGGAAGGGGGGAGTCAGGGGAAAAGGGGAACGCTTGGGATGCATCATCCCTTTACTTGACTGTGACCCTTCTCGCGAATATTTTTTCGTCTTGTTTGCAATTTTAAACCATCACCTTTTACGTTTCTATCCTGCTGAGCGAGCCTGGTAGTCTCTGTATCAACGAGCACCGGTACTGCTGCCACCAGAGGCAGCTGACGTCAGCACATTAACTGCGGGTAAACTGCTGACGTTTTATGTCCAACAATGGACGAAGTCGTGGAGTCGTGGAGTCGTGAAATAGCTTTCAGCTGGCACCTGCCACAACCAGGCACGTAGCCAGGATTTTCCTCAGGGAGAGGTCAAATGTCAAATTTTGTCATATGCTACCGCTATATGTCAAAATTTGAAGAAAAACAGCAATTTTAAGTAGCTTACCTCATATTTGAACGCACAGGAAACCATATAATGTTTGCTTTTGCAACGTATGTATGACCGGTACTACGCGAAATCGCTGTATATCTAGTGTAGATCGCTTGGCCCAGGGGGCCATCGCCCCATACTCCTCCCACTCTTGGCTACGTCCCGGGCCACAACGTCACATAGGTGTTGTGGTGAGGTTGTGGTATGGCGTCACACTGAGCCCAGAAGAGATGGTAGGCCATTGGCGTGATAGGTCGTGACTTCACCCTGTGATTCCAGAAGAGATGGCCGGCACGCGAGGACAAGGTCGGCATCGACCTGTTCCCGATCGAGGAGGCGCCTAAGATCCTGGCGGCGCTCGAGAGGCGGCTGTTCCGACGGCCGCCGCCGCCGGAGCGGCAGACGACCCGCCGAGGACGCCGGGGAGGACGAGGAAGACGGGAGGACGGGAAGACGGCCCGGCAGCGAGCCGCAGGCCAGCGGGCAGCACCCCAGGTCGGCGCGGAGACGGCTGAGCTGAGCGCAGGCGCGGGGAGCTGTAGAAAACGCAGTCTCCGGCCGGCGAAACCGTCTCTCTTGCAAAAACGCTTTTGTACTTTGTGTTTACCATGCTGTTGTGACATTACCCGCGTTACCGATTTATGTTCCCGGTTCACTGCGTCCTGACACTGGAATGTTGATTTCGGAAACGTGATTTCGTGTGCCCTCTCGTGCATTTACTCGGGAATTCCAAATCAGTGAGCTCTAAATCCAAACCATATTAATCAGACCAGCCCCCACATGGCCACGTGTCAAATTTACAAATCATTGGGTGCGGTCAATCAGCACCGGGGGTGCCGGAAACATCCACAAATGGACAGAAAACTGCTCCGATACCCTGACCTCTCTGTGCCCCTTCAGCTGGTCCAGCGTGCACCACGTGAACGACCTGACCGAGGGCTACCTGCGGCCGGAGCAGGTCACGCGGCCGCCGGTCACGGCTCGGCCCAGCTCCACCCTCCGCTCTGGACCGATCACCTACGAGCCGCTGCCGACTCCGCTGGCCAGCCGCCGCCTGCTGCTGCCGCCGCCAAACGACGCTGACGACGGCAGTAAAGGTGGCGCTAGTGTCGCAGCCGCGCCGCCGTGTGAGGAATGCATGCTGGCGGTGGAGTGACTGAAACCGCATCGAGTGGTGATGTCTCATGGGATGAAGTGAGATATGTGCGTCACGAATAGGTGCACCTTGGATGCATTGAAACCGGGAAGTAACGACAGTTAATTGTGCTTCCAAGCGACACATTGTTCGTGATTTTAAGTTATATTTAGCAGGTTGAGAACCGTTAACGGAATGTAATTGCGATGCTCGGTGTGACGAACTAACGTAAAGGTGCGTATATTGATAGGGACCTCGAAGGTGCGGTAGCAAACAGAGATAGCCAAATGAATGCAGAATATAATGTCATCGTTTATTTCGATATGTTTATAATATCAGACGAAGATTCACATCTCACGACATGTGCGTACGAAAAAATACCTTGATAGCGAGCCATGAAAAAGCTCAACAAAAATTAGATCTGAGTTTTTTTTTAATAAAAAGAGACGAACGGGGTAAAGCACAATGCCTAGATGACGCACAGTGGAATAAGAAAACCACGACTCTTTTGACCAGTTCCCCATGATAAAAAACACCCGTCCTCTTTTCCCGGTAAAGTCATGCGTCTCATACTTGTTTATGAAAACTATTTTTGCGACAAACACATTCCGAAATCTGCCTATAGCGTCTCTCAAAACCCAGCCACGAACATGCAGACTGCAGTCCATCGTATTACAGCGCCGCCGGAGCGGTCCGAGACCACACACTGACGTCATTCTGCAGCTCACGGCAGCGCGAGACTCCGGGACTGATTTTATTTTGTTGACCCTGTGTTTGCAAATAATCCGGTAATATGTGACATACATACATATACGTATATATAAGCAGAAAAACAACACATAGCAACCAAAAGATAATTCAGTAGCTCTGCAATGATACGCGGGAAACGGAAAGATCTATGTGATTATCTAAATACCGCAACAAGTAGTACAACACCAGAATGCGGGACCTTTTCCTGGTCGGCAAACACGTCCGATCAAAGACTGCAATGGTATACACAACTACTATCGAAGCATAAAACATCATGGGAGAACAGCTGATACATCGAACAATGCCCAAAATTCTTCCTGAAAAGAATTAATCGATGAGGTGCTGCGTCGCTTTCGTCTCCATTGCCATTTCAAAATTGTTTCCAGTTGAATTCACTGGCCATGTCTTCAGGTACATAAAAAGACCATGGCGCAGACTTCCAGTAGTTCCGTTAAAGGTACTGCAAGAGGGAACGTATATCAGTGATGTGAAATTAAGCTAAACTGATCATTGTGACTGAGTGCGCCATGAAGAACCATTTTTTTAAGTACGAAATAGAAATTCTATTTGTGGTGTCTTTAATACTCTTTGAGTATGGTAAAAACGACATTCGTGCAATATTCCATGACAACATTCTGCTAGAGAACCGTCCGACGCTTTGCTGTGTGTTGCGATCGGAATGAAATCCAACTTACAACACCTTCATTTAATCGTGCACTGTTCGAAGCAACGGCGAAATGTTTCGTCATGACTGGCCATTGAAATGTTAACATTTCTTCTGGTGGTTCTAGATTTTGAAGGGATAATATTTTTACGTACGATAAAGAGGAATTCATTACGATAATAATTAATTAATTACGATAATAATTACGATAAGGAGGAATACATTTTAAAACAAATTCAAAAGCCAAGCCATGGCAAATGAAGAAATGTAACATACCGGGGATGGCGAATGCAAATTCCATAGAGTTGCATTTCCTTCTTGAAGACCCTCAAATCTGGATGCTGCGTCTTCCAGCAAATGTGTTACCTGGGCGGAAAATTCATTGTTAAGTTTAATGTCAGCCAGCGGGACATCTGGGTCCGACCAGTACTTTTATTTATCGGATCATTTATTTTCCGAAATACCAGTCGTCAAAAATGTTCTCGTGATCGATCAGTTGTGTTTGGCAAACCATAAAATGTGAGCAAATGTTTCATGAAAAACAGTTTTCCGCAGAATTAAACAAGCGCTTATCTGAAACTGACAGCTGGAAAAAACCATCCTTCTCAAATGCATAATCTTGTCACGAAGCTGTCTGCAGTGAGCAACAAAAGTTCACCAAAAGTTCCATTTCGCTTTTCCGATAATACACATTACTAGCAAGTTTCATCTCGAATAGGGTATGCTACCTACAACCGTTTTGATCCAACGAGGTTTCCGTCTAGATACCGAATGCTGACCCGCGAAACCTGTGAAACCGAAACCTGTGACGGAGAGACGGGCCTTTCTCTGTTGCACGTCTTACCGTGGGTGTAGTTTTGCGGTGCACGATGGAAAGGAGCTTGTTAGTCAGTTAGCTTCTTAGTAGTTAGTTTGTTTGTTAGTCCTCAGATGATATGCCGGAAGGGGGTATCTAAGGACGGAGTGGCTGGGGCAGTTTGCTTATCAATGCCCGAGAGAGCCCGTTGCGCCGGAAATGATGCTCTCTTTTGGCCCATTCTGGCTACGGCCACCACAGTCCCTGGCAACGCTTCCACCCACCACCGATGCACTTCAAAGGCAAACCCAGAAGAAGGCGCACACCCCTTTCCTGAAGTTCCTCATATGCACCCCCGCCCATTTCAGGCAAACGACAAGTCAGCCGGTAGCGTACCGGAACCCCAGCTCTTCCCGGATACTGGACACCGGAATCCGACACCCTTGAACCATTCGTGTACCCATCCACCAGCCTTCAGCATCCCACCCTGTCCCCTCCCGGAGCCCGTCCTCTTCTCCGTACCTGCAGCAGCCAGTCCAGCGCGTCATCCGTGACATCACGCCGGTACCGGTGCGGCACGGCGTCACGGCGGTGCCGCACCTTGTGCTGGAACCAGCGCAGCCTCTTCACCACCTGCTTGGATCTGAGGGGCAGAATGCCGTACTGGCCGGCGGCCACTCCAGCCAGGATCAGCGCTACCGCCAGCGGAGCAAAGTACTGTCGAAAAAAAACGAGGAAGTGTGACGTCATACACGTACCCTGTTCAGTGCCAGCGCCACCGCCAGCTGAGCGAGGTTGTGCCGGCAAGTGGACGTCATGCATGTCCGTGGCTATGGTTAAGGCGTGAAAAATAGACGGTCCAGGGATAATAATGTCACATGTCGTCCTGCAGTTTGCGTGTAGGTCATACCAGCTTAATGAAAACTAGGGATGGAAATTCTCCAAAATTTTTGGTATGCCCAGGCCAGTCTGAGCCTAACTCTATTCTTGCAGCATCATAGGCGTGATGTCAGATTTTCGAGAAGATGAGGATACGCATCCCCAAGTTACACTGAAGTTCCAACCATGATCAAAACCCTGGCCATTTTATGGATCATTCGTTCCGGTCTTTAATAACGAAAATCTTAATCCATAAGTTTAGGATCTCCATAATTCCAGGAGCTTAGGTGCTTACCATGACATGAATGTTAACAATTTCGGTGGGCGGGAGAAGATGTACACTTCTTCCACAAGGTTTTTCCACGCGTAGCTCGTGAACAAGGCGATGTTAAATGGTACTTCACGTGCTCTCAAATTACCATCTAGCGGGTTCAACACCATAAAGATACGGGAACACGCAGTGCATGCAGAAACGCTTTTTACAGAAATAAATAAAGAAAACAGAAGAATGGGCGTGTTCTCATGCTCATGTCTGACACTCAAACTTGCCGGCATTACAACGACAAAACATTAACCTTGCTGCACTGACATAGCCCTGCTTTATCGACATAATTCTGCACATCCCCGTTCCACTGACATCTGCGTCAAACATGGCGTCCGTCACCAGGAAGATGACGTAGCGCCGTTTGACGAAGTTGAAGATGACGGCCCTGATCGGCTGCGCGGCCGAAACCAGCAGCAGCAGCACCGCCAGCAGGCGCATGACGCCACTCGGCGGAGCGGGCGGCCACGCCTGGCGGAACAGCGGCGTCAGTGTGACGTCAGGGGGAGAAGAGAGCAGTGCCGGGACTGGTGATGTTGAGGACTGGTTTTCCCGTTACGTTACGACGAAGCAACAGTTGCCGGTGAACCTGGCATCATGTTCTGATCCCTGATGGCAGCGATTCAGTCTCGGAGGTCGAAAGGTTACTGGGCTTTGGTAAGCCATCTCCAGATTGCAGGTCAGAGCCCACGTGGTTACTGGAAGGCATTGCCTCCGACGGGAAAACACGCAAGCTGGCGAAAGTTTCAGAACGACGAAGAGAGCGATGTGAAAGGAAAAGAAAAACGCCGCCATATTGAAGGACCATGCAGAACTTAATGTGAAACGTACCTGCGCTCCTCAGTTTCTTCAGAAGCAGACCTCTGCCGCCAACAGCTCAGGGCTGCAGCATCCAGCTGGGGCTTGCTGATCGAGCCTGCCAATTCTGCCACAGCTGCTGCTCTCTGCCGAGCGTCTGCTGAGTCTGACGCCGCCTCTGCCGCTTCCGCCGCGCTACTGCGGTGTCCGCTACCGTTTCTGCCGCCGGTTCTACCGTTTCTGCTTTCCTGCTGCCGTACAAACTGTCGTTTCTGCCGCCGTTTCTGCCGCTTTTACTGCTGTCTGCCGACCTCTGTTCCGGCAGCCGTGTCCACCGTCCACGACGGACCGCTGGCTGTCCACCTCCACTGAGCACTGTCTGTCGGCGGGCAGTGAGGACGGCAGAACGGCGGCCAACGGCGGCCCGGGCCCAGTTTTTCCGCCGTCTGCCACGGCAGGTTGGCTGGTATGTGGTTCAAATTGTCTGACACTCGAAGACCGTTCCAGGCTTCCTTAACAAGGGGGGGGGGGCCGGCAGGCGCCCAGAGGACACCATGAAGTGTGGTGTGAATAAATGAATGACAGCCAGAATGGAGCGTCATGACCATGACTTCATGACTATTCATGACATGGCTGATTCCGTTAATCCCCATCGAAACCACGTGAATGAAATATCCGAGTTTCACTGATGCAACGGGCGACTCACGTCACCCTGACGTCACTGACGTAACATCTTAACGGCAGCACTGATATATCGTTTTTATTTAGGTCTAATGTGCTACAGCAGATAAAGCTGTGGGTCGGAGTCCGTACTTAAGTGAGCCTGTTTTGCCGTCGTTGGCCTTTTGCCTGTTTTCGATCCAAGACGTCATTTTAGAACGACGAGTGATCGCAACGAAATGCAATTTTTAATCGCAAAACAAAAACGGAACTTGGATTGTCATTCTGGCAAGTGCACTGGGTTCACAAAGGTCTCACATGCGCAGGCCCTTTATCTTCTATATGTTACCTTTTCAATGTTTTTCTTTGCTCATTATCTGTCGAAGTGGACTCAGAAGGCCTATTATGCTAACGCGTGGACTGGTTCGAGGCAGTTGTAATAGTGGATGTGGATGAAATCCACGTGGATAAGCACAGGAGAAACGCAGTGCGGAAAGGAGACGAGGACAAGCAACTCTTTCGCTGACAAACTGACTGACAAATATGACAAACAGAACTCAGAGCGGCATGATCTACACATCAGCTAAGAATGCTGGCGGCCAAGCCATTCTGTGGTTTGGCCACGTGTTCACGTGCCCCTAAGATCCCATGGTGAGAACATCTCCATGTGCCTTTGTGGGAGTACTTTCGTGGTATAAAAGAAGAACTAAACGTGCCTGGTGACTTCAGGAGGGAAGGCGAACAGGTGAAGGCGCTACAGTTTTGCCACGGATGACATGCTTCAAAGGAAAATACGACCATCTACAGACTGGCACAAGAAAACGACTTGCTTTAGAATGGAAAACGTAAAAGACAGCATCGAAACAAAGGGGCTGAAAATTGAGCATAAAAACGACTTATGAGTGAGAAAAGTGAAGGACGGAAGAAAAAGGACCAAAAGCAAGACCTGTCTTTTAACGGAGCGTTGTTTCTGCCTTGCAGAAAGTCTGAACTCGCCACTGCATTAAGCCAAGTCCCTCACTGGGCTGCGTTCATGCTCATTATCATATTCCCTTGACAAGTCCTTATCAAGCAACAAAAAGTGGCCAGAGCGCGTGACAATGAGGTTAGTAGGCTTCCGGTTCAGCTTGGGGTCAAACCGTGTTTGAAGAATCTTGTTGCCACACGATCACCGTGTGAAAAGGTGTAAGTTGGGATCTCACTTTGTTCACATATACTGCATTTAATTTAAAAACGTTGCTGAGACAAAACAACGGTGCCATCGTCAGATTCACCGCATCGTACCCGCAATGAACCTGGTCAAGGCCACCAAAGCTGAACTGTTTGGAAGTCTGAAATTCTGGAGATAAAGAGATTCCTTTTAGAGAAAAATGATCTCAGCAGATTGTGAGACAGTTAACAATATCCTAGTTAAGAATATGCATGAAACTGTCATTAAGAAGATGACCCAGTGATTGCTATGTTTAATGTTCGAATGATCCCACATATGTCGGGACATTTTCCCAATCGATACATTCAACCACAACAGTCGGTGGGGAAGACGCAGTTAGAAAATAACATGACCTCACGATAACCGAGTGCACCATTGAATATTGCGCAAAATTAAGCTGAAATGAAGGCAGCCAATCAAATCAGCATAAACCAAACCACCCAAAATAATTACGTAAACCAACAATGAAATAAATGATTCGTTTTTCCCAGAGTTTGGCGCGGAGGTATCGTAAGTCCTTACCGTATACCGCAATGAGGAAACATAATTTTTGCGCTGGCTGCGTTGCTTTCCCAAGAAGAATAATCCTTGAAAGGCGTTTATCAAAATTTTTTCCTTAAGAAATGAAAAATATTATTTGAAGGAGCGCAGAGTTTCAAAAATTACTTCGAACTGCGTCGCTTAGTAGAATACATCAGATAGGTTGCCTTATTTTCATGACGTTTGTCCCAGAAAGTCAAAGAAACGGCTATAGGTCCCGTTTGGAAACCTTCTTCATAACTAAGGGTGGTGTCAAGCTAATGGCCATGCGATTAAACGGCACGCAAGCTGGCCTGACAGTGGAAAAACTGGGCCTATGTCACCGTCGGCCGCCTTTCTGCTGGCCTCACTGCCCGCCGACAGACAGTGCTCCGTGGAGGTGGATAGCCGGCGGTCCGGCGTGGACGTTGGACTCGGCTGCCGAGGCAGAGGCCGACAGACGGCAGAAACAGCGGTAGAAACAGTGGCAGAAACGGCGAATTGCACGGCAGCAAGGCAGCAGAAACGGCGGAACCGACGGGAGAAATATAAACCAGCAGCAGAGACGGCAGAGGCGGCGGAAGAACCAACAGGAGAGACGCCAGCGTCGTAACAGCAGAGAAGGCAGAAAAGAAAGCTGATTCCGAAACAGCGCAGCAGAAACGGCACGAGCGGTGCCCGAGGTAAAAAAGGCACAGCAACAACGTAACGGAAACAGAAAAAGGGGCAGAAGAGACATAGTAGCAACAGCCAAGTGACAAAGGCAGTCGACTGTCAGACAGCTGTGAAGGACTGTCGACAGCTGTGAAAGACTTCGTCCGAAGAAACCGAAAAGAGTTAGGTGCGTATCATATGAAATCCTGTATGGTCTTTCATCAAGGCTGGGTTTTTATTTCCCGGCCACATCGCTCCCGTTTTTTTTCCGGAATTCTGCTCCCTTGGATATGAGGTGTTGGAGCAGAAGCTGGGGCAGCAGCCTGGGATCTTGAGACGGCTTTCCTGGCCCAGTAACTTCTCGGCCACCGAGACGGAATCGCTGCCATCAGGAGATCAGAACATGCCGCCGTATTTACTGTGAGCCATTGCTCTGTCGTTACGTTACAGTACAGTACGGGGAAACCAGCCCTCAACATCACCAGACCCGGCACTGTTCTCTTCTCCCCTGACGTCCCACTGACGCCGCTGTTCCGCCAGGCGTGGCCGCCCGCTCCGCCGCGTGGCGTCATGCGCCTGCTGGCGGTGCTGCTGCTGCTGGGGTCGGTCGTGCGATCGATCAGGGCCGTCATCTTCAACTTCGTCAAGACCCGCTACGTGACCTTCCTGAGAACAGACGCCGCGCTGGACGATAACGTGAGAAGCGCCGGGCCCTTCTTGGTGTTTGTTGGCCTGTACACCGTAAAGTAAGGCTTGTGGCTCTTAGAAGGGCCGGTGAGTTAGCAGACGTCTCTGCCATGGGCCCTCTCCAGTTTCAGTCAGTCAAACCAGCTTCTTCTGTCAGACCATGTAAGATCCATCAGATGGAGAAAGGCTGGGAAAAGACCCACGTCCAAAACATCTGTTAACGTCCCGGCTTTTCTAAGAGCCACAAGTCACACTATACGGTGTACAGGCCAACAAACACCAGGGAGATCTCCAAGTATGCCACACACCCTCATCCAGCAGGTTCTCCGGGAACTCGGCCTAAGCTCTGATAAAAGAGCCGGGCTTGTCGTGGGACATGATACCGTGATCGGTAGCTCGGCTGGTCGGAGCGCTGGTCTCTCCGTCCTGGCGAGACGGGCTCGAGTCGCCCCGGTGATCGACATTTGGCCCGCGGGTCAGCTGACAGCTGGCCGAGTTCAGCTGACTGCCACACGGTTGTGTCACACGCGTGCGGCGAAACGCTAAACTTTCGCCACAATGTCGGCCGTTGCCGGAAATGTTTTGTCGGATGCAGACGCTCGGGTTTATGAAGCAAACTCTGCTCAGCAAGGGTTCCGGTCCCCAGCATCACCTTATCAGACAATTCAAAAATGAAATTTGCGAAAGCAACTAAGAATAATTCTAAATTGTTCTTTTATACCAGTGTTTGTAGTTGCTATGCGCCGCTTGTCCATAGAACCGAACTTTTAGTAGATCTCCTATGGTCCCATTAGATACCTGATCTTCGTTTCAACATGTTCATGTGCGTTGTCCGATCGTATAATCATTTGGGTCACTGAGTTTTGATAATGATTAATTACTGAACGATTTTTGGGTTCGAGAATACTCATTTTTGCTTTGTAAAAACGGCTCCCGTAAATGTTCTTGAATTTTCACCTTCCAATGTTTTTTCCTCTCTTCGCGGCAACATATATTTTTACGTTCCATGTTTCTGTGGCTTGTTGTCCGTAATTTCGGCGCGGGCAGGAGCCTGGGTTTTCTACTTCAACAAAAGCGGAAATTTCAGCTCCAAGCCGCAAGTTTTCTTGTCGGAGCAGAAAATCCATACTCATTTGGTGGGGAAGGGGGGGGGCGACAATTGCGGCGAACACGGCTGCGGAAACACAGTAACGACACCACAGTATCGCATTCACCAGGCTCTCGATGACATCATTTTTATTTGTTATTTTTTATTTTCTATTCCTTTATTTCTCATTTTTTTATTGTCTTTTGTGTTTTATTCATTTTGCATTTGATGTATACATTTTTCATATACATAATATTTTTTTTTACGTTAGGAAAGCACAATTTTTGGCCTAAACTGTGTCGATCTGTGTGCCTGGGCAGACCCCACTCTTCGTCCGCTGCCAGCAGAGTACGCAACTTATGTTAGTTTGGTAACGGACAAAACATAGCTCAAAGCAAACTGAAAGGAAGTCAAAGTTTCGTCTGGAATTAAGAATATGACAACAAAGTTCGTCTTGACTATTGCCAGAACAATCACCTAGAAAATAATCCAGCTGCATGAACAAAATATCCCACTTTCAGCTGAACTGGTACAGTGAATCAATGAGTCAATGTCAACCGTGGTCGGACAATTTAAGTAGATGGTATGTTAGTTTTCTTCCGTCAAGTAGTAGAATGTGATAGATAGTAATGTTTGTTGGTGAGCATTGTAAATAGAGTTCATATGTCATGAAAAAAACAAACTGTGTAAGCAAATGACAGTGACCAACCGTCATTCATATGTGTCATGTTTTATGAGTTTTTTTCTACGTTAAAACTAGATAATGATGAGCCAGTTTTTGGGCATGCAAATCCGTATTACATTAGACATAGACGCTTCCCATGCATTCTTCTCCTGGATTTGTCTTGGTATTGCAGCGGATCGGATGTGGATTGGGTCAGTCTTGAAGGAAATGTATGGGCTTGGATTGGATCGGGATTCAGTCTGGCCGGGTACAGACTGGATCGAGTCGAACTGGATTTATCCATTTCTTGCCCTAATCGACAGAGTGCGAGTTTGTTAACCATAATTGCAACCATTTTCAACGTGTTGAAAAAATTACACGATGTCATGGTAAAATGCAGGCTTGCAGTAGTTGAAAATGCGTTCAGTATTCAGTATTCGGTATTCATGCATCATGAGGCGTCCACAAAGCGGGTTTTACGCCGCCATTCACTACATATGTGCACAGAAACGGCGTTGCGTTTGTGAAAAATATAAAACCACAGTCGAGACATGGGAAATAAAATGTGCTATGTCTGACGCATATCGTATTCCTCTTTTAATTTCCTTTATTTATATTCGTCTGTTATATGATACATTAAGGTTTGCTACATATGCTATATATATTTCATTCATGTATAAAAAATAAAATAAAAGCTGTTAAAAAAACGTAAAAAACCTCATCCAACGAGAGGCCAGCTATGATTCCCAGCTATGAGATTCTTTCCACCAGCGAGAGGTTACCGTTCCGTTGTATCGTCCCCAGTTCTACACTCCGCTGGCGATCCTGGTGTTCTTCAGCGCCGCCACCGCCGCGCAGTACGGCTTCCTGCCACTCGAGGCCGACCACGTGGTGAAGAGGCTGCGCTGGCTCCGGCGCAAGCTGCGGTACCGCCGGCACGCCGTGCCGTACCGGTACCGGCGTGACGTCGCCGATGGCGCGCTGGACTGGCCGCCGCTGCTGCAGGTACTGCCCACAGGGACGGCGGGGGGGGGGGGGCTGTTGATCACGGGGAGGGGCGTTCCAGGATGGAAGAGAGCATGTTGTAGCAGGCCGTAAGGCAGGCATGGCGGCGGCCGTGCTAACACGGTGAGGGCCCTAGTAAGTCTGAATAATTTTGGCGTTAGATCCATGGCGCTGCAGAGGCCGAAATTGCCAAAAATACCTCCGGCTCTGCCAACTCGAAAAAACGCTCTTGCACTCACGGAAAGCTCTCCCAACTCAAAGTGGGTGTGGAGGGTGCTGCCTAAAGTCGAAGTTTGGGAGGCACGATTTAACAGAATCAGTGGACTGGCACTTCTTGGAACCACTAGGGTGCACATTGCGCAGCATCCATGGCGAAAAGCGAACTCAGAAGATAAGAGCACATGCGATCGATTGAGTCATGATAGGAGGGTTTCCTGGCGCGCGATGGCCCAGTTTCTCGTTATGGTGGCATTGTCACCATGTGCGTCGAACCTTTGAAAGGTTCGACGCACAGAGGTTCTCACTGCTTCTTGCATAAGAGAGCAACATCACATTGTCTCTCGCCAGTACTACATGTAAAAGGGCGCATTTTGAATAAAGTCGTTCTTTGGAGAAAAACATGATTTCGCAGCGAGTACCACGTCCAAACATGCTAAAATGTATCGCCCGTTATTTACGTCAGTTCTGCCGACATTCAGACTGCGCTAAAATACATCGCCGATTATTTACGTCAGCTGCTATATATCAGAATCTATCTCCAGCTTGCCACCCATAAAAGTCGATCAGACGTCGAAAGTGAGTGGGAAATAAAAAACGTTTTAATCAATCGACATCGTTTGTCTTTTTTTTAATGATATTTTTTTTACAGGTAGCGCAGTTTTTGGAAGAAGGTGCTTCGAAGTTCCAGGGTCTTGAAGAAGGAAAAACGACATCATAATCCACTGCCCTGCGACATCGGTGCAACAGCACTTTTTACATGATATGTTTGCCATAACTGCCAATATCATTTCTTGGCCAAGCCGTCCAGTAGCCGCTGGTCCAAGCCGTCTAGCGAGGCTTTGGGCGCCGCTAAACGTGTCGCTCCCAGTGTTCTGTTCTGGTGCTACTGTTCGCCAGCGCTTCCGTTGTCGCGGTGTTTCACTGGTTCTGTTCGGCGGGGAATAGATCAATCAACAATCAGTAGATCAACATAGATCAATCAGTCAATCAACAAGAAATAGGGTGAATGGGGAAAATGGTGTTGTAACATGACTGCAAGACTGGATAAAAAAAATACGATTACTGCTATTACCGTGTGCATTTGGTCCTGCTTAAAGGTTTCTTCTTTTTGTTGACAAATAAAGCAGGCTTTAAGCATTTATAGAAAGCTTTGTGCTTATGATTGTTTTGTACTCATTATTTGCTGGCGTTAATGCGAAATCACAGCAGATTTTGTCAAATAAGTAAGGAGTGGACTTCCTGTAATGTTTTGTGTTCACGTGCTACTGTTTTTTTTTTTTTGTTAAAAAAACATCGCTTCCATTGACGTGCTGCACTAACTTCCCATGCTTTGTCACTCATTTGATGCGAGCGATTTTCTAGAGTGATGCTTTGGATCAAAGCCAGGAACTGTCGGAGTTTGGTGCACGAAGTCTGACGCTTTACCCGACTGTGCAATTCCGTGCCACGACTGACTTACGGCGTCGTACCACGGATGGCACCATATGGCGAAAGTTCAACACGCACTTGATATCGAGCGCGTATGCGACTAGAACCCGTCTTGCGAGGACAAAGCGAATAGCGCTCTGCCACCTACCAACGACGCCATTTTGCAATCGCGGTAAACGGTGTCAGGCTATATGTTGACGCAATGTCATTTCGTTGTCTTTATCTTCAGGTTGGTTTATCTGATTTTGATTTTTCGAATAACACTGAAGGTCCATCTCGATAAACAATCAGACCATATATTTCGGACGATTTCATTCGTCTTTGGACACTGGTCGAGACTCGACCAGTCAAAGCGAGGCAAAATCACGGTGTCAAGCTGTTAAAAAGCCTTGACCGGAGAAAACAGAGCTCTTCGTACTTCTGCCACCAGGAGTGCTAATTACTTCGTGTGCCTCAACCTACCAAGCTCCACTCATTTGATGAGTTGTATTGAGAAGGGTGGCAAACAAGATCCATTACCATAGTGCAGATTGAGTTCTCGAAGAGCCCGCTGGATGCTGGTGTACGATACTCTGGGAACTCTTCTCGATGGTTGTTGGCCTATATGCCGTTAAGTTTGCCTTGTGGCTCTTAGAGGAGCCGGGGATTTAGAAGAAGTTTCGGCCATGGGCCCTCTTCAGTACTCCTTTGGTCTTCAGTGCTCATAGCCAAAACGTCTCCTAGCTCCCCGGCTCTTCTAAGAGCCGCCTTTTGATCTGAACTACGCCTTGCTAATACTGAGACCAGTGCTTCATGGTTTTCTCAGCAGTCACTCCGCAAAACTTTAATCAAATAGGACCAACAATCAATAAGGAATGGTCATGAAATACTTCGTTAACTTGTACCAAAGATTCATGAACATTCGTGAAAGCTTAAGTTCTATAAAAGCTCATGCTATTGTCACCCATTTGATTAAGACAAATTACGCTTTTGAACTCACTTGTGCCGTGCGCTTGAGACAGTTGCGGGCATGTCACACCAGGTAATCAATAGCATTACTGCGTGGTAGGATGGTGTGTGGACCTGTAACTTTCTCGGTCGCCGACCGCCATAATTTATTCCACTTTGTCTCCATTCTCGCTAAAGTAACGTTCCATTAAATAATAAAGACGTGCTAACGTACACCATCGCCATAGCTAATCACATGATGACGCCGTACAGGACTGCGTTTCTACGAGCCATTTTTCATTACGCCCATACCACTTTCGTGATTGCGTTGCTCTTTCCAGCAGTCTTGTGTGAACTCCGAACTCCAGGGACCGCTGCTGCGAGCTGCACTGCCAAAACGGCATCGATTCCGAGGACAATGCACTCGGGCAAAAATGACTTTCAGCATGGAGCTGGATCACTTAACATATGAGACAGGGCTTGATCGATTTCACGCACGTGCAAACCGTGACTGGTTTGGGTTAGTGAACGGACGTTGCGTTGAACAATGCAGAAATGCTGCAGTGACGTCGACGAAACATTCCAAACCCCACGTTGGGAGTACTTAAGCACAGTAATAAATTAATAGGTAAACACATCGATATCGGTACTACAAGGAACAAGTATCCTTAACCCTATTCCCGGCAGGAGGCGCGGAATCCGCCCCCCCTCGGGTTTTTTGCTTGCCAACTCCAGCCTCTTTAAAACAGCTTCGCGAAACTTGGTGACTTTTCCTACCTATTCCTTCTACGTGCTGTGACAAAATTTCAAAATTCTATTTTGCTCAGGGGCGGAGTCAGGCAACGTTTTTGGGAGGCACCTCATGCCATTTTTGGCCATGTTAAGGGTAAAATGAAAATGTCTGCCAAAAACAGAGTTTTAAAGATAGAACTTAAAACTTTATATGGATGTATAGTTAAATAGTTGGTCAATGTGCAGATGTAATTTTGGTTATTTGAGATCATTTTACAAGGTCAGGTCAAGGTCAAAAGTCAAAACTAGTTTTTTCGCTATAACTTCGGCGCCATTTTTTCAAATGCCAAACCCGAAATATATATGACGTAAAAGGGTGCCCTGTACTCTTGTATCAAGTTTCAGCTTGATACCAGGTCGGGTCACGGAGCTATGACCTAAAATGTCAGTGCGCGCACCCTATATCGCAATAGCCATAAAATGAAATTCTTGAAATAAAGTGAATTCAAATAATTGAAAACGTTCACAGATAATATTAAATGCACGCGAAGTCATTCCAAGTGACCCCAAGGTCACTGGAGGTCATTTAAGGTCAAAGGTCACAAGCTGATCTGAGAAACGTGTGACCGTGACAGTTCCCCTTTTTCCATGTCCCTGGCACCACCTATGCTAACATTATACGAATATTGTAATGCGATTTGCACTTCTTTAGTATAACATGACTAGCAGAAGCCAAAAAAAGGGTGTTTGCCTCTTTTGTTCATTCAGTTGTTAGAAAACTAATCTTTCTATTTTTGAAACCCTGTGAACGCCCGTGAATTTTCTCAAAATTTCAGATTTACGGACTTATGGTAAAAGCCCTATTCATAATCTCTCGATTCATGCCAGTTTCATCGAAATCGGTCGATAAACAACGGAGTTATAAGAAGTCCAAAAGTAACCCCCATTTTGGCATTTTTGCCCCCCTGTATCTACAAATTTCAAAATTTTGTTTTTTTATAAAAATGTAGTTCACGTGACGGCAAATCGATCGCCGTTTGTTGCAATGAAATTGGATGTGTAGTTCTCGAGATCTCAGGGGGGACCGAATCCGCCCCCCTGCCGTGAATCGACCATCGTCTAGCACTCCGGGAATAGGGTTAACGCGATTTTTTTCCTTTGCAACACAGAAGGCATCTGTACATGCAAAGAAAACAAGGTGTGTAGGAATTGATTTTATTTCATCGCGTTAGACAATGCGTGAGATGAATGGTGCGTAGTAACGATTAACAATAACTAGTAAAGTCCAGCGAAATGCTCAATGATCGGCATGATACTGAAAAGTTGAGTGTCGACCTTTCCATAATTTGTAAATGACTCAAATGTTTTGCTAAACTGGCATTATGGATCGGAGCCATTGGCAAGCAAGGCTTGTTGCAAGAAGTCTGACCGTAACATTCGAACGTGCAATTACAGGTACTGACTGATTTTTGTAGCGAAAAATTAACGTACCGTACAAGACACGGTACGACCGTGTGATGGTTGGTTTGCCTTCTGTTAGCCAGCTGCCACGTGAACCGCAGGCCAAATATCGAGCAGCAGAGCTACTCGAACCCGCCTTGCCAGGACTGGGAAGTTCTGTAGCCGTCCATTGACGACCGGTATATGTACATACCCCGCACGCTCGTTGTTCACCCTATGCGTGCAGACGACGACCTTTGCAACAGGCTCAAAGGAGCATCTTCTAAAGGAAAAGTGCCGGCAGCTGTGTCTCCTAGCCGTTTTATAAATAGCAGCGCCGCCCACTTCCCGCCTCAAGCACCCAGCTCACGCACGACTTTTTTGACTTTCTTTTTTTTCTTTTTTGACTTTCATGACCTATTTCACAATCTGGGCGAGGTACCTTTATGTCCGACGCATTCCTGCAGACATGGTTGTTTAAGTAAAGTGCATTTCTTTTGACAATGAATGCTAAAATAACCAAAATAAAAGACAAAGGCCACCAAGAAACGTAGGAAATGAAGCAAAGGAACGCTGGGCGAGCCAATGTTATTTATGGTGCCGTTGGACGATACGGCAAATGACCACCAACCACGCAGCGTCAGGCCGCTGCGACGTACGAAACGGGCATTGACCTCCTGAGCTTCGAAACATTAAACAGAATGCAACGAAGGCCTATGCTGTTTTGCATCGCCGGCCCGGGAAATGCAAATCAGACACGACATCGAATGTGACATGCGCTGTAAGTGAACAGGCACTTCTTCACAGGCGGAACAAGTCGGCGTTGGATCACAAAGTGTCCCATACCATTTCTATGTGTCAGATTTCTTCAGTGATTCTAAGGGGTCAAAGCGGGACTTCGTGACACATGTCTGCAAAATGGCCCTCAGTGTACACCTGACTGTCCCAGGGTTGATACCATTACTACAATCCTGGAAGAGTAAAACAACTTGGTATCCCTTGTCACAAAAATTGCAGTTCATTGTAAGATCCACTTCTTGAACTATGAAAGAAATTATGAAAGCAGGTAAATTTCGCCAAATAGATCCTTCAGTCACGTATGCGTAAATGTAAACTTGATTACAGCAGATCAACAGTGTTAATAAATAGCAATAACACTCTTAAACAAAACAATAATACGAGCCATATTGCGCAACATCAACGTCCACAAATGGCGTAGCGTAGCGCAGAAGCGCGTGTTATGTCTCACTCACATAATTGATAGGACGATGACGTTGCCTTGTATCAGGACACAACGCACCCTGAACAAACCAGAAAATTAAAGCTGATTTAACGCTGAAGAGATCAAACACTGTCAACGCAAAGAACAACTGAGCAAAACACGTAAAACTGCAGTGGCTGGCAATTCCCAATGCCGTCTTAAACGCATTGAGAAATAGTTCGTTACACCATTTCCATCTTCTCCGCGAAGCTGAGCTGGAAAACTACCAGAAACTGGTTGGCCGAAACGCAGGTTCTCAGACATAGTATCTACATCTTATTTGGTATTCGGTCCGGATTACCGTAACACAGGACAACATCATATCTTTAGTGTAGTTGAAAAAGAGACTTCCCATCAATGATTAGCGAGAGACAAACGCATTATTTTTTCGTAAACATCGTCTAATACAACGATGGCCTTCCATTACGCAGTGCTCGTGTGTTGTACGAGGGACAGAAGATATTATTAAAATAACAGACGTATGAATGTACTGTTATGCTTCTCGTTTGCTCAAGAGGATTTGATTCACTGTTACGCTTTGTAATACGCTACTAATTACGGTCATTTCGCTACTTTGATGTCATTATCGCAATGAAACGGTCCTGGCACACCCAATTAGGGAGAGGCAAAGCCTGTAGCTCTTGCTTCTCTTTGAACAGTGCCAAACTTGAACTCAACGTCCTCCAACATCTGAGCGGCCTGAAAAGATAAAACTGTGTCGACTTCAGAATGACTTTCTTTCAGATAAATAACAGTCAGCAGAATCCAATCAATTGAATTCCAAGAACCAATTTTTCATAATTTTGTCAGCATTTGTCCCTAGTGTCCAAGTACCGACTGCCTAGCAATCCTGCAATGTAAAAATGGCTCCAAAAGTTTGGTGCGAAAATGCATATCTCGATATTTTACGATACTCTGTGATCACACGATATTCTTCGAAAGAATGCGTGAACTAACTACGTTAAAAACGTTCAAGAACGCGGGAATAAAGCGCGGAAACACAGGCCATACCCCGTCAGTCCACATCACAAAACTTGAACCTTCCTTGAACCTCGACAGTAAAACCAGACTCCAGTACCTGCAGCAGCCAGTCAAGGGTGTCCTCGGTGACGTCACGCCTGTACCGGTACCGGTACGCAGGTACCGTGGCGCGCTTATATGCCACGCCGTAGCGGAGCTGGCGTAGCTTTCGGACCACCTCTTTGGACTTGATCGGCAAGAAGCCGTACTGCCCGGCCGCTACCGTACCCAGGACAAGCATGATGGCCAGAGGGGTGTACAGCTGGCGACACAGAGAGGTGATGACGTCATACGTCAGTCCGGGACCGACATGACGGCAAGAGCCGTGAACAGCTGACGACACAGAGAGGTGATGACGTCATACGTCAGTCCGGAACCGACGTGACGGCCAGAGCCGGGATCAGCTGGCGACACAGAGAGGTGATGACGTCATACGTCAGTCCGACATGACGGCAAGAGGCGTGAACAGCTGGCGACACAGAAGCATGATTAAGTCCTGCAATGAGTCCAGGATCACCCTGATGACCAGGGTCGTGTGCGGCTGGCGAAACAGCAACATGGTGACATCATGCGTCTAGTCCAGGGTCATTGTGATGGCCAGAGGCTTGCGCAGCTGCTGACGACACAGAATTATGATGACGTCGTAAATAGCCAGTCCAGGAGAACCGTGATGGCTGGAGGGATCAACAGCTGGCGACGCAGAGTCAGGGTGACACCAGACGTATTCATGCCAAGGATCGGCAGGAAGGCCAAATTATTCATGGTTGACAGCAATACTCAAGCATAGGACACAAAGACGGCGAAGGCATCGGCGACTGGCAGTCGAGAAAGGTCAACGTGTCGTTCATTTGCTGCTATTGCCAAATTTTTCGCAGAACGGTCATCACGTACCCATGGATAACAGGAAAACTAATTTTTCTCGCGTTCCCAGCTTTCATTGCATTTCTTAAATCTTTTATTAGTGTCGTCTTTTTTGCATACATCATGTTTTTCGTTCACTTAGTCACATTTCATAGCGCGCTGTGTTCTTCTGTCCTGCTGGGTATCGAAGCTAGTTCGTACTTTTCTCTATGGTCCTACTGAGATCGGGGTAGTACGCAAAGGTTTCGGCTGTAGATCCATTACATGAAAGCGTCAGTTGTACAAAAAGGACAAATATGCAATTCGAGCCATTAAGGGTGAAAAAAAGAGAACTGCGTCATAGCAAAAGAAAACATGCAGCAGGAATGCAAGAAAAAGGAGAATGTCGCAAAGAAAACGAATGAAACAATGGGTAAAACATGCAAACCAAGAAAAGCAGCCACAACTTACGCCATCAAAAAATGCAAAACGAGGCAGCGCCATTTCAGTTAATTATAAAACAAAATGCAGAAAAGAACAGCAGCATATTTCCACCTTTTCACAACAAGGGTGAAACAGCCAATGCCCTTTCCTACTGCAAAAAAAATCCGAATGCAATGAGGCAAGCATCGTACCTTTGGTGAAACTACTGTGAACCTCGAATCGGTGGACATATGGTAGTGTTAAAGAAAAAATTTCCATGTACCGTAAGCAATTACGTCCAAGTTGCATGCCGCAGCGCATGCAAATGGCTCTCATTAATGCACAACGGCTCGTTGTCGTAATCGTTTCTGACTCCGAATGTTCGAATTGAGGGTTCAGTTGCGTGACCCGTGGCCCTTGAGGGTTATAGAGCAATATCCAACTGCGCGAATGCCAAGCACGGTGCACCGCTTCCCGTTTTGTGTCACCAAAGGTCACGGGGCCACTTTGCTTCTGTGGCTGGCGGTGGGCTGCGGGCGTCAGGCGCCACCGTCCCGGCGAGAGGGTGCCACCTGTCTCGTCGCGCATCACCGTCAGCTGTTGGTCCTCTGCTCGGAGTCGGCCCGGCAGGCGGCGGCAGAGTCCGCGGCCTCCGGCGGTCGCGAACCGACCGCCGGCGTCGGGCCGGGCCGTTTCCCGCCGCCGTCCGGCAGGTTCCAGTGCTGCTCCTGCACGCTGAGGCCGGCCAGGAGGACGGCGGCGGAGGCCAGACCGATGCCGGCGGCGATCAGGAAGCAGGCGCGCCACCGGGCCAGCGTCTCGTGACCCTCGGTCAGGCGGGCCACCACCAGCGGCGCCAGAAAGCCGGGCACGGCGCCCAGCGTGTTGGCAAGGCCGGAGATAGTGCCGGCGTAATTGGGCGCCATGTCCAGCGGCAGCACGGCCAGGCTGCAGCCGGCGCCCTGCAGGACGACGGTGAGCGCCAGCAGCGCCTCGACGGCGGCCGTCCGACAGCCGAGGAAGGAGACGGCAGCCAGTAGGAGGGACGGCACCAGGCCGGAAGCGACGCTCTTATGACGTTTGAATAGGACGTATACGCACATGGGGCAGTTTAAGTTCTACCTTAATACTTTTTTTTTGGTAGGCATTATTTTTTGCCTTCAGCAGTGCCAAAAATGGCTTAAGGTGCCTCCCAAAAACGTGACCTGACTCAATCACTTAGCAGAATAAAACTATTATAGTTTCGCGTAATACGTAGGACGAATGCACAGGAGAAGTCACCAGGTTTCGTGAACCAGCTTTCAAAATCCCGGAAAAAGTGAGCGAAGAAAACCGGAATAGGGCTTCTGAAGCCCCCTCCCTGCCCAGTGGGAAGCAGGTTAACAAAGGCCCGTATCACTCTTTACAAAGAAGTAAAAGAAATCGGGGTTTCGAGACATGCTCTAGAGGAACGTTTCGAGGTGTCACCATTCATCTGTTGGGAGGAGCATAAATTAGCATTTCTGCTGCAGCCATGGGCGGCGCCAAAGTGTTGAGGAGGGAAGAGCAAGTCCCTTTGAGCAATGAAAATTTAAACCGTTTACGTACCAAAATGAAAAGGCATGACAATTTCCAGAAATCAAAAATGGAGTGTTTGAGAGCCCAGGAGTTCTTGAGTTTGAGGGTGTTGGTTTGCCTTGAGGGTGTTGGTTGGTTGGCAAACCACGACCGACCAAATCATGGTTACACCCATGGCCGCAGTTAATGCATTTATTTCGGCTTTGCTTGGCGAGCTTCGTACGATTTAGGGCCGTATAACGAGTGGTTCGGCAGGTAACCAGGGTGTGAAGGCCATCAAAGAGGATAACGAGCCGTAGCTTTGCACGTCAACAGACAAGCAAGCATTCGCAAAGGTAGGCGACACTTAGTTGCCAATCATTTCTCCAAGTTCCATAAATCCACTAACGGTAAAGCAGCTGTCGAGTTCATTTAGAGGTAAGGCACCTGTAAGGCACGTTAGCTGTATAATTACTTTGCCCACCTTGTACCTTAGTCCGACTAATTGATGTAACATACTGCTTTAAATACTGATGAGATCAACCTAACACGGCCTGACAGTTCCCAGTTGTCAAAGCATTACAACACTGTAGTGTATGATTTAGTGCAGTTGGAAGTTTTGTCATGACCCTCTAGCAGGCAGGCATATCATCAGAACTTGCGTTTGTAAGAGCAACCTGAAATCTTCCACTTTTGCCGCTTTCGAAATTCTGCTTGTTTCTTTGTCCATCGTCACATCGCTTTCTTAAACAGCGCTGCTAATGGTCGCCAAACACCGGAACATACGCCAGACTTCGGCCTCTCAGCCCGGCGGAATTCAGGGGTGTGAGAATACCAAGTCGGTCACCTCTGTTTTTCATGCTTCAAGCACGTGCGTTTTGGCTGCCATAAAGAGGCGCTCGGAGCATCCAAAAAAGAATCGGGAAGTAAAGACGCTTTTCCATAGGGCTAATGTAAAATTCCCCAAAGCTGGGATCATGGACACCCTGCCGTTCCTACGCCTAAGCCAGCAAATCTAAATTCAGCACAGCACAGCCCCGGCACCCACGCGACCGACAGCCAGAACGGCGGCAGCCTCTCTAGCCGGCCACCCCCGACCTTAAACTCACAGGTCCGGCGGGCAGCAGGGCGTTGGTCTCCAGGTCGATGTACGGTGACCCCCCGAAGGTGAAGAGCGCGTCCGCCAGCGGCGCACACGTCACCGTCGCCGCAGTCGCCACCCATGTGAGCCGCACGGCGATCATCGCTCACGAGGCTTTGCGCTGAGCCGGGAGACAGAGCTGCACTCGCCGCCGGCTGCCGCAGCTCCCGACTGGGACCGGGACTGGGACTGGGACCGGGAGGAGGGACGTTGGCACTGCTGGCGTCAGGGCGTCGCTAACTGCCTGGAATTCGGGGCCGTGCACACACGCGACGCCCACGCAGCAGCGATAGAGCCGCCCGCTCCGGATCCGACTTGGAGGATCTGGAACTCGGGAGCTTGTGCCCGCCTGAGGCGCAGCTGGGAATCCACAGCCGTGTTTTTCGGTACGAATTGGCGAGCTCTACTGAGACAGCCAAACGAAAAACGGACCTATCACTTTGCCATCAGCGACGTCACAGATGAAGACACTGTTGCTGAGAGATATTGCTGGTGTGAAGCCGTCATGCCGTGTAGAAGTAGTTGTCAGCCTATGGGCAGAAATTTAAAATTATATAATGTCTTCGGCTTTCCAATGCAAAAAAAAAAAAAAATTAACACAATTAAATAAAATCGGACCGGGAAATGTAACCTATCATGATGTATATTTTATCATACCATTAATGAGTAGGAAAGAACGACCTTTCATGTCCATGTGACCCAATCACGTAACTTTTACATTACATCAAGAATCACTTCGGGTAACACCATTCTCCGTTATTTTCTCCCGCTCCACTCCGCGCCGTTATCAGTCGTGATGTGCCTCGCAAACACGACAAGGTGGACCACAAACATCCGTTCATTCATTCACAAACATCCAAGTCTGGAGTTCTGCACTACTCACCCCCGCATCCAGCGCCGCGTCCGACATGTCCTCAGGAAGGACATGTAGCGCGAGAGGAAGTTGAAGACGGCGCCGGTCGGCTGAAGGGTGCCCAGGCCGAGGAGCAGCAGCAGCGGCAGCAGGCGCATGACGTCACTCAGGAAGGGCTGATGGCCGGCGATTTGGCACACAAACGCGTGTGACGTCAGTGGAGAGAAGGCGGTGATTGACACGGGCCACACAAACGTCACTGTGTTGAGGGGTTTGGCTAGCGAGCCAAGGGGACCAACGCTCTTGGAGCTGAAAATCTGGGATTACATTGTGCGCCAAAAACGGATTTAGTTGCAGATTTCCAGAACTCAAAAATTAGACGACCGAATCCGAGGCGTTTTCGGTTTTGATGGGTTCGTTTGTTCTGGTCCCAGCCTTGGCGAAATTTTGGCCTCGTCTTTGCTGTGACGTCACTCCGAGCGACACGATTTGACGAAATGTCAATGGGGAAGACAGCCAATTTGACGTAAGACAAACGTGACGCCATTCAGAATGTGCCGACGGCAACTAATGAAACGCTGGCATTCGTGTGACGTCACTGAGGTTATGACGGCTGATCTCGCCTCGCCGTAAAAAGGGCGAGATGCTGTTCAGGGGCGGTGAAGTATAACAGCTAGGTGGACAAAACACGACAATATCAACAATATGCTTCAGCGCTGATGTTGTACCAGGCGATGCTTCGCCCTTGAAGGTCGGGAGGTTCACGGGCCTACCCGGACGTTTCAAAGCATTTCCACGGAACGACGTTCCCGTCCGTGGAAACGACCAGATTCCGGTCCTCACAGGCCCCACATCTGCCCCTCTGTCTTATACGTGAGTTTGGTTTTCAGGTCTTTTGACCGGTGCCAATCGTTATACAGCCACGGGACTGAACTGTCAGAGGAACACGAATGTGTGTCGGGAAAACAGAGCTCATTGGTATGCGGGCATACTGAAATAATGCACCATGCGTGTCTTCAAGGTCTCATAGCCCATCCTCAGCCTCTTTTACTGATGCTGAAACCGCTATCCAGCGTTCCCAAATACGGAGTAATTTATGCCAGGTGCCTAGGTGGCATCGGAGGGATTACTATCGTGGCGCGCCAGTTCGTCGACCACGACACGACGTGTCCGGCTGCCCGGGTTCCTGTCCTGGGCCTCCCATGACCGGCTGACCATCTGTCCCTGGCCATGTGCGAGTTCCGGTTCCAGCACTCGAGCTCAGTGCCTCTCACACCTTGGACTCTGTCGTCTAGCTTCTTGTCCACCAGGCCACGGCGGAGGTCATTGTTCGTTATTGGAACGAGAAGGTGGAGGTCCCATGTTTCGCCCATTTCCAGGACTTAATAAGAAAAACTGTTTTCAGTGCTCAGTTGCGGAAATCGGCAATAAGCCTGGTCATCACATGCGAAATTCTACATTCGCTGGTGGGAAAACAACAAACTGAACAGCGTCCAAAAAGTGCCGCTGTGTATTTGACAAGTAGGCCGTGTTAAAGACCTTCTATTACGGGCCGATCCAGGGAAGGTACATCGGGGCCGTGGTCGCCATTTAGTCGAAAGATTCGGAGCCAACATGTCGTTTGTTTCCCCGTTTTCACCATGGAGATTACAAGAGTGTTACGTTCCAAGTACACATGGTGTTATAGAAATGTTTATTTCAATGAATGGCAGACGAAGTAGCCAAAATCCGCAGGAATGATTAGTGTTTCAGAATAGGTTACGTTGGATGGATGGAGACCTGAATATTTTTTCCCACATAATCTAGATCTACCAATGCCCACATTTTAAACATCATGCATAACTGAGCTGCTGCTATACATTTCAGTGTCTGCAGTATGTTTATCTTAGCTCCCAGTTGGTTGCTCAAGAGATGCAAACACCAGATGCAGGTTTATGAACATAAGTGGCTGAAACACGGAACTGCAAAGCAGCGTAATTTCAGTGATGAGGCTACTTTTCTTTTCGAACCAATGTGAACCACTGCATGTTTACACTGGAAATGAGGGCAGTGTGTTGTTCGAAAGTTCATAGTGTTGGCCGGTATGGTTAAACCGAAGACCATCTGCGCAGTCCGCACGTGACGGCCATGCGGTGGAATTTCATTTATTGAGGTCGTTAAGGCACGGGAGCACTGGACGTGCTTCCAGAGCCATTCATGGAAACTTGGGAACTATTGTCTGAAATTGCCACTGATTTTTTACAACATGGCTCCAAGAACTCTTGGGATCTTACTTTCAAGGAAGTGTACGGTATGGCGTCAGAAGTCAAGAGGCATTTCATGGCTTACTGCTTGGTCGCCGGACCTGAACTGGCGGTAGTAGCCGTTCTGACCGAACCAATCGGAGCAAACGAATGCTCTAAAACAGTTCAAACACAAAATCCAAAGCACAGTTTGGCGACCATTGCAGGCCACAAGTCAAACTGTCACCATTTGTGCTAGCATGGCGACGAGAGGTGAGGTCAAGTCCGGTCAAACAGCTGAGCAGAAACTGACGTGACACCAGCGCTAGACACTGTGACGAGGGTTAACAGCACGAGCATTTTTCTGACCAGTAAGATGCCCTTTCTATGCAATGAAATCAGTTCAGGGATACTGCAGGGCGGGTAAAAGACGCACAATTGACTCTGTTTACGTGACACGCACCTGGACTCTTCGTGCTCCTCAGGGTGCCAGCAGGGCTCCGAAGGACTCCGCTGCGCTCAACGGAAGCACAGCTGTCGTCTCTGCCGCTATCTCTGTCGCCTTTTCTGCCACTGCCGTCTCCCCCTCCTCTCTCTCTCTCTCTCTCTCTCTATTTCTCTGCCATCTCGACCACCGCCCTCTGCTGCTCTGCTGCTCTCAGCCTGTGCCGTCGCCCTCTGCTCTCTGTCGTAGCCCGCCGTGGCCGCTGTCCGCTGTCCGGCGCATTTGTAGACGTCATTTCCGCGTCGGATGCGGCTGGCGTGACAGTACGTACCTGCATTCTAAGTTACATGAGCCTTTAAGAGCAGACACGGCAGTGACACTTATAAGCACTCAACGCACAGGCCCCTCGCGCCCCTGTCTTGTATCGAACGGCGCAAAGCTTCTTCGAAACCATCGCCGTCACCCGCGATATGACCCTGACTGCCAGCGGACCGTTACCGGTGGAGCGTGACGGCTCATATGAGAGTGGACCACGTCGAATCACGCGCAGTCACCCTGCGGGCCTCTTAGTTGGTCACGACAGCGTCAGCCCGGCGCCAGAACATTCGAGATCCTTCCAGCAACCAACCACCAATCATAGCCCGGCACCCGGCCAACGCCTCAGTACGTCACTTCCTTTTTAGAGAATACGTCACTTCCCGTGCATCACATCCCGCACCATGCAAGAAATCTGGACCTCCGAGGAGTTCCTTCAACAGCAATCTTCTTCAGCTCGCCGATGCGGGGTCTGTACTGACTCCTCGATCTTTCGATGAGAATCTTACGCACCTTAACCCATTTTTGAAAAGGAGGGGAGCTTAACACCCTACAGTCATTTGTGTGTTGTTTAGAATACGTCCCGCAAAAGCACTGCAGCGTCTAGAAACCGTTAGCAACTTTTTCACAATCGCTTTGTGCATGGTGGTGAAAGGCTGAAGACGACTTCCAGATGACGTCATAAAGGCAGCAACGTTGTGTGGTGCGACGCCATATGTTTCTTCGCTGCTTCATTGTCGGTATTAGTGTGTTAATGGTGACTGAAGCCTGTTTTGCAAATCATTGCAACCCAAGAGATTGATTTGGAACACTCTTCGCCCCATGCTAAACCATTCTAGATGAGATCTGTACTCTAACCTGTCGGATATGTTGTAAATAGGTTTAAAAAAAAAATCAGAGGTTGATCATGCTGTCGAATATGCGAGCGATCAGATGCGGCCCACGACGGCGCTCCGATAGATGCAAACAGCACCACACTTGTGCGTGATTCGGCGTGTCGCGGCCCCAGAGACGTTACAGGTACGCTTCCTCGCGACGTCACGCCGGCTGGCGCGTGACGTCACTCGGGCAGATGACGGCGCCCGACCGGCAGTGCTGTTTCGCATCATCTGAGATAAAATCGACCTGATGTGGCGAGCTGATGATGATGACAGAGGTTTTGGGAAATGCGTTTCTGACATCTGGCGGGCGTTTTTGGGATTTTGCTACCACACCAGGTTCATCCCACCGGTACAGACCACGAACTGAGGGTCGTCCGTTTTTTTTTTTTTTTGGGTGCACTCTCGTTTAGTCTCAAAACAGAAAGATACTGAATTGCATTCCATGCCGGGCTTGTCTTTTAAACATTTAAGAACAGTCATTTTATTTTTTCTGTTCTATGCAGGGCTCTTTTTTGCTGGCATTGTTTTCTTATACCTAAGACAAGACATGATGGCCATGATATTTCATTCCGTCCTAATTAGTAAGCTCTGCATTTCATGCTTCCTGATATAACTAATAGACGCTATTACTTACATACTTGTTATATGATTATTGGACAATGCTGTGCACATACCCACGAATGCAATGTGTTTTTCATGATTTATTTCCATGTCATTCTGGACTTGGTTTCGATTTCTGCCGGGGTTTCCAACCATTCTGTCCCGAGGTCGTCGCAGCACAGAAAACATTCATAAATCCGTGACGGATGACCAGGGCACCTGCGCCACGCCATTCTACTGAAGACATGGTACTACGCCAAACACTGCATGACAAAATCGGGTAACAGGAAGCTACGTCCCGGCGTGCACGGACCCCTGCCTGGACCGCATTACCAGCGGTCACCTGGCAGCCCTCATAGCACTGCCACGCTGACTTTAGAGCACGTGACTGCAGTTCGTCACGTGACCCTGGCGGCGGCCAATGGCGTCGACCCCGGGTCACGTCCTTGATCGCCTGCGGCCATGCGACGCGGTCCCGGACCGCGCGGTGACTGAGGCTGCGTTCACCAGTGCCCTGGGTCACAGCCAGGCCCGCGACCCGTTTAGAAGCTGAACCGTTTACTGACGAGGGGTCGCTCACAATAATGACTCCTGATTACTTGATTCCTTGATAAACTCGTTAGTCATAGCTCCCCACACATCCTTGGGGTCGTTTATAGTTACGTAATGCATAGCCATGTTATGGTAGACGTATTTGTGTGTGTGTGTGTGTGTGAAGGGGATTTTTGGCCAGAGCGTGACAAGAGTCAATGGATAGGATGGGAGTTTGGCAGAACGTTGCGTAACGTCATCGCGTCGAAGGAGGTGGAATAGAAGTAACAACAGAAACTGAAATATAGCCCAGAAGGACTGAAAAAAGTCATCTAGAGCAAAACTTTTAACTCTAGCTTGGGTTTATCGTCGTTAATAAACCAAAACAGGCGATGCAAAAGTGTTTCGTGTCGGTTCGTCAGAGTTGTTGCCTGCTGCTTAAAACTCCCGCCCATATAAAGGAGGCGTTCTATCCAGAAAATAGCGACAAATCCCTTTCCGATACATTATGTTTGTGACCAGTACCAGGTTAACAGTGCCGGACGAAGAGCTGAAGCTTGAGCTTGGAATTGTCTCTCCCATGTGCCACATTTCCCAGTGAGCCTTCGTCGTTCGTTAAACAACTGTTCCGAATGACAAGCATTTTTTATTTTAGCTCACGATAGCCGAGCTGAGATACTGGGCAGTCTGACCCCTGGCAGAGGGCTGCTTACATGCAAGTGGCAAATAATGTGGCAGAACTGCTAACTCACCATAACATTTTTTTGACGAAATCTCACGCCAAGATTTTTTGCAAAATGCAGACAGAGAACCGTGTTCTGAATTTAAAGACCGTTATTTTTGTGTTTATCACCGTTTCAGTGCACTTGAGGGATATAACACTGGTAACTTTTGGACATGGGCATTGTCCGTATAGTAATTCCGCAACCAGTTGTATTTGACGCCGCTTAAATTCGTAGAAAACATCATACCAATGTCCAATGATTGATGTGACCAGGAAATAAAGACATACTGGTTGTGTGAGTATGTCGCTAGCATGACTGACATTTCATAAACTCGACCAGGTTACTTTTTCTGCGACTTTTTGCTCTGCTTGGCACTTGCCTCTGGTCTTTAGATGTCTTTGTCTTCATGTTTTAATGTCTTTAGATAGCCACGGGATCCACAAATTCGAAAATCTCCTTTTAACCAATCTGCTACAGACGTTTCAAATCAATTTAGTTTGTGGAATCCAAAATCGGATTGCTGTAATTGTTTGTACACCAAGATCATGTTTGCCCCAACTCGCACTCAGGAAATGTAAATTTCAGGCTTTATAAAGGGTCCAGGTATGCCTCGCGAATTGCGCACACCCGTACGCATGGAGACGGTACCAAATAATTTCCCTCGAGTCCCATACTTTCGCAATTAAGCCAGAAACCGGGTACCGCCCAATCAAGCACAAATACCCAAGAGTTTTGAACTGTTGTAAACACTTCTTTCTGTTTTCTTCAAGCAAGTTTTCAGATTGCCGCCAATAGCAGCGCATTGACTGTTGACTGGCTTTTGTATAATGAAACCGATGATGACCACGCCTCGCATGAAAACTTCACATTGCTCGTTGAAAACGTAGTTTGTAATGAGCCGTAATGTGCTCGCAGCTGCAAGCGCCCACCAACATAAATCTGGTAGCCTCCGACTTCCCGCCAACGAGAGCTATGAACGCAGAAAACGCTTCAGCATGGTCTGCAGAAGCAAACCATATGCTAACCTTTGCTGGATGCCAGGACCCAACCAAAGTTATGCTTATCACTCCCCAAACACGACACCGCCAGGGGCACGGAGGAATTCCAACTTGCCCCGAGCACCTCAACTCGGCGATTTTGTTGTTGCCCCGTCGTCTGGCCGACATTACGGCTGGGCGTTAAATAACGTCGGTTATCTGCCGCGGCGACGCGCGGGGTGGCCTGACCGTGTTATGCAGTCTGACGCAGAAAAGTGACGTGGCCGGTGCGACCGCGACCGCGAACTTTGCCTCCGTCTTTGTTGTTAGCTATTCTGTGCTGCGCGTGGTTGTTTTGGTTCCAGAGGTTTGCTTCCAAATGTCGCTTTCGTTTGTTAGAATTCACAATGTACATAACCAAGCCCGTGAGTGAGAACAAACTCTTCTCGTCCGTTACCCAGGCATGCATCAGCTGAGTCCTTGCCTTGAACACATCGCCGGACCGGCTGCAGTGACCGGCAAGGTCTTTTTACATTCCTATCGTTAACTTCCATTTGTCAGGTGCGTTATGCTTGAGCGCAGTGTTTTTCATGCGACAGCGCTCAGCTAAGCGCCTGCTGTGCTGCCCCATGCCCTGCATCCTCAGTTCCAATCAATGTTTGATTTCTACCATGGTTAACTTCATTCTTTTAAACCACCTTCCGTATGCAGGAAAGCCTCACTGAGATGAGGATGCACATATGTCCGTGCAATACATTATGGACAGATAAGAATGCTGCCGATGTTTTTGAGGACTGAGACCGATGTCCGTCACGGTGAGCGTGAACCAATCACGTGACGGCAGAGAGCCGAAACGGAGCTCTCTCACGCCCAAACAGCCTATAATAAAGTTCACGGCATGGGTTTAAAATTCCCTTACCTGAAAACTTTCAGATTTCAATGTTTGCTAATTTTTTCTCTAAATCGCAGAGGTTTCCCTTCGGAAACCTTTGGTTTGGAACACTGTCTAGGGCTACCAGATACCTTCAACTCTGGTTCCTACAGTCGACACCGAAGGGAACCAGACAAAGACGTCTGAGAACGCATTAACGTATTAAGTACATCAACCATGCCGCAGTGCCGCTAGGTGAATCATATCCGCGATGTTAAACGGTACTTCTTTTTTCCAATCTTAAAACAACTTACACCTGCGGAAACTTCTGAGCTCTTACATTCGCCTTACATCAGCCAGTTCTTTGAAATCCGTGCGTTCTCACGCTCGTTCATTGACATTCAAAGCCTAGTCTTTCCAGAATATTCGGATTGCAAAACGCCTCGATTGGTTGTATATGATATCGCAATTGCACCATCCCCTTTCATCATTTCCGTTCGTAGGTAGTTTATAAGTAGGGCCGGTTTTCACTCAGGATCCATCGATGTATCTATCGACTCAACATGTGGTGGACCACGTGACGTTCGTGACGTAGTGAAGTGCTAGTGCTGTGAGTGGTCAGTGTTTGACGTCAAGAATAAAGCTGGTGAAAGTGGAAGCTCTTTGTGTGTGACCAATAAACGAGGAATTGACAAGAAGAACTAGTGGAAAGAGAAGTACTGAAAAAGGGAAAAATTTGGCACAAGCGAGGTCGCCAGTAGTCACACTGTCACACCAAGCAGAAAGCCCTGCTACACAGCCATCGGCTCACTTATGGTTGAGTACGATCTTTCACGGTTTGGTTCTCTGCAACTGAATCACATCTCTGACACCGCGTCACGGTTCTGGCACCGCGTCACATGACACCGCCGCGTCACATCTCTGCTATCACATCATACCTCCGTTACCTGCGTCACACCTCCGACGCCGCGTCACACTTCCGGCACAGCGTGACATGACGCCATGTCACATCTCTGCTATCACATCATACTTCTGCCACTGTGTCACACATTTGACACCGCTTAACACTTCCGACACCGTGTCACATGACGGCACCGTGTCACACCCCCGCTAAAACGTCACACTTCTGTTATCGTGTCACACCGATGTCATCGCGCCACACCTCTGCCATCGCGTCACCTGACATTATGCCACACCTCTGTCACTGCGGCCACACTTCTTCCACCGTGTCACGTGTGACCACGTCACATTTCCGCCGCCCGTGACGCCCGCAGTCGCTCGGCGCCGTCGGATGTTCTCAGTGGCGGCTGGGATTCCGTAATGGTTTGCATTTTTTAATTCCGAAGTTCCACATTCCGAAGCTCGGTTCCGGGACGTGGTGTATTCAGGCCGCTGAGATAGCGCGCGATAAGCAGGTCAGGGAGACGGGCGCAGAGGTAAGATGAACAGGACGGACGAACGGCCGAGATCGGCGAGACCAGGCGTGGCGTTGCCGACGGCAGTGGGAGGACCTCGCGTCGCGTTCTGATAAGCGAGAGCCGAAGCTGGCGACTCACAGGTGGCGGATGTCGACACACAGCGCGTGACAGCGGTCAGGAGTAAGTGCAGATCTCGCGGCGGCAGGCTGGAAGAGTGCTATTGAGGGACTCCTCGGGGTCCGGATTTTGTGCGCTGTGCGGGATGTGACGTATTGGAAATGGCGCATTCTCTTAAAAGGAAGTCACGCATTGAAACGTTGGCTGGGTGCCGGGCTGTGATTGGTGCATTAGCTGTTGGGAGGATCTCGATGTTCTGGCGTCGGTCTAACGCTGCCCTGACCTACTGAGAGTCCCGCGGGGTGGCTGTGGTGATTAGTGCGGCCCAGTCGCACACGAGTCGTCACGGTCCAGCGCGTTTCGGTAACGGTCCGCTGGCATTCAGAGCCATATCGGAGGTGGCAGAGATGGTTTCGAAGGAACTTTGCATGGTTTAATACAAGGCAGGGGCCTGTTCGTTAAGTGCTAGAAGTGTCGCTGCTGCCTCTGCTCTTAAAGGCTCATGTAACTTAGAGTGGAAGTGCGTAGCTTCACGCACTGGTCGCGGTGCTAATGTCAAGAAGACCTAAAGTGTAAAACCGCGCACGAACGCTGGTGACGGTGCGGACGACGTCCGAGGATCGACGCGGCGACGCAGCAGCGATGCGGCAAACGCGGCGACTAAGACATCGAAACTCGATGGCAAAGCGAGAGAAAAACCGCAGAACATTGGTCAAAAGCTACAGTATTTCGGGCAAGCGCCACATCCGCCGTCAGAACTCCGTGATGACTTCTCCGCGGGCCACATTGTACCGGCGCCGTCACATCACGGTCGGCGTCCCGGGCGGCTGGCGGTCAGCGCCGTCTGCCGCCGCCTGCCCGCAGAGCGCTGAGTCTGTCGCCAGCCGCCGGCGGCCGCGCCCGAGATGAGGTCTGCAGATATATCGGGCAGCGGACAGTCTTCAGCAGAGAGCGGCCCCAGCCGGCCGCGGCGGAAAGCAGAGGACGGCGGCAGAGGTGGCAGAGAAGCAGACAGCGGCGGCAGAGACGGCAGAGAAGCAGAGGGTGGCGACGCAGGCTGAGGTGGCAGAGCAGCAGAGGGCAGTGAGTGAGGCGGCAGAGAAGTAAAGAGATACGGCAGAGGCAGAAACGGCAGCAGAGATAGCGGCAGAGACTACAACTGTGCTTTCGTTGAGTGCAGCGGAGTCCTTCGGAGCCCTGCTGGCACCCTGAAGAGCGCGGAGAGTTCAGGTGCGTGTCACATAAACAATGTCGACTGCCCGCCACTCCCCGGCCGCGCAGTGCGTTTGAACTGGTTGAGTTGCACATATATTGTATTTAACTGGATGCATTTCGCACAGAAAACTATCCGTGGCGTTAACCACCTTCACAACGTCTGACGCTGGTCCCACGTAGTTTCTGCTCCGCTGTTTGGCCTGACTGACCTCTGCCGTCGCCAGGCCAGCACAGGTGGTGACAGTGATGCTTGTATTCTGCAATGGTCGCGGAGCTATGCTTTGGAATTTGTATTTGAACTGTTCCATGGCGTTCCTTTTCTTTGATTGGTTCGGTCAAATGGTCATTAACGCCAGTTCTGACCGTTCCGACGACCAAACATTAAGCCGCAAAATGCCTCTTGACTCCTGCCGCCATAACGTACACTTCCTTGAAGGAAAGATCCCATAAGCTTATGGAGTCATGTTGTAGAAACATCAATGGCAGTTTCAGACAATAGCTCCCAAGCTTCCATAAATAGTTCCGGAGGCACGTCCACTGTTATCCTGCCTTATTGACATAAAGAAATGAAATTCCACCGCGTGGCCGCCACGTGCGAACTGCTCAGATGGCCCTCCGTTTAACAACACCGGCCAACACTAGGAGTTATCAAACAGCACACTACCCCGTGTCTGCAGCGTAGACATGGAGGCTTTACAGTGGCCCGAAAAAGAAAAGTAGCCGGATCTCTGAAATCACGCTGCATTGCAGTTCCGTGTTTCAGCCAGTTATGTTCATATACCTGCATCTGGTGTTTGCATCTCCTGAGCAACCAACTGGGAGCTAAAATTTAACATATTACAGACACTGAATTGTAGAGCAGCATCTCAATTATGAATGATGTTGAAAATGTGGGCGTTGGTAGATCTAGATCATGTGGAAAAAAAGATTCAGGTCCCCATCCATCTAACGTAACCTATTCTGAAATGATGACCATTGCTTCGGATTTCGGCCACTTTGTCTGCCACTCGTAGAAATAAACATTTCTATAAAACCATGTGTATTTCGAACCTAACAGTCTTATTATCTCCACGGGGAAAACGGGGAAACAAACAACATGTTGGCCCCGAATCTTTCGGACGAAATAGCGACCACGGACCCGATGCACCTTCCCTGGATCGGCCCGTGATAGGAGGTCTTTAACACGGCCTACTTATCAGATACACAGCAGGCACTTTTTGAACGCTGTTCAGTCTGTCGTTCTCCAACCAGCGAATGTAGATTTTACTGTGCGATGGCCAGGCTTATTGTCACGCTCCACTGCTGAGCACTGAACACGGAAGCTTCTCTCCTTTAGTCCTGAAAGGGGGCGACACATCGGACCTCCACTCTCTCGTCCTAAAAATGTCCAATGACCTCCGCCGTGGCCTGGTGGCCAAGAAGCTGGACGACAGAGTCAAGAGCATAAGAGGCACCGGGCTCGAATGCTGGAACTGGCTCTGGCTCCTGGCTTGAGACAGATGGTCAGCCGATCATGGGAGGCTCCAGGACAGGGGCGCGGACAGCCGGACACGTGTCGCGGTCGACGAACTGGCGCAACAGAACACTGGTGCTTCCGGCACCGCCTAGGCACCTGGCATAAATTATCCCTTATTTGGGAACACTGGACAGCGGTCTGCACGGGTTGCAAAGACTTATTTCAATAGACCCGCATATCAATTAGGATTATCTTCTTTTCACATTTTTTGTATTTATATATATCTTCGACACCCATTCGTGCTCCTCCAACCAGCTTAGTCCCCTAGCTCTTTAACCCTATTCCAGGAGGGCTAGACGGTATGGTCGATTCCCGGCGGGGGCAGATTCGGTCCCCCCCTGAGATCTCGAGAACTACACATCCGATTTCATCGCAACAAACGGCAATCGATTTACCACGACGTGGACTATATTTTTACAAAAATAAATCTTCAAAATTTTGAAACATGTGGATACAGGAGCAAAAATGTCAAAATTAGGGGCATTTTTGGACTTTTTATAACTCCGTTGTTTATGGGCCGATTTCGATGAAACTTGCATGAATCGAGATATTATGGATACGACTTTTACCATTGGTACACACATCTAAAATTTTTGGGAAAATTCATGGGCTTTCACAGGGTTTTAAAAACAGATTAGTTTTCCAGAACTGAATGAACAAAAAAGGCAAAAACACTTTTTTGGGATGTTATGCTAAAGAAGTACAAATCGTATTACAATGTTTGGTATAATGTTAGCTTAGGCGGTGCCAGGGGCATGAAAAAGGGGAAACTGTCATGGTCATATGCTCCTCAGATCAACTTGTGACCTTTGACCTTAAATAACTTCCAGTGACCTTGGAGTCACTTGGAATGATCTCGTGTGCATTTAATATTATCTGTAAACGTTTTCAATCATTTGAATTCACTCTATTTCAAAAATTTAATTTTATGGCTATTGCGATATAGGGTACGCGCACTGACATTTTAGGTCATATCTCCGTGACCCGACCTGATATCAAACTGAAACTTGATACACAAGTAGAGGGCATCCTTCTACGTCATATATATTCCGGTATGGCATTTGAAAAAAAGGCCCTGAAATTATAGCGAAAAAAAAACAGATTTTGACTTTTGACTTTGACCTGACCTTGTAAATTGACCTCAGATAAACAAAATTATATCCGCACATTGCCCAACTATTTAGCTATACATCCATATAAAATTTTAAGTTCTAGATTTAAAATTCTGTTTTTGGCAGACATTTTCCTTTTACCCTCAACATGGCCAAAAATGGCATGAGGTGCCTTCCAAAAACGTTGCCTAGCTCCGCCCCTGAGCAAAATAGAATTTTGAAATTTTGTCACAGCACGTAAAAAAAATAGCTAGGAAAAGTGACCAAGTTTCGTGAAGCTGCGTTAAAAAGGCTGGAATTGGCAAGCAAAAAACCCGAGGGGGGCGGATTTAGCCCCGCCTGCCGGAAATAGGGTAAGGGATCTGTACCGGTCGAAAGGCCTAGAAACTGGACTCACATGCGACAAAAGGGGCAGATATGGGGCTTGTGAAGACCGAAGCCTGGTCGTTTCCACGGACCGGAGCGTCGTCCCGAGGAAGCTGGAATGTCAGTGTAGGCCGTAAAACCTCTCAATCTTCGAGGATGGAGCATCGCCTGGCACAACTCACTGTCAGCACCACTCACCGAGCATTGCTCGCTGTTATTCGGTGTCAGCGCTGAAGTATGTTGTCGATGCCGTCGTGTTTTGTCTACGCAGCTGCTGTCCTTCACCGCCCCTGAACGGGCGCCTGGCCCCTTTTTACGGCGCGGCGAGATCAGCCATCATAAACTCAGTGACGTCACAAGAATGCCGGCGCCTCATTGGTGGCCGTCGGCTCATTGTCAATGACGTCATATTTATCTTACGTCAAGCTGACCGCCTTCCCCATTGGCTTCACGTCAAATCATGTCGCTCAGAGTGACGTCACAACAAAGACGTGGCCAAAATTTCGTCAAGGAGGGAACAAAAACAAACATAACCGATCAAAACCGAAAGCACCTCGCGTGCCGACCGCCTGGTTTTCAGTTCCGAAAATTCGTAATTATTTTCATTTTTAATGCGCGAAGAAATTTAAAATTTTCAGCTACGAGGGCGCATGGCCCCCATGGTCCCCCAGCCAAACCCCTCAACAAAGTGACGTTTGTGTGGCCCGTGTCAATCACCGCTTCTCTTCACTGACGTCACACGCGTTTGTGTGCCAGATCGCCGGCCATCAGCCCTTCCTGAGTGACGTCATGCGCCTGCTGCCACTGTTGCTGCTCGGCCTGGCCATTCTTCAGCCGACCGGCGCCGTCTTCAACTTCCTCTCGCGCTACATGACCTTCCTGAGGACGGACGCGGCGCTGGATTCGGAGGTGAGTGGCGCAGAGCTCCCGTCTTGAAAAAATGAACGGGTGCTTGTGGTCCATTTTACTGTGATCGCGAGGCACATAACTGACTGATAATGGTGACGGAGTAAAGTGAGAAGAAATGGCGGGAAGTGGTGTGACCCACGTAGTTCCTGAAGTAGTGTAAAAGTTACGTGATTGGGTCAGACGGACATGAAAGCCGCCCATTACTACTCATAAATGAGTAGGAGAATTTAAGAAACAAATAATAAAAAACGTGGCAGAATTATGAAAATTAGGGGATTCGGCCGGCTGCCGTTTCCATGATGCTGTCACAAACTCCCTTTAAACGTGCTAATAAGCATCGTCGGTAATAAGGTACGTCGGTAAGCGTTGCGATTCATTGGGCTCCTGATCCACACATCAAAGACGTTTATCTACAACATATGCGATTATGCATACATAACCAAACACTCTTCCACGCATTCTGGTTAATTTTAGGCTAAAAAACGATATTCCTGGCATTAGGCTGACGCCTGCTTCTACACGGCGTGACGCCCCGCAACAAGAGTCTTCACCTCTGACGTGGCTGATGGTGCGGTGATAAGTCCATCTCTTGTTTGGCTGTCTCAGTAGAGCTCGCTAATTCTTACCGAAACACAAGGCTGTGGATCCATCAGCTGCTTCTCAGGCGGGTACGAACTCACGGGTTCCGATCCCTCCCAGCCGGATCCCGAGCGGACGGTTCTGTCGCGGCTGCGTGGGCGTCGCGTGTGTGCACGGCCCGAATTCCAGGCAGTTAGCGACGCCCTGACGCCAGCAGTGCCAACGTCCCTCCTCTCGGTCCCAGTCCCAGTCCCGGTCCCAGTCGGGAGCTGCGACAGCCGGCGACGAGTGCAGCTCTGCCTCCCGGCTCAGCGCATCCTCGCGAGCGATGGTCGCCGTACGGCTGACGCGGGCAACGATTGCGGCGACGGTGACGTGTGCGCCGCTGGCGGACGGACTCTTCACCTTCGGGGGGTCGCCGTACATCGACCTGGAGACCAACGTCCTGCTGCCCGCCGGACCTGTGAGTTTAAGGTCGGGGGTGGCCGACTCGAGAGCTTGCTGTCGTTCTGGCTGTCGGTCCCGTGGGTGCCGTAGCTGTGCTGTTTCGCTCCGGAATTTAGGATTTGGGAGGATAGGCGTAGTGACAGCAGGGTGTTCATGAGCCTAGCTTTTTGGGAATTTTACATTGACCCTATGAAATAACTCTTTCCTTTCCGCCCATTTTTGGATGCTCCGACGCTTCTGTTTATGACAGCCGAAACGTACTTGCTTGGAAGCTTGGTTTGTTCTGCTTTGTAAACAATGGTCTAGGTCCGAGCCGGTCCGGGCCCATTTTCCGTGCGGTCATGGGAGTCGTGTGAAGCAGACGCATAACCGCTCCTTGCATGTTTTGCTGGTGATTGGGCAGTTTTAAGTTTTTTGGAGGCTGATTTCTACTTGAAGTAAGAAAGCAGTTTGTGTGAGATGAGAGAGGTGCAGACATGAATCCAGGGCCACAATAAAAGGGAGCAGCTTACGTTTCAATTCTTTAAGACTTAGTGAACCGCATCTTTATAACATATATTGGAAAGATACGGTTTCTGTCATATGCTTGATATGTTCGGTCCAGGATCTAACTAGAATATTCTGCAAAACATCATTTTATTTGCTTTAGACATCTTGATGATGAGGGTTCGTAGGGATTATGTATCAGTTGCTATGGAAACATTATTCGAATCTGTCTGGTGACGTCACCAAAGTGGCACCAATGTGTCAGTGCGAAACTTCGTTGGGGAATGATGGGGCGTGGGTGGGGCTCAGAGCTAGGCCCTGGGTAAAATCAATATTGTTGAGCCCTCACCGAAAATTTTTGTCTCAGACAGCGAGGGCGTACGTCAAATGACAGCCATGTGATATCCAGCGGGCTCTGATGAATCGGTCTGAAGTTCGTCGCCATCAGCTTTTCGTTGCTAACAAGATCACATTCGAAGCGGCACCTTCATGGTGAACGCGGTGCCACGTCTCGTACAGGTGCACTACATTGTGGTCGTCATGATCTTCTTGGGCATGCTCTTCAACTACATGCTGCGCGTCAACATCAACCTAGCGATCGTGGCCATGGTGAACCACACAGCGGTGCCGCGCACCAACATCACGCGCTCTCAGGAGTGCGGCGGCAACGTTACGTCATCCTCCCCCACCGAGTCGTCCTTTACCGATTCCCGACCAGACGGGCCGTTCGCCTGGGACGAGAGCATCACTGGCGTCATCCTGGCCGCCTTCTACTACGGCTACGTCTGCACGCAGCTGGCCGGCGGCCGGCTGGCCGAGCGGGCCGACGCCAAACACGTGTTCGGCCTGGCGATGCTGGTGACGGCCGGTCTGACGCTGCTGGTGCCGGCGGCGGCCGGCCGCGACTGGCGGCTGCTGGCGGCGCTGCGGGCCGCCATGGGCCTGGCACTCGGCGTCACCTTCCCAGCCTCGTACGTCCTGCTGGCCGCGTGGGTGCCGCCGGGGCGGACCAACTTCCTGGTGATGCTCGCGCAGAGCGGCGGCGACCTGGGCACCACGTTCACGCTGCCGATGACGTCCGCCATCATTAACGGGACGGGATGGGAGGCCGTGTTCTACGTCCAGGCGTGCCTGGCGCTCGCCTGGTATGCCGTCTGGTCGGCCGTCGTCAGCCGGTCGCCCGAGGACCACTGGTTCATCAGCGAAGCCGAGCGGAGCATGATCGTGACGGGCCGCGGCCCGCGCGTCTCCGCCGCCCACCAGCCGGTCCCCTGGCGGCGCATGCTGACCAGCCTCCCTGTGCTGGCCTTCTTCGCCAGCTACTCCGGCGGCTGCTGGGGCTACTACACCCTGCTGACCGACCTGCCGCAATACTTCCACCACGTCCTCGGCGTCGACATCTCCTCCAACGCGCTCTTCAACTCGCTGCCCTACCTCGGACTGTGGCTGTTCACGCTGCTGTACGGCTACGTCAGCGACGCGCTGGTCGGCCGCGGCGCCGTGCGGCTCATCACCGTTCGGCGCGCTGCGGCCGTCACCTCCGGCCTGGTGCCGTCCCTCCTGCTGGCTGCCGTCTCCTTCCTCGGCTGTCGGACGACCGCCGTCGAGGCGCTGCTGGCGCTCACCGTCGTCCTGCAGGGCGCCGGCTACAGCCTGGCCGTGCTGCCGCTGGACATGGCGCCCAATTACGCCGGCACTATCTCCGGCCTTGCCAACACGCTGGGCGCCGTGCCCGGCTTTCTGGCGCCGCTGGTGGTGGCCCGCCTGACCGAGGGTCACGAGACGCTGGCCCGGTGGCGCGCCTGCTTCCTGATCGCCGCCGGCATCGGTCTGGCCTCCACCGCCGTCCTCCTGGCCGGCCTCAGCGTGCAGGAGCAGCACTGGAACCTGCCGGACGGCGGCGGGAAACGGCCCGGCCCGATGCCGGCGGTCGGTTCGCGACCGCCGGAGGCCGCGGACTCTGCCGCCGCCTGCCGGGCCGACTCCGAGCAGAGGACCAGCAGCTGACGGTGATGCGCGGCGAGGCAGGTGGCACCCTCTCGCCGGGACGGTGGCGCCTGACGCCCGCAGCCCACCGCCAGCCACAGAAGCAAAGTGGCCCCGTGACCTTTGGTGACACAAAACGGGAAGCGGTGCACCGTGCTTGGCATTCGCGCAGCTGCATATTGCTAACTCACAGGGCTACGGGTAACGCAACTGAACCCTCAGTTCGAACATTCGAAATCCGAAACGATTACGACAAGGAGCTTTTGTGCATTAACAAGACTTATTTGCGTTGTGGCACGCAACATGGATGGCATTGCTGACGGGATATGAGGACTTTTCTACAACAGACTATTTACCTCCTGGTTCTCGGCTCATAGCATGCAAAGCTCCTGTCACGAAAGGAACGACCTTTGACCGGTTGCATTTAGATCGTTTATTTTTTGCAATAAGAAATACATCAGCAATTTTCACCTTTGTTACAAAAAGGAGAAAATATGCTGCTGCGTTTGTCTGCCTTTGTGTGAAATCTAACTAGAACGACGCTGCCAAGTGTTGTACTTTCTTGTCATAAAACTTGGCCTTTGTGTTTGATTGCATGTTTTCTCTCTTTTTCTGTGTTTCTGTAAATGATGTTCTAATTTGTCTAGCATTCCTATTCCATCTTCTCTTTTCCTCCGACTCAGTCCTGTCTTGTCATTCACAATGATTTGAACCGAATATCGATATATTCTGCATGACTGATCCGTTTATAAAATGGGCCTGAAACCGAAGCCTTTGCGTATTGCCACGATCTCAATAGGACCATAGAGAAAAGTACGCACTAGCATCGACCCCAGCAGGACGGCAAGGCACAGCGCGGTATGAAATGTGGCCAAGTGAGCGGAAACCATGGTATATGAAAAAAGAACAGTATTGAGGAATGGTTAAGAAATGCGATAATAGTTAAGAATACGAGAAAGAACAGTTTTTGGGGTACCCATACGCGCCCATGTACTTGTACGTCATGGTTGCATTCATAGAAATGTGACGACACTTGCAAAGGAACGCTACTCTGAGTAGCTTTTTCTACTGTTAGACGCCGAAGTCTTCATCACCCTTTTGTGCTATCTCTTAACCATTCCTGTCGGTCATGAACTATTGGGCCTTTATGGAGACCCTTGACATGAACACGTCTGGCGTCATTCTGCCTCTGCGTCGCCAGCTGTTTATCCCACTGGCCATTACGTGTCTCCTGGACTCGATCTGTGACTTCGCCATTCCTCCATATTGCCTGTAGCTGTAGACGCCACTGGTCATCTAGTCACCCTAAATTCGACGAATGAATTCGTCATACCTCTGTGTCGCCAGCTGTACACGTCCCTAATCGTCATGATGCCCATGATCCTGGACTCGGCGTATGACGTTATAATGCCTCTGTGTCGCCACCCGTTCACGCCTCTTGCCGTCATGTCGGTCCCGGACTGACGTATGACGTCATCACCTCTCTGTGTCGCCAGCTGTACACGCCTCTGGCCATCATGCTTATCCTGGGTACGGTAGCGGCCGGGCAGTACGGCTTCTTGCCGATCAAGTCCAAAGAGGTAGTCAGAAAACTGCGCCAACTCCGCTACGGCCTCGGACATAAGAAAGCCGCGGTACCAGCGTACCGGTACCGGTACAGGCGTGACGTCACCGAGGACACCCTTGACTGGCTGCTGCAGGTACTGGAGTCTGGTTTTACTGTCGAGGTTCATGGGAAGTTGAAGTTTTGTGATGCACACTGCCGGAGCAGGGTCTTTCCGAGCTCTGTTCCCGCGTTCTTACGCGTTCTTTACGTAGTTGCATTCACGCGTTCTTTCCAAGAATGTCGTGTGATCACAGAGTATCGTAAAATATCGAGATGTGCATTTGCGCGTCGAAATTTTCGAACTATTTTTACATCGCAAGACCGCTAGGCAACTGGCAGTTGGACACCAGATACAACGGCTGACAAAATTATTAAAAACTGGCTCTAGGAATTTAGTTGACTGCATTGTGATGACTTTTCAATCCTTCAAAAGGAAGCCATTCTTAAATTGACGCAGTTAACACAGTTGTATATTTTTCAGGCCGCCCAGATGTTGGAAGACGTTGCGTTCAAGTTTGATGCTGTGCAAAGAAAAGCACGTGCCACAGGTTTCTCCTCTAGCTAACGGGGTATGACAAGACCCTTTCATTGAGATAATGACACCAAAGCAGCGTAATTGCAGTAATTAGTAGTGTACTACAAAGTAGCTAATTAGTAGCGTATTACAAAGTAGCTTCATAATTAGATAAATCCATTTGAGCAAAACGAGAAACACAACAGCACATCCATACTTTTCTTCTCTTATTTTAATGATGTCTTTCTTTGTCTTGTAGAACTCAAGAACGCAACGTAGTGAAAAGCCATCCGTTATACTGGACGATGTTTGCAAAAAATAATTGTGCTTGTCTGTGTGCTGATCATTAATGGGAAGGCCGTTTTTGCACTGCTCTAAAAATGTGATGTTATTCTGTGTTACAGTAAACCGGACAGAATAACTAAGAAGATGCAGGTACTACGCCTGAGTACTTACGCTTTTAAGAAGCGGCCGACCAGCTTCTGGATGTCTTCGAGCTCAACTTCACACAGAAGATAAAAATGGTCTAACGAACTGTTTCTCAGTACGTTTAAGATGGCATTGGGCATTGCCAACCATTGCAGTTTTACGTATTTTCTTCAGGTGTTCTTTGGGTAGACAGTATTTGATCTCTTCAGCGTTAAATAAGCTTTCATTCTTTCGTTTGTTCACGACGCGTTGTATCCTAATACAAGGCAACGTATCATCATATCGATTATGTGAGTGGGATAGTACACACGCTTCTACGCCACTCTGCGCTATTTGTGAACGTTTATGTTGCGCAATATGGCTCATATTGTTGTTTTGTTTAAGTTCGTTATTGCTATTTATTAACACTGTTGATCTGCTGTAATCAAATTTACATTTACGCATACGTGATTGAAGGATCTATTTGGCGACATTTACCTCCTTGGTAATGTCTGTTATATTTCGGGTGGACCTTGGAGGATAATGAGTTGCAATATTCGTGACAAGGGATACCGAGCTGTTTTACGCTTCCAGGATTGTAGTAATGGTATCAACCCTGGGACAGTCAGGTTTACACTGAGGGCCATTTTGCAGACATGTGTCACGAAGTTCTGTATTGACCCCTTAAAATCATTGAAGAAATCTGACACATAGAAATGGTATGGAACGCTTTGTTTGTGATCCGACGCCGACTTGTTCCGCCTGTGAAGTACTCGTCCATTTACAGCGCATATCGCATTCGATGACGTGTCTGACTTGCATTTCCCGGCTCAGCGATGTAGAACAGCACGTGTGCTCGTTGGATTTAAGGTAATGTTCCAAATCGCAGGAAGCGAATGGCCGGCTCGTACGTCGCAGCGGCCTGATGCTGCGTGGTTGGTGGTCGTTTGCCGTATCGTCCAACGGCACCATAAATAACAGTGGCTCGCCCAGCGTTCTTTTGCTTTATTTCTTGCGTTTCTCAGTGGCCCTCGTCTTTTATTTTGGTTATTTAGCATTCATTGTCGATAGAAATACACTTTACTTAAACAAACATGTGTTTTGTCTGCAGGTAAGTGTTCGACACATGTGTACCTTGGCCAGACGGTGCAATAAGTCATTGCCAAAGTCGTGCGTGAGCTGGGTGCGTGAGGCGGGAAATGGGCGGTGCTATTTATAAAACAGATAGGAGACACAGGTGACTGGCACTTTCCCTTTAGTAGATGTTCCTTTAAGCCTGTTGCAAAGGCCGTCGTCTGCACGCATGGGGTGAGCCACGAGCGTGCGGGGTATGTACATGTACCGGTCGTCAATGGACGGCTACAGAATTTCCCAGTCCTGGCAAGGCGGGTTCGAGTCGCCTTGCTGCTCGATATTTGGCCCGCGAGTCAGCTGGCAGCTGGCTAACAGAGCGCCAAATGAACCAACACGCAGGTGTATCTCGTCTTGGGCGGCATGCTAAACTTTCGCAACAGAAATCAGCCGCTGCCTGGAATTACACGTTCGTATGTTGTGGTAGAGTCCTTACAACAAGCTCTGCTCGGCAATGGCTCCGATTCGTAACGTCAGCTTAGGAGAACATTCAAGTGAATTAACGTGTGAGCACTATAAAATTGCGAAAGCAACTCGTCACGTCGCATGCGAAGTTTTTGATGTATAAACACGAAAATCAGGTCACGTGCTCAGTATTTTATGCTATTTCAGTTGGACTCAGTGGATCTTCGACATAAGTCCCCTGCGGTCTGAAAGACGCACTCGCGCTAAAACCCCCTCCATCACTGTTCGCGCTACCTCCGGAACAACTTCTCTGGTCGCTCGCAGAATTCCAAGGCTCAGCTGACGGTCAGATTTGGCTTTCCAGCCTCCTTCGCACAACATCTGCTTGAATGTCCCTCAGAAGTCTTCTCCTGGTTGTATCTCTAGGGACGCGGGGTGAATTCATGCTTGAGGGTACGATGGGCACCCCTTCGTCCTCCGAAAGACCCAACGTCTGGCGAGTGTAATGAGCGCCTTCGAGGTTTGGCCAGAGCAGAGTTTCTCTCTCCTTGTATCTGTCGTTTACGAGAGGTATCAAAACTTCACGCAGGCATCTCTTCCGGCATACCTTGCTGCTGATGCTGTTTTTGCTTGGCATGATGATTGGACGTGTCGCACCCCGAGACTCATGGCCACCTAGATAAGTAGTTTTCGCGGAAGCCTATTTCCCGTCTGGTATCTGACGTGCATTGGCACGTCCCCTTCTGCTGAGGCGTAATGTCCGGTGTCAGCTGGCATCTGACTTCCACTCTAGGCAACATAGGACTCTCCGTCCATGAGCACTTTCACGTCTCTAGCACTCCCATTTGTGCACGTGAGAGTTTCCGAAGTGGGTCTTCTGGGTCTCTTGCTGAGATCTGGTCTCTCCGGGAGCATTAATTCTCTTGCGGTATGCCACTTCCTCTCGCAGGATTTCCCTTACATACTTTTGGGAATTTCCAAAGTTCCGGGCAAGAAGGCACTTTGACACGCCCACTTTGCCCTTTGCAATGCGGGCTGGCTAAGTTCGAAAGGTACGGGCCATTTTCGTAGGTTTTCTTTTTCCCGCATGGTCGACACTTCCTCGAGTCCGTTACCTATTTATGATGCAGTATACGGTAGATGTGGGCAGATCGTGTGGATTCAAATGTTTTGCGATGTCAGCGTTGGTAATGTGGGTTTAGTTTTGACGAAGTCGGCGATCAGATCCTGAAACATCTGAAACACTCGTTTACTCAACGAGGTTGTGATCACGACAGACTAATTGTACAACATCCTTTTGCTGCCAGAATGGTAAAGAACAATGTTTGTACTTCTCATGTAAAAAATCTTTAAAACACTAAGACCGGTTCTTTCATTCTGGTGGTTCTCCCAAACTTTCTCCAGTTTCATAGTGCTCACCGTAAAAAAACAATCCACAGTCAACTTTTGACGATCATGCATATCAATGAGTATCCGCTTGAACTTTAGTCGTTCCGATTAATCGTCACTATGCTACCATGATCTGAGACAATGTTGTCTAAAAGAGTGAAATCAAATCATTGTTTACGCACCATGTCTTCTTTGCACTCATTGATATGCCTGCTTGTGTTTTCCGTGTCGTGACGGAAAATCGCGATAAAAATACGTCTTCTTGATAATGCAGGTACCGAATGTTTTAACCTGTGTTTAAGCACTACCGGCCTGGGATTGGGCATGTTTCGTCGACGTCACTGCAGCATTTCTGCATTGTTCAACGCAACGTCCGTTCACTAACCCAAACCAGTCTCGGTTTGCACGGGCGTGAAATCGATTGAACCCTGGCTCATATGTTAAGTGATCCAGCTCCATGCTGAAAGCCATTTTTGCCCGAGTGCCTTGTCCTCGGAACCTACGCCGTTTTCGCTGTGAAGCTCTCAGCAGCGGTCCTTTGAGTTCGGCGTTTGCACAACACTGCCTGAAAGAGCAACGCAATCACGAAAGTGGTATGAGCGCCGTGAAAAATGACTCGAAGAAATACATTCCTGCATGGTGTAAGCACGCGGTGAGCTATGACGATGGTGTGCGTCATTCACGTTTTTATGACTTCATGGGGCGTTACGTATGACGTTCGGCGGTCGAGAAAGTTGCGGGTCCACAAACCGACCTACGACGCAATAATGCTATTGATCACCTGGTGCAAAATGCCCGCAACTGTCTCAGGCGCACGGCACAGATGAGTTCAAAAGTGTGATTTGTTTTGATCAAATGGGTGCGGCAATAGCATGATCTTTTATGGAACTCTGTATCTTCCATGCAAGTTCATGAATCTTTGGAACAAGTTAAGAAACCATCTCATGTCCATTCCATCCCATTCCTCATGTCTGATTTAAGTTTTTCGGAGTGACTGCTGAGAAAGTTAGGAAGCACTGGTCTCAGTATCAGAAAGGCGCAGTTTAGATTCAAAGGTCTTGTTTGTCCTTGATAGTTGTTGGTCTGTATGCAGTATAATGGGGCCTGAGGCTCTTGGAAAAGCCGGGGAGCTAGGAGACGTTTTGGCTACGAGCACTGAAAACCAAAGGAGTACTGAAGAGGGCCCAAGGCCGAAACTTCCAACTCCCCGGCTCTTCTAACAAACCACACTATTCGATATACAGGCCAACAACCATCAAGAAGATCCCCAAGAATATCGTACACCATCATCCAACGGGCCCTCGGAGAACTCACTCTGCGTTATGATAATGCATCTTGTTTGCTACCCTTCTCAACACAACTCATCAAATGAGTGGAGCTTGGTAGGTCAAGGAATTGGAAGTAATGAGCACCCCTGGCGGCAGAGCACGAAAAATACCGTACTCGCTTCGCTCTGATCAAGGCTTTGGAACAGCTTGACAGCGTTTACCGTAATCAATAACTCAGTGGGTAGAGCGCTGGTCTCCCCGTCCTGGCAAGACGGGTTCGAGTCGCCTGCAAATTCGACATTAGAGGCACGGGTCAGCTGGCACCTGGCCAGTACAACTGGCCATTAGGGAGTGATGCTGGCAGCCATCCCGTTAGGCCGTGTCCTGGACAGTACGTTGAGCTGTCGCCATAAGTCAGTCGTACAACGGAGTGGCACAGTTGTCTGAAGCGTTAGACTTCGTGCACCAAGCTCCGGCTAGTGTGGGATTTGATCCAAAGCGCCTCCCAAGCAAATTGCTCGGATAAAATGTGTTGAAAAGCGTGGGATGTGAGTGTAGCATGCCAATATAAGCCACGTTTTTCAGCAAAAAACAGTAGCAAGCGAACACAAAACATTACAGGGAATCCACTGCTTACTTATTCGACGGAATATACTGTGATATTACGTGAACATCAATAAATAATGAAAACAAAGCAATCACAGGCACCAAACCTTCTGTAAATCTTTAAAACCTGCTTTATTTTTTCGATAAAAATAAGAAGCCTTTAAGCAGGACCAAATGCGCGCGGCAATATCAGCAATCATATTTTCCTTACCCAGTCTTGCAGTCATGTCGCATCGACATTTCTTCCATCCACCCTGTCCTTATCGATTGACGAAGATCTGTTCCCAAGGCACGGCGAAGAGAACTAGTGAAACACTGCGGCAATGGAAACACTGGCTTACAGCGTAGCACCAGAACAGAACGCCGGGAACGAAAGACTTAGCGACGCCCTAATCCTCGCCAGACGGCTTGGAGCAGCGGCCGCCAGACGGTTTGGCCCAGAAGGCATACTGGCAGCTCTCATGGCAAGCACATCATGCAAAAAGCGCTGGCGCACCGACGTCGCAGGGCAGTGGATTATGACGTCGTTTTTCTTTCCGCAAGGCCCTGGAACTTCAAAAAGGAGTTGTCTAAAAAACTGAGCTACCAGCAAAAATTGCGTTTTTAATGAGTAAAAGTCGTGGATTGGCCGTCACGTTCTTTATTTTCCACCCATTTTCGTCGTTTCATAGGTCGATTTCTTTGCGTGTGGAAAGCTGCTAAAAATAACAACTGACGCAAATAATGGGCGGCACATTTAAGCATGGTGTTTACGTCGGAAGACCTTCAGGACGTGGCGGTCGCTGCGAAATCACGTATTTATCCGTAGAACGACCATCTTACTAAAGTTCCCTTTCGCCTGCCATGCTGGCGAAAGGCAACGTGATGCCGCTCTGTTATACAGGAAGCACTGAGAACCTCTGTGAGGCGAGCCTTTGTCACTATAACGAGGTAATCGGCCATCGCGTGCCGGGAAACTGTCCTTCAATGACAAAATCGAACGCATGCAGCTTTTTCTTACAAGCGCGTTTTTTGCAATGGATGTCGCGCTGCACGCGCCTAGCGACTCCACGAAGTGCCAGTTCACTGTTTTACTTTAATCGTGACTCCCAAACCTCCATTTTAGGTAGCACTCTCACTACCTGCTTGGGGCGCTTGCCCGTCTGCTGTCGGCGTCAGTGGACGCCGCCTCGTCTGGTGGCTGAGTCCATTGACGCCGGTTCTTCAACGACTCCTGCCTGCTCCTGAGGGCGCCTGCTCGTCTGCCGGTGGCGCGTGATGCTGGCGCTCGCCTTTATTGCGCAGTACCGGGTCTACTTACTGGTGGTTCGTCGAGTCTGATTCCTGCTGACGCTGCCGGACGCTGATGACCTGCTTCAGACTCCGATGAGTTACTTTTGTCATGTCTGCGTTCGTGGTTTCTGTTTACTTTAGTAGTGGCTGAGGGAGTTTGCTCTCCTTTGTGTACTGCGTTGTGATTTTGAAGAGGTTCAATTTCGCACTGTGCCGAAAACTGAGGGCCAAAACCATGACGAGTCTTCGGGGGCTGAAAGAGGGTTTGCAGGAGCTGAACGCGCCGGGGTGGCCGGACCATCTCAATTCTCAGTTTTCTCAATGTCGGTCCAAGGTTCACTGGGGTAGGGTCCTTCCCGCGATTCGTTACTGATTCCGATATATGTGCGTCCATGTATGGCTGGAATGATGAGTTCAAGCTGCATTTACTGACACTTTGCCTGTCTGGCGTGCCCAAGGACGCCTTCGACTCTTTGTCAGCAACCCAGAGGACCCCTCAAAGCTTGACCATGTGCGGCCTGCGCGACTTGTTCGCAAAACCGACTGCCCTGGATGCTCACACTCGTTCGCGGGAACTGCGGTTCGGCCCTCGTGTGTCATTGGATTCGTTCGTGATTAAGTTAAAAAACTCGTGAGACGAGCCTGTCCTGGCCCAGAATATGATCCAGTGTTATTCCGTTGCTTTTTGTTTATGCTGCCTGAGCCGTGGACCATTTCTGCGGGAATTTCGTCATGTGTTGATGCTGCTGAGAAAACTCGAAATACTCGGAGGGCGGAGGAGAGTCGTACAGCATCCGCTAGGCAAGATGATCCCGCTGCTGGAACTGTTAGGCAGGCAGAGACTGGCGCCGTGGCACTGTCGGTGTTGGGCCAGAGTCTGTCCCGTATTTCTGCTCTGGAGAGGCGGGTGCAAGAGTGCCGGTTGCCGGCTGACTCGGGACCTGCTCTGCCTGGCGAGGCATCCGGCCGCGTGGGGCTGCGAGGGCGGTCTCAGCGTGCCTGTTATGTCTGTGGGTCTAGCAGTCATCTGGCCTCGGTTTGTCGCAGACGAAACAGAGTCTGCTATGTGGGCAGTCGCGTCGGACATTTGGCGTCGGTGCCCTGACAGGTCGGGAAACCGCGGAGGGGATTCTAGCTTTGACCCAGGTTTCAGGACCCCGCAGCGGCCCGTCACCTCGATTGGGTCACTAAATGCTGCCAGTTTGGCTGTTTGTGGCCATCCTTCTGTGACTGAGGACAATGCTGCGAATCGTGCGTCTGAAATCGTGGCGCTGAACAACGATTTGTAATTTCTGACAACGACAAGACCACTGGAGACTGATGATACTGGCTGTCAGACTGACGCGACCCCAGCCGTCAGCTGTCACCGCATAACCAGCACCTGAGCTACAATCAGCAGGAACAGGGGAGGGACGCGAGTATTGCCCGGATTGCTCGCCATCTATCCGCAGGTCGACGCTCGTTGCGTCATCAGGTCTCAAAGGGCGCCCGTCCATTACTGCGACAGTAGGCGCGTTTATACGGGCATTTGAAAAGCTGCCAGATTCCCGGCCAGGTTGGCCGGATTGGCCAGCTTTAAAATAAATGTTTTTTATTTTTATTTTTTATTTATTTAGGCTGCAGTTGGTTCTGCAAAGGCGTATGCTAGCATCGTGGGAGAGAATGAATGGATTGCGATGCAAACAATCTTGAAAGAAAGGGAGGAGAAACCCTGGCTTTTTGTTCTACATGTCATGCCTAGTAATCTCCTAGCGTGTTTTGCGGTTTATTTGGTAGCTTCTGGCCAACCTGGCCGCGTCTCGCCAGTGCGGCCGCTGGCCAAATCCAGTGGTTCACAGAGGCTATGTTACCTTGGCAAGGCTGAAAGGTTTTGCAACGAAAGCGCTGATTGGTCGAAGACTGATAAGCTGGAAGCGCGGGGAGAGTGGCAAGGGGCGAAAAATTCCTTCACCCATTGTGCACGTTGTCCTTGTTTAAGATCGCGGCGTTTGCGTTTGAGGCGATTTGTGATTTTCGACACCTAAAGAAGGTAAGTGGGTTGGTATACGGATTTAGTTAGCTGTAATGTCACGCAAATCAGCATAGGTCGTAATGGAGTTTAAACTGCCTTGTCTAACAACAAGTGGAGGGAACGTGAAGGAAACCCCGAACCTCGCGGCTGCTTAAACTGGCCAGAAAGGTGCACCCTGGCCAATTTGGCCGGGAATCTGGCAGCTTTTCAAATTCCCCGTGTAAAGGCGCCTAGTGGCCACGTCCCCGACTGGTGGACTTGTTCCGCGTGTCGCTCATGGCCGCTCATGGCGCCGTCATGGGCCGCCATGAGCGGCTGCAGGTAGTGATGCCTCCCAGTCTTGTGCCAGGTGTTCTGACGTCACTCCACGCCAGTTCGACCGGAGGCCACTTCAGCCGGGATAAGCTGTTTCCATGGGCTCAGCTGAGGTTTTGGTGGCCGACCATGACAGCTGACGTAGGCAGTTACTACCAGAGCTGTGAGCGTTGTAGCTCACGCAACACGCCCGTCCCACAGCCGCGTGCGTCAATGGGGGAGTTGCAGTCGTGCGAGCCGTGGGAGATGGTCTCCATTGACTTTCTGACTAACTTGCTCACGACAGCTCGTGGCAGCAAGCATCTGTTGGTGTGTAGTGACCATTTTACCCGCTATTGTGACGGGTTTGCACTGCCGGGCATGTCTGCAACTACGGTTGCCACCGCGCTAGCTGATGGATTGTCTTCCCGTTTTGGCTGTCCCATGTACTTGCATTCTGATTGTGATGCCAACTTTCGCAGCCAGATGATGTCTAAGGTGTGCAGATTAATGGGTATTAAAAAGACTAGCACTTCCGGTGGTCATCCTCAGGGAGACAGAAAACGTGAGCGCATGATGAGAGTTATTTTGTACATGCTCTCGAAATACCTGAACGACGGTCATGGCGAGTGGGATGTACATTGGCCGCTGCTGATGATGGGTAACGCTTCGCAAATACACGGAAAGCCTTGGGCAAGTCGGAGCTTCCAAATCGATACAGCAGCGTCATATCCTGCAATGCCGCCGATGCAGCAACCGATATTCGCTTCGGAACGAATCGAAATGTTGATCGTAACGAAATCCAGTATGCCCGGGTACAACAATACGGACGAGTAGGTCCTTAGGCTAGTAACGGGACGACTAATGCCGGAAAATAAACGACTGAAATTTAGCGAAGACGCAGAGCACGGTTCGACGTAAAATCTCTTAGACCAAGTCGGCGGCCTCCTGGGGTACAGCAGACCAGCACTGGAAAAACTGTTGTTTTTTGGTGTGAAAAACGCCAAAAATTCCGGGCTCCAAAAAGACGTTTTATACTCAAGAAGTCTGATCTTGTGCCTCCATCAAAAAGTACATTATAATCAAATTGACAAACATCTAAACCCGTAAGGAAATGACTCTGTCTCCATTCAGTAAGAAGCAGGTGTGATGCTACGACTGAATTTCCCCAAGAGTGGCAATTGGAACCAGTATTGCTATATCAAAAATCTGGACTCCAAAACAAACATTGTACTCCGGCACCAAAAAGAAAAACGAAATCTCCAACCATGCAGCAGACTGTCGCGAAATGCAGCGCGAGACTGGTTTCCTTCATGTTCTGAGAGAGCTGTCGGTTGTCGCAGAACTGTCCTGCCTCGACTGCGCCAAGTACTATCCGGCTCGCTATGATTCGCCTCCTGTTATGATCGAAAAAAAAATGGAAGTTACGAACATGGAACCGTAGTCTCTTCAAAGCCCAAGGCGCCCGACCACCAGACATGACTCTAGCGGTTGCCAGTGGCAACGGCAAATTACACGTATTTAGCATGCGTGCTTACCACGTACACGCTGGTGGAATGTAACACCGCAACTCGGTTGCGGAGAAATGGACCGTGACAGCTTGAGGTCGACCATATCTTAGCCCATACAATGGTGTTTCGGCGTGAGCGAGCTCCATTTCAGCCCTCTGCCGTCACGTGATCGATTCACGCTCACCGTGACGGGCGTCGATCTCAGTCCTCAAAACGATCGGCGACACTCTTTTCTGTCTATAAGTATTACACGGACATATGTGCATTCTCATCGCATTGGGCTATTCTCCACACGGAAAGTGGTATAAAAGAATGACGTTAACCATGGTAGAAATCAAACATTGACTGGGACTAAGGATGCAGGGCATGGGGCAGCACAGCAGGTGCTTAGCTGAGCGCTGTCGCATGAAAAACACTGCGCTCAAGCATGACGCACCTGACAAATGGAAGTTAAGGATAGGAATGTAAAAAGACCTTGCCGGTTACTGCAGCCGGTCCGGCGCTGCGTTCAAGGCAAGGACTCAGCTGATGAATACTGAGGAGAAGGACGAGGGGAATTTGTCCTCACTTACGGGCTTGTTTATGTACATAGCGAAATTCTCACAAAGAAAGGCAATATTTGGAAGCAAACCGCTGGAGCCAGAACGACCGAACACAGCAAAGAATAACAAACATCAAAGCGCAGGCAAATTTGCGGGCCCGCTCGCAATGGCCGCGTCACATTTCCACGTCAAACAGCAGAACACCTTCAGGCCACCCCGCGAGTCACCGCAGCAGAAACCGGGACATTTGACGGCCAGTCACAATGTCGGCCAGACGACGGGGCAACAACAGCTTCGCCGGGTCGTGGTGCTCGGGGAAGGTTGGAATTCCTCCTTACCCCTGACCGTGCCGTGTCTGGGGAGTGATAAGCATAACTTTGGTTTGGTTTTGGCATCCAGCAAAGGTTATCACATGCTTTGTTTCTGTAGACGATGCCGAAGCATTTTCGGCGTTCATGGCTTTCGTTGGCGGGAAGTCGGAGGCTATCAGATTTATGTTGGTGGGCGCTTGCAACGGCAAGCAACAAGCACATTACAACACAAAGACTTTGCTTTCAGTGAGTAATGTCAAGTCTCCATGCGAGGCGAGGTCAGCGTCAGTTTTATTGTACCAAAGCCAGTCAACAGTCAATGCGCTGCTTTTGGGCGGCAGTCTGGTGCCATACTTGAGGAAAAGAGAAAGAAAGGGTGACATCAGTCAGAAACTTATGGGTATTTGTGCTTGACCGGATGTTGTGAGTTTTTTGTTTGATTACGGAAACTTGGGATTCGAGGGTAAATTATTTGGCACAATCTCTATGCGTACAGATGTGCGCAGTTCGCCAGCCATACATAAGCTCTATATGATATCTGAAAAAAATTCTGAGCGCAAGTTGTCCCGAATATGATCTGTGTGTGCAAACAATGGCAGGGGACCGTTGCTGGATTCCATAATCTAAACTAATGTTTCTGTAGACCATGCCGAAGCGTTTTCGGCGTTCATGGCTTTTTGGCAGTTTGGTTAAAAAAGATATTTGGAATTCTGGGATCCCATGGTTATCTAAGGACATTTCAAGACCAAGACAAGTGCCAAGCCGAGCAAAAAACTGCGGAAAACACTGACCTGGCTTGGTTCATGACATGCGTGGTATAATGAAAACACACAATCAAAATGTGTTTTCTCGTCATATCAAACATAGGACATTGGTGTGATGTTTTACATGAATTTAAGCGGCGTCAAAAACAGCTGCGTTTGAAATAAATGTTTGGGCGATGCCCAGATCCCCTAGGCTGCTAGTATTATATTCCTGTAGTGAAATTAAGCGAAGAGAAACAAAAAGGCATTTTTTTATTTGGAATGATGTTCATGGACGTGGCCTGGGGTCGACGCCATTGGCCGCCGCCAGGGTCACGTGACGAGGCGCAGTCACGTGCTCTTTCATCAGCGTCCGGCAGTGCTACTAGGGGGGTGCCAAGTGACGACTTGTAATGCGGTCCAGGCAGGGGTCCGTGCACGCCGGGACGTAGCTTTCTGTCTGTTACCCGACTCTGTAACGCGGTGTCTGGCGTAATGCCATGTCTTTAGCAGGATGGCGTAACGCAGGTGCCCTGGTCATCCGTTACGGATTTATGAAAGTTTTCTGTGCTGCGACGAGCTCGGGACAGAATGGTTGGGAATCCCGGCAGAAATAAAAACCAAGGCCAAAATGACATGGAAGTAAAATGCCAACAAAGCACATTGCATTCGTGGTTATGTGCACAACGTTGTCCAGCAATCATATCAACAGGTATATGAGCAGCAGCAGCTATCAGTGGAAGTAAAATACCAACAAAACACATTGAATTGGTGGTCATGTGCACAACGTCGTCCAATAATCATATTAACAGGTATATGAGTAGCAGCAGACATCAGTTAGAAGCATGGAATGCATGGCTTGGTGGGAGGAAAAGAATATCATGGCCATTTACACCTCTTGCCTGAGGTATAATTAAACAGTGGTGGGAAAAACGAGCCGTGCATGAAGCAGTAAAAAATAAAATGGTATTTTCTAAATGTTTAAAAGAGAAGCACGGCACAAAATGCAATGCCGTATGTTTTTGGTCTGGAACCAAACAAGACTGTACACAAAAAGACGATTCTCTGTTGACAGTCTGTGCCGTTGGCATCAGCCTGATCCTCGGTTTGTAGTCTTTACCAATTTAGGTATTAGCCTGATTTGTTATCGAAGTGTTATATTAAGCCTGATAGCAAAAAATCGAAAGGGCCCGCAAAGCATCACAAGCGCATTTCCCTAAAATCTTCGTCATCAGCATCAGCTCGTCACATCAACCCGATGCTATCTCAGATGATGCTTCGTTTGCTTTCTGTGGGTTAGGACACACAGCCTCTTGAGCTCAGGTGTTCAAAGCCTTGCGTCAAGTCGTGTGTCTCGTCAGGCGTCCGTCAGCGCCTCGGTTGAGACGAGATGGCACTGTGACGTCATGCGTCAGCCGGTGTGAGGTCATGTGGCGACGTACCTGTAATGCCTCTGCGGCCGCGTCACGCCAAAGCACTGCAGAAGCGCAGCCGGGGCGCAGCCAAGATTTTCTCAAAGGGGGAGGCCCGGAGTTCAGTGAGAACTGAAATCATACGAAATCCGCCTGCTGCGAAGACGATGTGCAAAAGGTTTCACTAAAAATGCAGGTCAAAGGGGAATCGGTTCCCCCTCTGACTGCGCCGGTAAATCGTGGTGTCGTGCGCTCCCACTGGAGCGCAGAAGTAGAGGACCGCATCTGATCGCATCAGATCGCAACAGATCGGTCGTTCGCATATGCGACAGCGTAAACAACCTCTGATTTCTTCTTTTTTGTGACCGATTTCCACTACATTCGGCAGGTCAGGGCACGTATTTCGTCTAGAGTGGTCTCGCATGGGACCTAGGATGTTCCGAATCGATCTCTGGAGTCACAGTGATTTGCAGAACAGGCTTCAGTTCCCATTCAGCATAATAATACCGACAATGAAGCAGCGAAGTAACATATGGCGTCGGATCACACAACATTGCTGCCTTTATGACGTTACTTGGAAGTCGCCTAGGATGACTTTGTCTCCTACGTTTTACCAGCACACACACAGTGACCATGACAAATGTTACTGGTAATTCCTTGACGTTGCAATGCTGTCGTGGGACGTATCCTAAACAACTCACCAATGACTGTGGGAGTTAAACTTCCCTTCAGTTCAAAGAAATGCATCCCATACATACATACATACATACATCCCATACAAAAACATTAAGGTGCATAAGACGCTCCTCGAAGCGTCTGGCTTAGAACGATTGCTACCAGCTAGTATACGTCGCATCAGCAGTGGGCTCTGCATGACCCAGCATCACCTTCTCGTGACAGGGTTTCTACAGCCGCCCCCCCCCCTACGGACAGACGCACAATACCAGGTCCGCCGCCACGCCGCCTCATGGCTGAGCCAGGCGCCGCCGGCATGACGGCAGTGGACACCGCGCCAGCCTGGGGCGGTGCCCTCCGGCGACCTGATCGGTCGGCCGATGGATGGCAGATCGGTAGTTCGTCGACCGAAGGCTACTGTACTAGATATATGTTTTAGAAGCGTCCTGTCCAGCTTCACATGTCGGCGTTATCTTTTAATGGCGTGTGACTTATCGTGCGTGCTAGTGACTAGTAACGGATTTTATTAACCAGCCCCCAATTGGGGGGAGGGCAGCTGACCGCCTCTCCCTCAGGTTTTTCTGGCACTGCGAGAGAACAAACAAACACAGAGTCACGAAACTTTGTGTACCTTTCGCTTCATCATTTTTACATCTTGCGTCAAAATTTTGACCTCAGGTCAGGTCAGGTGCCTGACCTAGGCCAGGTCAAACGGACCTATGTCAAAAAAAGTTTAGCGCCCTCTAACTTTTTCGCAAAACAAACAAATCTGCTATCTCAGCTTTTTCGGAATATTCCGGGTCATTGACCTGAGGTCAAACCCATTTTAAGAGATGTCGTGGTTTTTTCAAAAATTGAGGGAATATTCATCACATTTTAGTATGGAGTAAAGCAGACATCTAGTTACCGTCATTGCGCAAAGTATCAATGACTTCGAGCCATTGACCTGAGGGCAGGTCAGGAATAATTGTAGTGAGCCAAAATTCACCACCATCAAAATCGGCGATGAATTACTCAGAATGGATAGGAAATGGCAGAGCTAGCTTGCACACGCGTAAGTAATACCAGGAACCTCAAAAAGTTTGAAAAAATGGCATATTTTTGAAAATAAACAAGCTCTCGCGAATAAAGCTCCGCTAATTGTGTAGATTCGTAACTAATGAATTTTTCCAAAATTTAAGCATGAAAATCATCACAAGAACCACAAAGATCAATAAAATTTATATGGATAGGCTTTTTCGCGAAAATAAAGGAACGCTAGAATTAGTTCCCGTCAATTTTTCACTGCATATGGCTGCGGCGCACGCCGACAGCCGGCGCGAGAATTGCCGTGTCTTTAACTCGACGTTTCGGAGTATATATTGAACAAATCTGAGAAATTAGATGAGTATCGGCATTTGCGGACCTTGGCTTGTGCGCTGGTGCCTTTACCTATGCGTTATTGGTCACAGCCTTTGAGATTCAGGCCATTTCTCGGTCTCATACAGTCGGCTATGATAAAACATATTTAGGGCGTAAATTGTTTACATATTATATAAAACTAAAAATGAAACCAGTTTCGAGCTCTACTGGTCACAAGCTTTTCAACGATGTGCTTATTTTTTATCATGCGACCAATTGTTCGTGAGTCAGAGGGGGCGTTCAACTGACCCCCCAGTCGCGCATGATCGTAACCGACCGAAGGTCGTGCGCTGGTTAAGGCGTGCAAAGACCTGCCGGTGACTGCGCGCCGCCCGTATGTTTAATAGACCTGTAGTCAGTTAACGTGCAATATCCGTATCTGATTAGTTCGAGTGGTTATCAGTTTTACGTCCAACAACGACTGATGGCAAAGCATGTAAGCCAAGGCTGTCGTTCAGTCGATGGACAGCCGTAACATACGGTCCATCTCAGCATTGCTGTTCTTTTTAGAACCCTGAGTTGGCTGCAAACCAAGCAATACTTGTAACACCAGTGAAACACACTTAGCGTTTTCGCGACAGCTGCTCTGACAGCTCAGCCATGGGAATCAAGCCTCCGCCTTGCATTCAGACCGAAGACAGGCGAAGACCACCACCCCATGAAGAGGACCCCGAAGCCCTCTGCCTCCGGGTCAACAGGCGAGGTCGACTGTGCCCGTCAAGTGGACCCTGCCGGACACTGGCCGTCGGATCTAGCGGTGGAAGCCGGCATGCCCGCGCAAGAGGCGCGACTTCAAGGGCCGTCCTCTTCGGTGCCAGAAACATCTAGGTCAAAGCGCACGGCACTTAGCCCGCTCCCGACTGGGGGCGGTCGACGGCCCCGTGACGTTGTCTAGGACTGCGAGAGAACGAACAAACGTAGCGCCACGAAACGTCATGTATCTTTTCCTCATCATTTTTACACCTTGTGTCAAACTTGGACCTCAGGTCAGGTCAGGTGTCTGACCTAGGTCAGGCCAAACTGACCTATGTCCAAAAAGGTCTAGCGCACTGTAAGTTTTTCGGAAGACAAGACATCACAATAATACTTTCAGAGATTAGGCATCTTGATAGATGCAACAAATCTGCTATCTCAGATTTTTCGGAATTTCCGGGTCATTGGTCTAAGGTCAAGCCCATTTTTAAGACATTTCGTCGTTTTGTTCGGAAATTGGCGAAATTTTTCGTAACATTTTTAATGCGGAGTGAAGCAGACGTCTAATTACCGTCAGTGGGCAAAGTATCAATGACTTGCAGTCATTGACCTGAGGTCAGATCACGAATAACTGTAGTTAGCCAAAATGTACCACTGTCAAAATCTGCAATGAATTGCTTAGAATGGGTAGAAAATGGCAGAACTGGTTTGCACAGACATAAGTAACATCAAGAACCCCAAAAAGTTTAAAAAATGCGTGTTTTGAAAATAAACAGGTTCTTGCGAATAAAGCTCCGCCAATTGTGTAAAATCGTAACTAATGAATTTTTCCAAAATTTAAGCATGAGAAATCATTACAAGAGCAATTAAGACCAATAAAATTGTCATGGGTAGGCTTGTGTCGCGAAAATAACGGAACGCTAAAATTGGTTCCCGTTAATTTCATACTGTGTACGGCTGCGGCGCCCGCCGACAACCAAGGGTCAAAATTGCCGTGTGTTTAACTCAACTTTTCGGCGTATATATGGAAGAAATCTGAGAAATTAGACGTGTATCAGCATCTGCGGGCCTTTACTTGTGCGCTTGTGCCTTTACCTATGCGCCGTTAGTCACAGCTCTTGAGATTCAGGCCGTTTTTCGGTCTCATGCAGTCGGTTATGAGAAAACATATATAGGACGTAAATTGCTTACGTATTATCCAAAACTAAAAATGAGGCCAGTTTCGAGCTCTACTTGCCACAAGCTTTCCAATGGTGTGCCTATTTTTATCATGCGGCCAACCGTTCGTGAGTTAGAGGGGGCGGTCAACCCCCCTAGTCGGGCGTGATCGTCGCCGACCCACGGTCGTGCGCGGGTTAGATAAGCGGAAGTACGGCCCGCACTCATGGTAATGGCCGGGCAGTGTCCCCATTCCAACGGCGATACAATCCCTCAGGGAGTACGGAGTCGTGGCCCTCAGGGAGTCAGGGAGTCGTGGCCCTCAGGGAGTCAGGGAGTCGTGGCCCTCAGGGAGTCAGGGAGTCGTGGCCCTCAGGGAGTCAGGGAGTCGTGGCCCTCAGGGAGTACGGAGTCGTGGCCCTCAGGGAGTACGGAGTCGTGGCCCTCAGGGAGTCAGGGAGTCGTGGCCCTCAGGGAGTACGGAGTCGTGGCCCTCAGGGAGTACGGAGTCGTGGCCCTCAGGGAGTACGGAGTCGTGGCCCTCAGGGAGTCAGGGAGTCGTGGCCCTCAGGGAGTACGGAGTCGTGGCCCTCAGGGAGTCAGGGAGTCGTGGCCCTCAGGGAGTACGGAGTCGTGGCCCTCAGGTAGTCAGGGAGTCGTGGCCCTCAGGGAGCCACGGGCGCGCAATGCTCGGACTGCACGGCGTTCCTTCTTCAACCCAGAACTTGAGGTGCTGTGTCGCGTGCAGTAATGCCAATGACCACGTACGTATGTGCATACATCAACGTGCATGACACAGACTCTGGAAGCCCCTTCCGTAACGGGGCCTCGGCCCAGCGCATTGTCAGTTCCATGCGTCAGTTTGGCACCGCGGTTTGAGGAGACCCATCACTCGAGTGAACCATGGCAATCAGAGCATCACGGAGTAGCCCGGGTCAGTTTAGAGATTCTTAGGTGCATTTTATACATGCATACATTAGATTCCTAGATACACACCGCCTCCGCCAGCAATTGGTATATGACGGTAAAACGCAGCCGTTTTCACGGGGGCGATAAATATAGGCAAGTTTCAACGCTGAAATGTCAGCTTCGATTCAGCGTTTCTGGCCGTCAAAAGGGTGCGCCAGCAACACGCATGCTGCTCATTCTCACTAAATCGCGATTCCTTGCGGGAAGTGCCAAAAAAGCGGAATACAGTGCTACGAGAACGCAGCATTATAGCGCTCAGCACACCTGATGGCGACCCCTGGAAGTGTCGTTAGTTCGCTCGGCTTCCGGAAGTTGCGGGTGGAGATCAATTCTCTTGCTCGCAATGCAGAAATTCTGCCGAATCTTGCAGAGGCCCTACATTAACGGCCAAAAACCACATTGGCGCCCTCTCGGTAGTCATAAACTAAAATTCAACAGGACTCTGAACGCCGAGCGACAGCATGTTTTTCTCGTTCAAAATAAGTTGTTATTCAGCAGTTCAACAGGAGATGCTCGTCATCCTTAACCGTTGTACTTTGCTTACCATGAGTTTTTTTAATGCGTATAAAAAATGTGGCTCACATGCGCAGCCAAGGGGTGCCGCTCCTTCCCGCTTACGCTCGCATTTTTTTGTAAAGACCATTGCACATCGTCTTTCCGGCTGGCGGTTTTCGTGCGATTTCAGTTCACTCTGAGTCCCGCCCCCACCCCCTTTAAGAAAATCCCGGCTGCGCCCCTGATGTGGCCTATGTATGTGCGTATGATGCATGCATTAATATCAACATTTGCGCGGCGACAGCATCGGTGACTTTCGAGCCCCAAAAGCCTCGCGTGCATAGGTGGCGGTCCGGTCACTGTTCGTTCCACCTGCCGCTGTGTCCCAGCCTGCTGCCCGGGCGACGGCGGCCGGCGCCATACAGCCACCGAGCTTCCGTCTGTCCGTGGCCCGCAGCGCCACAGACGCGCGGCCTCGTCCTGGAACCGCCTGCCGCCGGCCATCAGTGTCTCTCGAGCCCGTGGAGAACTTGTGCGGAAACTTGAACAGCTATCTCTTGCACCTTGACGTGTCTGACTGCCTAGTTTCATCTATGTGGGAATTGCTCATGTGCCGCACTGCTTGTTTATATCGCTGTTCCTAACATGCTGTTAAAACGACTCGAATCAAGCATTAATCCACGCCTTGGGAGGACTCGTCTATATGATGAACTGAAACTGAACTGGATCAAACACTGGCCATGCAAACATGGGTTTTTTGGATGCATTCGCCATGCAGGTCTCATGAAACACACCATATGCAGATGAAAGAGGAGCAAACATAGGTCGGTCACGAAGGCTGCACAATACAACACTTGACAGAACACAGGCGGTGATGGAGGCGGTTAAAAGACAAATAAGCTCGTAAACAGGACAACCATAGCAGTGATTAGAAAGGAGGGCGGCAGTGACTAAGCAGAGAGGTGCAAAGGCGGAGGGTTGCACAATGTTAGCCCTGTGCGAGGGATCTGGAACGAACGGTCTTAGCTGAAACCTCATTCCAGTGCTACGCCTCACGGCACGTGGAGTGACGTGAGGCAAAGCACATAAGTGCAGAGCTGAGTCAGCTCTGCGCCTGGAGAGACGACACCTCTCTGCCACGGATCCACTCGTCGCCCGAGGAGACAGCGCCGTGTTGGAAAGCGGACCGGATGGCGTGAGGTGCAGTGGTCTTTCACAGGGCTTTAACCCTATTCCCGGAGGGCTAGACGGTATGGTCGATTCCCGGCAGGGGGCGGATTCGGCCCCCCCCCCTGAGATCTCGAGAACTACTTGTCCGATTTCATCGCAACAAACGGCAATCGATTTCCCGTGACGTGAACTGCATTTTTGTAAAAAGAAATTTTCAAAATTTCGAAATTTGTGGATACAGGGGGAAAATGTCAAAATGGGGGTACTTTTGGACTTCTTATAACTCCGTTGTTTATGGACCGATTTCGATGAAGCTGGCATGAATCGAGAGATTATGGATAGGGCTTTTACCATGGGTCCGCAAATCTGAAATTTTGAGAAAATTCATGGGCGTTCACAGGGTTTCAAAAATAGGAGGATTAGTTTTCTAACAACTCAATGAACAAAAGAGGCAAACACCCTTTTTTGGCTTCTGCTACTCATGTCATGATAAAGAAGTACAAATCGCATTACAATGTTTGTATAATGTTAGCATAGGCGGTGCCAGGGACATGAAGAAAGGGGAACAGTCATGGTCACATGTTTCTCAGATCAACTTGTGACCTTTGACCTTAAATGACCTCCAATGACCTTGGGGTCACCTGGAATGATCTCGTGTGCATATGATACTATCTGTAAACGTGTTCAATCATCCGAATTCACTCTATTCCAAAAATTTCACTTTATGGCTATTGCGATATAGGATACGCGCACTGACATTTTAGGTCATAGCTCCGTGACCCGACCTGATATCAAGCTGAAACTTGATACAAGAGTAGAGGGCACCCTTTTACGTCATATAGATATTCCGGGTTTGGCATTTGAAAAAATGGCGCCGAAATTATAGCAAAAATCTAGTTTTGACTTTTGACCTTGACCTGACCTTGTAAAATGATCTCAAATAAACAAAATTACATCTGCACATTGACCAACTATTTAACTATACATCCATATAAAGTTTTAAGTTTTATCTTAAAAACTCTGTTTTTGGCAGACATTTTCCTTTTACCCTCAACATGGCCTGAGGTGCCTCCCAAAAACGTTGCCTGACTCCGCCCTTGAGCAAAATAGAATTTTGAAATTTTGTCACAGCACGTAGAAAGAATAGCTAGGAAAAGTGACCATGTTTCGTGAAGCTGCGTTAAAAAGCCTGAAATTGGCAAGCAAAAAACCCGAGGGGGAGGATTCAGCCCCCTGCCGGGAATAGGGTTAAACACTGGACGTGGCGGTTCAACAGCAAACGGCCAATGTTTACCCAGACGAGAGAAGTCAGACCCGCAGTTTCGGAGTCGCAAGCCTATGATGACGCGAACGGCGAGGCTGACGCTCTTCAACTTAATATTTCTTATCTATTTCTTACCATATTCTTCAACTTACTTCAGTATCTTACTCACACGTTCAACCCGTCCCCGACTGGGGGGCGGTTAACTCCCCCCTGAGGTTTTTCTGGGATTGCGAGAGAACGAACAAACACAAAGTCACGAAACTTGGTGTGCCTTTTGCTCCATCAATGTTACATCTCCTGTCAAAAATTTTAACCTCAGGTCACGTCAGGTGCCTGACCTAGGTCAGGTCAAACAGACCTATGTAAAAAATTTTTTAGCGCCTTCTAACTTTTCACAAAACAAGATATTTCAAAAATACTTTTAGGGATTAGTCATCGTAACAGATGCAAAAAATCTGCTATCTCAGATTTCTCGGAGTTTCCCAGGTCATTGACCTAAGGTCAAGCCCATTTTTAAGACATATCGTCGTTTTTCGGAAATTGACGGGATATTTCATAACATTTTTAGTATGGAGTCAAACAGACATCTAGTTGCCGTCATTGCGCAAAGTATCAACGAATTCCAGCCATTGGCCTGAGGTCAGGTCACGAATAACTGTAGTGAGCCAAAATGTACCACCGTCAAAATCGACGATGAATTACTCAAAATGGGTAGAAAATGGCAGAACTAGCTTGCACAGACGTCAGTAATACCAGGAACCTCAAAGAGTTTGAAAAAGTAGCATATTTTGGAAGTAAACAGGCTCTCGCGAATAAAGCTCCGCCAATTGTGTAGATTGATAACTAATTAATTTTTCTGAAATTTAAGCATGAAAAACCATCACAAGAATCACTAAGATCCATACAATTTACATAGATAGGCTTTTTCGCGAGAATAAAGGAACGCCAAAATTAGCTCCCGTTAATTTGGTACCGCATACGGCAGCGGCGCACCCCTACAGCTGGCGGGAGAATTGCCGTGTCTTTAACTCAACGTTTCGGCGTGTATATTGAACAAATCTGGGGAAATTAGCCGTGTATCGGCATCCGCAGACCTTTACTTGTGCGCTGGTGCCTTTACCTATGCGTTATTAGTCACAGACCTTGAGGTTCAGGCCATTTCTCGATCTCATGCAATCGGCTATGAGAAAACATATATAGGACGTAAATTGCTCACATATTTTCTAAAACTAAAAATGAGACCAGTTTCGAGCTCTACTCGTCACAAGCTTTTCAACGGTATGCTTATTTTTATCGTGCGACCAGCCGTTCGTGAGTTAGAGGGGGGGGGGGCGGCCAACTGTCCCTCCGCAATCGCCGATGTTCGAAACGGACCGACGGTCGTGCGCTGGTTAAAGGTAGTACCACCCCGCTGTGAATCAAAACCGATTTTCTCCATTCCAAAAGCAACGATCGGACTTGACTGCATTTCGCATGAAATACCGGATGCTTAGCATTAGTTGTTTTCCACACCGCATATATCCGTTACGCAGTAAAAAATGAGATACAGAGGAGGTCCGTTTGCTTAACCTGCGCACTCCTGGGTGTCCAAATCAGCCTTCGCTTACCGGGGGAAGGGATCCTCGATTTTCGAGGACCCCCATGATCTCGAGAACTAAGAGAGCTACGGAGATGAGAGTGATACCAATTGAAAACTCGTCAAATGTCATGAAGAATGAACGCATATTTGTTGACTTTGAGCTAATATTTTAGTAAACTTGTATCAGACAAGGTCATGTCATGTTGTCATCAAATCCGTGGGCAATGAAAGCAAATATGCAACTTCCCATGAACGGATTTTGAGCACTGAACAGTCAGAAAGGACCGGAACGTTTTACATTGCCAAAAAGCAATTTTCTTCTCTTCAGGTCATATCAGGTCAGGTCAACAGACATTGGCATGCAGCACTAATTTATTTCGAAACTGACATGCAAATAAAGCTGTTTGAAGGGCACGTTTTGGAACCGCTGTTGCGAATGCTCGTCAGATATCGCAACTTTTATCAGAAGAAGATTAAGATAAGTCATCTATGGTCATATCAGGTTAGCTATGGTCAGATCTCGGAATATTCGTGTCTCGAGACTGGATAAAGATAAGAAAGACAAACAAACACCATTATGGCTATAATCATGTTAATGTGTTCTTGAATGAACTAGAAGTCAAAAACAGATCCAGTTAGGTCAGCGAAGGTCAAGGACGATAACAGGCGAAATGCGTCTGTTTGTTTCAAAAATCACGGTGCCACAGAACAAAACGAGGTATTCGTACACGTCTGAGACCTCAAAACAACCTGAAGTTGCTGAAACAAGAGCTCTGACGATCAACACAAGGTCATCATGCAAGCTCCACTTAGTCTAACTGACAATTAGTCGAACACTTAGTCTAACACACAATTAGTCTAACTGATAGTCTTTTGTATCTCAGAAACAAATAAAAGCGGACATGTGGCACCAACTCTGTAAGTTGTCTTAAAACATCCCATGAAATTCTACGGCGTCCCAAGTGACAAGCGATGTTTGAAATGATGTAAGATAATGTCAGGTCACATAAGGTCATAGTATTTCAAAGCCTTCACGAACATCGATTGAAATGTGCACCTTCATGCCTCACAAGAAATGAAGGGCAAAATCATTTAGTGCCCATTTTGCCTTACATTCCAATTTGTAACCAACTGACCTGGCCGCAAGGCAATGACCCCTCAAAAATGGCATGCTGTATCATTCAGAAAGCATATTGGATGATTTGTACCCTTTCTGTTATCCAAAAAGTGTCATGTGCATGGTAACTTCCGACAGAAAGACAAAACACGGCATCTTAGTATGGTTGACATGATGTCAGGCCAAATAATTCTCAGAAAAATTAAAAATGTACAATTTATAGAGAATGAGCTCGGGATTCAGACACAATTTTTGGTCAGTTCTTCTTCTTGACTATCACTGGCAAACGGTTTAACGTTTTTTGAGGAGCCGTGCGTAAAATTCAGATGGGTCAGTGACCTGACGTAACCTGACGTTAAAATGGTGTCGCAAGATGTTAAAATAACAGACTAATAGCTGCTAGAAATTCCACGCTTTCAGCTTGCTTCCTTCATACGCTATGTTTCGAAAACCCAAAGGCGCTCTTTTGAATTGCCCACCCCCTCCCTGGGGTGAGCAAAGATTAACTGACCACCGTTATTTCTCTTTTAAACTGCGGAAACAAACCAACGAAAACAAATGCTTTTGCCCTAAATGTCCTCCTACCAGTTTCCTTCATTGTTATCTGTTGTGTTTCATACCGAATTGTGAATGAAATCGAATTGTCACAAACTGTCCCATCTGTACTACATATGCTCTGTTGGTCATTGTCAGGGAGTCGCAGGAACTCCGACTTTTGAGTGAACGCCTGTTTTACGAATGCTTTGCCGTAGTTAAACGGGATACTGGCCCTCCGTGTACCGGTCCTCAAGTCATCTCTCATTTCAGAGTTTTCAATATTACGCCTATGTAGCGACGGATCCAGGATTCTGCCAAGAAGGGAGGACGTGGAATTTTTAGGAAGGCTTAGAATTATGTTAAAATTATGTTGCGTTAAAAAATAAAAAAAAAAATAATAATATGACGCACACATTAGCATGTTGTGCGTCGCCAAATCTCGCCGAAAATGCGCCAAAATTCCGCCGGAAATGCGTCGAAATTGCGCCGGCAGGGCGCCAGATTTAACCGTAATGACGCTGATATGTGAAACGCTCCATTGTATGGGGAGGATGGCGTCGGAACGATTCCACGTGTATGTTGTCAACTGTAAGCGCTTCGAAGCGGGATGCCTATGTCAGAAATGCGTATAATGTGGCCACCATATTATGACCGCTTCCTCGATGCTGATGTTTAACAAAAGGGCACCCATGTCCTATAGAAGAGTACGGGATGTCACGTTTGTGTTTGTTTGTTTGTTGTGTGTGTTTGTTTGACGATAGGGCACCTTTGTATCCACTGATTAAATTCGTCCGTGAATGGCTCTTATGCGTGGGGGCTAAGGTCTTCATCCTCAGCGTCAAATGGCCAAAGGAGAGGGGAGGGGGGCGTGGAAAGAAACTTTGCTCTCACCCTGGAGCCCGGAGCAGTCGTGTCCCCCAGTCCATCTCATACCCCACTGATAAAGCAACAATGTCTGCAACCATATCGAGCCCTCCCCGTTATTTTCGAAAGCATTCTGCCACGCTGGTAACAACCTCTACCAGACCTCCTGCGGAAAGTAGTTTTCTAGCGCCGGCCGTCTCCTGCGCTGGCGAATGTGAGGGCTGCCGCCAGCGCTCATGTGGTCTGCTGCTGGCTTTTAACCGCGGTGCGACATGGGCGTGTCCCTCCCGCCGCGCCATTGTTCCTCTTTCTCTCTGTTCCCCGGCGTTGCTGTGCATGGTGACGCCGGCAGGTGCGGCCGTTGGGAAGCTGCTGGTGCGGGATGACTGCGTCGCAGCTGAACCAGTGCTCTGGCAGTCGTTCACCATCAGCTCGCTTTCGCTTTGTATATTTCAAGAAAACATAACGGCGTCCTCTGCGCCCAGTGGTGCAATACAGTACGAATGCGCTTCGAAGCAGCCTCACTCTATTTCACCGAATACAGCCAGCTGGATTGCCAATTTCTGATATCCGCCCAAGTCCTTGCAGAGCGGTGCATTGCTCCGTCCCCTTTTCGGCGAACCCAACGCAAACTGAGCAGTTTTACTTTTTAATGCACTTCGTTGCCGAAATTCGCGGAAAAAACGCCGGCAAAGTTTGCAACATTTCGGTTGCGGGCAACAAGCAGAATGCACTCTGTCGTCATGACTTCCGCGCAGGCGGTAAGGCGCGGAGCGGCACATGCTCTCACTGTCAACGGCAAAACGGCTTTACGGCCAAGCGTTTTCTGGTGAGGTTCAGACTCATCGAGTCGTCTTGCCACGGCACGCCATGGAACTGATGTTAACTTTGCCAAAGAGTGCAGGAGCTCTTGTTCCGCACCCCCCCCCCCCCCCCGGCCCCTCGGTCTTCCCGGCCTCTAACGTTCGCGGCGTTCCGGTGTGGACGTCTACTCGCGGATGTACAGAACTATCCATTTGATGTAGTCGTTCCAGTACAGCAGGCCGTCCGGGGCTGCCAGGCCGCCGATGTAGTATTCGGCCCCATCTCCGTTGGTGGTGAGCAGCGTGGGGCCGGACCCAGGCACGTACGGCAGGGTAGGGCTGAAGACGCCGGCCGCCTGGCCGACGTGGGAGGGGTCGCCAACGTCGATCCGCGGGCCAGTGCCCAGCACGGGGGCGTCGCGCGGCACCGTGAAATCCATCTCCATGTAGGGTTCTGAGGTATAGATCCACACCCGGTATGTGGACTCGGTGCCCAGCTGGCGAATGTCCTCCGCCAGATGCAGCAGCGAGTGCGGCGCCTCATCGTCGTACGGCTGACTGTCGAGATTCATGACAGTCTGGCTGTCGAATTGAAAGTCGGCAATGTTTAGGAACAGACGCGTGGCGCCAGCCTTGTCCGAGTTCATCCTGCAAAACAAACGCAACTGCTGGCCGCTAACCCAGCCGTACATTCCGCGGACGAAGTTACCGTAACGTTGGCCGGCGTTGAACATCTCGAGGATGGTGCGGCAGGTGACGGCCTGCAGCTCGGTGCAGATGCGACCTCGGCAGGCTTCGTTCGGCTCCTGGCAGTCAGAGTCCTGGCGGCAGAATTGCTCGTGCTGTGAGCGTCCCGGCATGAAGAAGTACTGCCAGCCGTCGTCTGGCGTCAGACTAGGGTAGCTGGCCACGCTGCCGAACAGCCGGCACTCGCCGGTCGTCGAGTTGAAGCTGAGGCTAGCGCAGTCCTGGCGCTGGTGGCACAGGCCGCAGCAGGCGCAGCTGCCACCGCCGGCCGGGTCGACACTGAAGCTGTCGACCAGGTCGCCGTTGCCGAGGTGGCCGCTGCTCCAGGCGCCCTCCATGCAGGCCCCGGCCGTGCGGAGCAACAACAGCAGCAGCGGCAGAAGCGGCGGCGGCGGCGGCGGCGGCGACCAGAGGCCGGGCAGGCCGAGCGCGCCCACTCTCTTCCCCATCTCACCTGCGGTCCGGTCAACGTCGCTCGCCTGCAGCAGCAGACTGACACTGCCCGGGGCCCGCGCGGCGCCGCCGCCCTCACATGACGACGCACCAACAACGCCAGCGCCTGGGGCGGAAACACGCCGGCATCGCCCGCCTGCGGCGCCGCGTAGCAGCGCAGCCCGAAACGACCTGCTGTCACGAACCGCCGCCGCGTTTCCGGACGCGATTCAGCGGCGGCCATCGACCGGCTGGCGGCGGTAATCGAGGCCCTGAAGCAGACGGTTTTGGCGAAGACGTCGCGGCATTGCGGAAGTCCAGGAACTGCACATTTTAGCTGTGGACGTTTTGTATTCGGATATTTTTTTTTAACAAAACAGCAAGTGGTGCGTATTTGTTCAAGTCGTTTACCCACCTCCTTTCCCATTCGACAGGGGCGTAGCCAGGCTTCCGTCCGGGGGGGGGGACATCGGATCAAGGGGGCCCTCGTAGCCAGTGGGGGCCCTCGCCAACGGCGGATCCAGCAATTCGCCAGGGGGGGAGGTGGATGCGAATGGTCAGCGCGGGGCCTCCATTTTTTGCCCTTCAGTTAGGAAAAATTATGTAATTTTTTTTTTTTACCTGGTACTATAAAATGACCGGAGATAATTCAAACCCGTCTCCTTATTTGAGGAGAATTTTGCGTTTTGTTCCCGAACAAAGTGACGGAAATATGACAAAAACGGCGAGATTCTGGGCGGTTCCGTTCCTCACTCCATTTGAAGTGTCGTGTCTGTATCTGGTCCAGGAACCCGTCTGTCCCCCATCCCGTAACTTCTGGGGATTTTTTCGTCCGCTTAGTTTAGGTTCTCTCTTGCAGTTACAGGGGAACTTTTGGGGGTCTCGGGTCGTTTGCCGTCTCAGGACCCTCTAGTCGTCTCAGGTTCTTTTTACAGTTTCACGTGTCCCGCGGGACGTCTCAGGCACTCCTTTGGCAGTTTCAGAGGCACCTCGGACAGTCTCAGGGACCCATCTTTTTCAGTTTCAGGGACGCTTAAGCCATCTCGGGCTCCCTGCTGTCGTCCCTGGGACGTTTTTGCCGTCTAAGGAGCCCCTCAGGTACCAAAAAGGCCCTCTATAAGTCTCTCTGCCGTGACAGAGGCGCCTCCGGCAATCCTCCAGGTCCTTAGGCCGTTTCAGGAGCAGTCTAGACGTCTCAAGGTCTAGAAGTTTCAGGGGTCCCTTTGGTCGTCTCAGGGGCCCCTATTGTTAGAGATTTCTAGGTAGCATTCTCAAAAGGCCCTCTCGAGCAGTCTCAGTGGACCCTCTGTGGTCCTGGGCACCCCTCTTATCGTTTCTAGGAAGCATTTTTGCCATCTCAGAGTCCCTCCAGCAGTTACAAAAGACCTTTTTGCGATTTCAGGGCTCCTGTGCAGTGTCATAGGCCCTTTGTATGTCTCCGGTGGTCCCCATGGCTGTATCAGGGGTCGTACTCCGTTACATGAGGTATGTCTGGCAGTCTTTTAGGGCCCCTCTAGCCGTAACAAGGGACTTTTGTTGGCCTTCAGGGGCTTCACTGGCAGTCTCAGGGGAACCTTGCCCGTGCCAGGGGCCCGCTTATTACACTCGGGGACCCTTTGGCCGTCCAGCGCCCCCATAAAACCCAAATACTGTCTCAGAGGTCCTCTTATCGTCTTTCCCTCACAGAGGCCCTGCGACCTTTTTGGCGGTCTCAGGGGTCAGTTGCGGTGTACGGACCCATCTTGCCGTCTCAGGAACCACCTGACCTTCCTGGGGGCCCCTGACAGCATCAAGAACCTCTCAAGGTTTCAAAAAAAGCCAGCGTAGCCCATCTGTGGCTCCTCTCAAGGTTGAGCAGGCCACCGACGAAACCCCGTTCAGGGGTCCCTCTGGCTGGTCATGGTCTTCTTAGGCCGTGCTTAAGGCATCCTCTTAAGTTCTTTCCGTCTCAGGTGCCTCTCTGGCAGGTTTAGCAGTCTCATGGACCCTTTGCCATGTTGGTCCCCATGCAGTCCCAGAAGCCCTTGGAGAGTTTCAAGGGACCTTCTTTCCACCTTAGGGGCCATCTTGCCGTGTCATTGTCTCATTAACCCTCCTGGTGGCCCTCTAACTACATCAAGAACCTTCAGTTTTTCAATGACAGGGGCCCCCTAGAGACTCAGTCCTCATCTTGGCAGTTTCAGGGGCCCTATGAGCCATCTGGCGGTCTTCTGGGAGCTTCAAGGGCCCTCTATACGTTTCAGGGGTCATCTAACCCTCCAGGAGGCCTCTCTGACTGCATCAAGAGCCCATCAGGTTCTTATAGAGATCCCCTGAAGCTCATACGGAGCCCCTTCGGGGCTTCTTTTAAGTCTGACACAAGCCCTTTCTCAAACCTCAGGGGGGAGGGGACGATCGCCCCAATTGCTCCCCCTTTGGACCCGCACGTGGCCCTCGTAATCAGTGGGCCCCATGTGGTTAAAATTATTGTAGGTTTGTAAAGGGGTCCCGCTCGTGGGTAAACGGGGCCAATGCTCGCCTGTAAAGACGTTCCTGCCGACCTGGCGGGCGCCTCTTACAGGTCGGCAGGGACATCTTTACAGGAAAGCGGGGCCCCTGAATGATCGTTTAGGGGCCCTGTTGGCCAGGGGTCACTGCCTGTTTTGTAGAGGGCACCCTATCCTCCAGTAAAGGGCCCCTGCCGACCTCTGGAGGCAGGGCAGGGGTTTCTTCTAGACCGAAAGGAGGTCCCTTCAGAGGCTGACAGGGACCTTCTATGGCCGACAGGGAACCCTCCCCAGACAAGCAGTGAACTCTCCTACAAGCTAGCAGGGGCCCCTAAATGCTCATTCAAACCACAGGTCCCTCTTCATAGCACGAAAAGCCTTCTTGTGTATTCGGAGTACCTCTTCTTCTGGTTCTTAACCCTATTCCCGGCAGGGGGGGGGCGGAATCCGCCCCCCCTCGGGTTTTTTGCTTGCCAATTCCAGGCTTTTTAACGCAGCTTCACGAAACTTGGTGACTTTTCCTAGCTATCATTTCTACGCACTGTGACAAAATTTCACAATTCTATTTTGCTGAGGGGCGGAGCCAGGCAACGCTTTTGGGAGGAACCTCAGGCTATTTTTGGCCATGTTCAGGGTAAAAGGAAAATGTCTGCCAAAAACAGAGTTTTTAAGATAGAACTTAAAACTTTATATGGATGTATAGCTAAATAGTTAGGCAATGTGCACACAAAATTTTGTTTATCTGAGGTCACACTACAAGGTCAGGTCAAGGTCAAAAGTCAAAATTTATTTTTTCGCTATAATTTCGGCGCAATTTTTTCAAATGCCAAACTCGGAATATATATGACGTACAAGGGTGCCCTCTACTTGTGTACCAAGTTTCAGCTTGATATCAGGTCGGGTCACGGAGCTATGACCTAAAATGTCAGTACGCGTACCCTATATCGCAATAGCCATAAAATGAAATTTTTGGAATAGAGTGAATTCAGACGATTGAACACGTTTACAGATAGCATCATATGCACACGAGATCATTCCAGGTGACCCCAAGGTCACTGGAGGTCATTTAAGGTCAAAGGTCACAAGTTGATCTGAAGATCGTGTGACCATGACAGTTCCCCCTTTTTCGTGTCCCTGGCACCGCCTATGCTAACATTATACCAACATTGCAATACGATTTGTACTTCTTTAGCATAGCATGACTAGCAGAAGCCAAAAAAGTGTTTTTGCCTTTTTTGTTCATTCAGTTGTTAGAAAATTAATCCTCCTATTTTTGAAACCCTGTGAACGCCCATGAATTTTCTCAAAATTTCAGATTTGCTGTACCCATGGTAAAAGCCCTATGCATAATCTCTCGATTCATGTCAGTTTCATTGAAATCGGTCCATAAACGACGGAGTTATAAGAGGTCCAAAAGTACCCCCCATTTTGACATTTTGGCCTCCCTGTATCCACAAATTTCGAAATTTTGAAAATTTCGTTTTATAAAAATGTAGTTCACGTCGCGGCAAATCGATTGCCGTTTGTTGCGATGAAATCGGACGAGTAGTTCTCGAGATCTCAGGGGGGGGCCGAATCCGCCCCCCCTGCCGGGAATCGACCATACCGTCTAGCCCTCCGGGAATAGGGTTAAGGCCTTCTTTGATGCGTCAAATATTGTTATTTTGCCTTAATTGTCTGTTTCGGACAGTGTAAGACGCCCCTCGGGTACCTCACGCTATCCAAAGAACTGGGGCTTTCGGCCCAAGAGGGGCCCCGCTCGGCCGCCAGAGGGCCCCGCATGGGCTCCAGGGGGGCCATGGCCCCTTTGGCCTCCCCGTTGGCAACGCCACTGCCATTCAGTATCAGTCTTCTGAAAAAGCGGCCGTTGAGTTGAATTAAGCATAAATGTGAACAAAGTTCTTCATGTTTATGAACCAGCTGCCATGAAAACAAGGAAGAAGCTAGCTGGTGATTCATCATGTCGACCAAACAAGATTTCAAGGCTGGGTGTTCAAGAACAGTTCGTGAATAGTTCACGAGCCGTTGTTTGGTTATGTTTGTTTGCGCTTGTTCGCGACTTCGCCGCCGGACGGCTGGCTGTTTGCGAACACGCTCCGTTCGCGAATAGTTCGCAAACAGCGAGTGAACCATCAAAAAAGGTAGGTGTACTGAATGATTCGGTTTAATTTTTGTGGATTTATAATTAGGCAAACAATGATTATTTGGCTAAATTACTGGCAACAAAAGCAACTATTTGTTTATTTGCTTAGAATGGGTGTTTCCAGTCTGGAGAATTCCCTCACAGAGGAATACAAGGGTCTCAGGGGAGAAATGGCGAGATGGCCAAATCTTAGTTATGTCTCAGTCAGGAAAGGTCACCGTCCATGTGACGCAAGCTGGCGCTGGCACGAAGGTGGATTGCCGCATGCAATACAGAGACATTTGCTACGCGTTTTCTGGTCACGGAGTATTCGGGTTTTCTAGTCGTAGCTCCTGGCGCTCGACTCAGCAGCTTAGCTAGTCGCTTGGGCGTCCCAAGCCCTGGCAAGCGTGCTCACGATACGCAGGCGAGACCAACGCCTTTATATCGGCAGAAACGAGAGAAACGAAACCTTCAGACGGTGAGAACAGGGCAGCAATCACGCATCACGGCGGCGTTACTAGCTCGCTACCTGCTTGCCCGGTTCGCGAGGCTGACCACTGTCGTCGGTGGCGGGAGTGGATTTCGGCAAAAAAGAATAGCGGGGAGTGGTATGAGCCGATGTGATTCTCGGAATAGTGTAGAAACCATGGTATTTAACGTAACTGGGTCACACGGGCATGGAAGGGTACTTTCGCCTACCGATTAAAGGGTAGGGGATTGTAAAAAAAAAAAAACACCGCGACAGCACCGGATGTCATAGAAAAAACAGCTGTCGTCAATTAAGTGCAAGGTTTCATGCTCGCCAGCTGTTCGTGAACAGTGTGAGAACACGTCCCGTTTGCGAACAGCTCGTTCGTGTTCACCTATTAATTGAAACTGGGGAACACCCAACCTCAAAAGATTTAGCAGGTAACTTCGGCGGAGCTGACGGTCGTCCCGTCGACAGCCGGCGCCGGCGTGGCTTCGGACGGCAAGAACTCGCAATATCCGACGAGCAGTTTCTTCCGCAGGTTATTCGGTTGGTTATTGGGTTATTAAACGACGCTCCCGACTGCCAGGGTCATTTCGCGTCGCAGCCGCTCACGCCGGTTGTCGCGAGGGACGGTGAAACGACGCTATTACCCGGACTCGAACCGGAGACCTTTCGGCCCCAAGGCAAACATGTTAACCACTACACTGCGCCGTCCTCCGCAAGATACTCGGCTGCTGGCCTTTAAAGGGAGACACTGGCTGCCGCGCGACGTTGTGGTTCATGTAGACTACCTCAAAACAACCGGATTGTGCGGTCCATGCAACAAACGCTGTCCACCGTGGACTCTGATGCCAAAGCACCTTAGCAAATCGTACGAATTTTTTTATATATTTTTTCGAATCCGGACCTCATGCCCAGGCACGGGAAAAACATCTTGATTTGCTTCCGCGGCATGAGCGGAACGACCACTTGGCGAGTTGCTGGACACAGTCCGCACTGTTGTGCAGCACGCCCAGGTTAGGGCGGATGGTCGGTTGCCGGCTGGATGCTTTATCGGCGCGTCCGACTTCCGGGCGCCGCTTTTCACTCCGGCTGTCGCGAAATCCGCGAAATCGCGGCGGACGGCGAAACGTCGCCACCCCCGGACGAGAACCGGGGACCTTCGGATCGCAAGGCGGGCACGGTGTTCACTAGCCCACGCCGCCTCGCTCCCCGCACAGAGGCGTAAACTGGCGTCTCATAGCATCGTTGTCCGTGGCGGTTGCCCTCCCATACCGCCGTGGTCAGCTGCCGTGGACCCGTGTACAGAGGCCTACCGTCACAGACAGTCTGTCCTCAGAGGACGGGGACTGAGAGCGGGAAATGCGCCGACATTGTCTCGGTTTTGGGTCTGGTGCTGGTCAGAGCCTCCTCGATCAAACCGTTTCGGAGCCATGAAATTGGAGAGGGGGATTTCAGTGGCGACTTTTTTAAGTGCTAGAGACATGCGGTTTTGTGGGCACGGACTGGTTTTGACGACGACGAGGGCGTGCTTGATATTATCGTTCCAATGTATAAGGCTCTATATAAACTAATACAAGCTTCGAAGCTCTTACCGTAGATAAGGGGTCAGCGAAAGCAACCAAAGAGATGATCGACGATCGTTCCGAACGTCATACTCAACTGGACGACCGCTCTAGACGTTATGTCAATGTTCGCCAGCATTCACCATCTGGCTGCATTTTCCTGCAGAATCTGCCCAGTTAGTGACACTAGATGGGGGTTGTGGCAGCCCCTTAGCCATATCCCAGCCTGACATGATAGGAAGAGCACTTCACGTACTGGACTAATGCGCTGACATGATAGGAAGAGCACTTCACGTACTGGACTAATACGCTGACATGATAGGAAGAGCACTTCACGTACTGGACTAATCCGCGGACATTGGATTGATCCGCAGGCCACACTGGACCAGAAAATTCAAACAAGATGCGGGTAAGAACCTGGCCGTATTTTATAATTTGCCGGGACACACGGACTGGAAGGAATAAAAATCAATGGAATTTCGAACAACACCTTCTGGGTATGATTTGCGTGTTCATACAAAAGACTTACATTTAATTTGTTAAACATGAACAGTTAAACATGTTGAGATATGCCAGATTCCTCTATTCATGACAGAAGGAAAAATCTGAATACAGATTGGCGCAGATTTTGGTAAGCATAGTTCTGCTTCTGCGGATTGACCGGACTGAATTCAGGAAGTTCGAAAAAGGCGGATTGCGGATGAGTTGGATCCTAGACTTCACGCACCAGTTTGGACCGGATCCCAGAAATTCAATCCGTTAAGTGTTCTGATGATAGGGCAGTGAACGAAAACGAGCAGGTACAAAAGGCCATGAACGGCAATGGCAGGCAATGAAGTGAAAGCAGCAGCCTTTGACCTCCACGATTGTTGCGAATCGGACCCTTTCAGATCACAGAGTGACGAAACTAACGACGATGGGGCAGGTCGTGCCATACTGGTTTCCAATAGATCGCATGGGACGTCGCGCAGCATTCTGTGCACTATTATAACAGGATAGTATTTCTACATCATTTTTTTCAGAGACTTCTCACACTTGAGGCAGACTTGTCTATGCCTGCCCCAAGTGTCAAGTGTCAATGTCAGACACGTCGATGTCAGACCTCGTCTCTGCCGCCTCGGCAACACACGGTGCAAGCAGAACGCCGGGTCGGCCCGCGAGCACCCGTGCCGGGCAGTTCACCACGCGGTGGCGCCGCCCCCCCCCCCCCGATTCCTGACGTGACCGGCCTAACAACCACCTCCAGCACAGCGCCGCCGGCCGCCGCCGGCGTGCTTGGCACCGGGTCATGCCCCGAGGGCAGAGCCCGGCACCGTTCCGGACGACCGCCGTGACCGGGTCGGCGGACCGGTTCACGCTCTTTATCGGGGCATCGCGCTACACCGCTGCCTGTGCCTGACTTACGAGCCTGTCCGCATGCATGGCGGAAGAGTTCGCGTCCTGCATGCTGGCTTGCTTCTGCTGCGCCCTCCGTTGGCACGCTCGCCGGGCGCGAGATTGGGGCTCGGAAAAAGTGCCGGCAGTTTGTCAAGCCTTCTTTTCTTTTGTCCACCGACTTCCATGGCTGTTTTTACAAAGCGAAAAATCTGAATAAATGCACGGGAGTCCCTGCGCGGCCCCTTGAGTCCACGCGTGCTAAGCTTTCGTCGCCGGCGTGACAGGTCGGCAAGCCCTGACACGCTCCGACGCCGGCTGTTTGCAGGGCGAGCCTGTCTGATGACGACAGAGGTCACGTGATCACGGGAGCACGGCCACGGTGAGGGGCCTGTCTCACCGGGAAGTGACTATCGGCCTTCCAGCAGGTCCTGGCATTACGTAACGTCTCTGTGACGGATCGTCGGCGAACTGTGACGCCTGTGACAGGGACCTCGATGCCCGTGACGGGGCTGAACCGGCGTCGGGGACCAGGGAACGGTGGTCCTCCGATATCCCTGGCACGAGTTTGTAACACGAGCAGTGGAAAGGGTTGTGTCCCTCCACTGCTGCTACTTTACGGCATTTATGGCCATTGAGTAACTCGTCGATTGGCGCGAAATATGGAGAATCGACCGGAAATTTTTGAAGTTTCAAGCATTTAACGTCAAACAAACATAACAAAAATAACGGTTGTCGCTAACAAATGGGAACTTTGCGAAAGGACTAGCGTTATGCGCAAGATTACCGTTTGAACATAATTGGCCGACATCATTTCGGCATAACCAATGGATGTACCAAGACCAAATTCAAGGTCAGTAAGGGTCAAGGTCATCAAAGGTTAAGGTCAACCAGCTTGTGAACTGATGCAGATTTGCTTTGCAATGTGTCGGTTTGTATGAAGAATGCATTCAAAGACCCTAATAAAAACACGTGTGCTCACATTGATACGCTTACATATACGAGGATCAGTGCAAGCCAAGGTCATCAAAGGCAGGGGTCAACTATCTTGTGACCTGGTCCAGATTTGCTTTGCAACATGTCAATTTGTATGAAGTTTGCATTCGAAGAACCTCATAAAACGTGTGCGCGCATTGTTACGGTTATGTCTTCCAGGATCAGCGCAGGTCAAGGTCATCGAAGGTCAAGGCCGACTATTTTGTGACCTGCTTTAAATTCCTTTGCAACATGTCGATTTGGATTAAACATGCATCCAAGAACATTGAAAATAACACGTTTGGAACATTTCTACGCATGTATGCATACATACGTGCATACATACATACACGCGTACGTACATTTATACATATGTATACATAATTTTTACGTTTTATAGCAATCAAATTGTGTAATTCGACTCCTAACGACTGAAGCACGAACAGTTGACAGAAAAAAAACTTACTTTGGGTCAAAAACTTAATCTTAGGTCAATGACTTCGTTTCACTTCTATTGACCTTGCGGATGTTAGAAAAGCTAAAAGTGATCAAATGTACCGATGTTGGCTATCTTCACTGAAAATACGCCAAAAGATGAGTTAAGCACCCTTATTTACTCTCAAGCTACACCAATATCCCACGTTGCTCAAAATCTGATCTGCAAAAAAATGAAAAAATTACGCCATAGTTTAATGACCTAGTATGACCCCGACCCGAAATTCTCAGTCAAGACGCCAAATAAATGGAACTTGCCGTATTTCACGTTTAAGCGCTCAAACACGCACTCTTTTCTCATTTCGTTCGAAAAGCCGTAACGAATTACCTGCACGGGCCGAGAAAATGTCCAAAGTTGATCTTTTCGACCCCATTTGACCTTGAAGATATTGACCTAGAGTCATACAAATTGCATACGATGTAAATCTCTATGGCCCTACCCTACCCATAAAATTTCACGTTCTCTAGCTATTTCCGTTTCCGAGATCGGAGGGGGGATTTTTTGTGCCCCCTTCCAGTGCGCCTTAGTGCGAAACCCCCTTCCACTGGGCGTGTGAACGGTCCCCGCCGGTCTCACGACTGAGGATAAGCCGCTGGAGCAGAGCCGGCGTTAGCCGTAGTTAGCGAGGAATAGTTGACGTGTTTCCTAGTCACAACGGCAGGAGAAAAACCAGCATGTTTTGCCAGCAGAGCTCATGGCCGTGGTGATACAGCCACGTCCTCGACTAGGTGGCGTCGGACCCCATTGCGTTGTGCCGCACCTCGTGTCGTGCTGTCCATAGTGGTTTGGTTTTTGCTGCTCGCGATATTAACCCTTGCCAACTATTAACAATTAACTCCGCGGCCTCCTTTGCCAGACCGGGGCTTCATGAGAGTCCCCCTCCCCCAATATCCCGAAAACTATAAGTCGCACAAAAAAGATAAAACGCCCTTGGAAAGGCCTTTGCAAAACTAGAAGGAAACAGTTTAAATCCAACCACGTCAGTACTGAGGTAACCGACGGCCACCTTGGTCAGGTTAGACACAAAATAATCCCCGATTTACATATTTGGTACATTGCGTATTACGTGTTTACTCACATACATACATACATACAAACGTACATACACATACATAATAAAAGAGGACCCGAGATCATATTTCGCCGTTTCACGCAAACCTGAAAGCAAAAGAAAAATTCCGTCTCATTGTGACGGCAGAAGCTGCGTTTTTTTCTCACTGTAGAGGTCTGCGTTTAGGCCGGATCGCGCCACAAATGCGTGAACTTCATGCTAGGCTGCATGTCATGGTTACGAAGAGGTCAGGCTTGTCGTGGGCACAGACAATAGACCTGGCGTCCTGGCACCTGAAACCACTATACTTGGATTGATTGCCCGAGGACCCATTCTGTTTTGCTCGCGAGACCCATTAGTATTTCTGATTGATGCTCGCGGTCTTGTGTCAGCTAATGCTTCTGTCACCCACGTACCTCTTGCACCTCGCCATCAAACACAACGGAATTCGTAAACCGTCTCGTAAAATCATATGCAAGCGGTGGCGATGCAGGGCGCAATGAAAACAATTGGACATGGCAATTGACTTAATGCACCGTGCAGTATGTCGTTTCGTGACCTACTAAACGCTTGAGGACTAAGTCTGTTTTGTTCGCCAGCCGCTTTGTCTGTGATGGATTTTCGCATTCTGGTATCCGCTTCGACCTTTGTCCTATAAATATCTCTGCACCGCGACATTGAGCACAATGAAATTCATAAGCAGTCTGACAAAATGATATGCAAGCGGTGGCGATCCAGTGAAGAATAACTTGGCGTGGCGACAATTAACGGCATGCAATTAAGGTAATGTGCCAAGTGGGCAATGCGTTGTTTTGTGTATGCATGTGTTGCAGCCGTCGGGCGATCCACAATGAAACGTGGCTTTTACTACCCGAGTCATGAATTCAGGAATGAAAACATGCAGGTGCAAGACATATACACGACTTAGCAATCACACTTCCACACGCGGCCATCAGTCGCCTCGCTTATCAGATGAGCCTTCACAGCACGGGCGTAGCACCGTTGAGGCACCGGACCTACCTCGGCTGGCAGTGCGTCATGCAGCGCCGGCGCGTGGTAGGGAAGGTGCACCTTCCCGGCCTCCGTTCTCGGTCTGGGAGCGTGCAAAAGTCTATCCTGTCGGGACGATCGCTCGTGTGCGACGCGGTTGCCGTTCTGACGCTATTTTGTACTGCCGCCAGTGACTAGCCATTGTAAAAACAGATGCAGATATATGCGAGCACGCCTTCTGCACGTCCGCCGGCGAAGGTCAGCGGCAGGATGAAGCGTCGGCTGCCTCGCCACACGGCCGCCGTGTCCTCCCCGGCCAGGCCACCAGCCATGGCGTCCTGCAGGCGCGCGCAGTGCTCTGATCGGATCCGGGCCTGGCGCCGCGCCAAGAGCAGCCCCGGAGCTCTCCGCGGGCGGAGGCGGCGCAGGAGACCCCCGCGGCAGGCGCGCAGCAGCGAGGTGTCGACCTCGGGCCACACCTGCGGACGGTACCGGCAGTGTTGTTTAATAGTCACGTCCAGGGACGTGGCCAGGGGGGGCATGGGGGCCATGGCCACCCTGAGCCAAGCGGTCTGCGCTGAATATATAGCGATTTTGCAGGAATACGTAGTAGTGATCAAACAATAACAAATTTGCAACAACAAACAATAATAAATTTGCAACGTAATAAAAATATGTTGCAAAAGCGAACGTTATGTTTTGTTGTCTGTTAAACCTGAGTTAAATTGCACAAAACTGCCGTTTTTTTTCCTATAAATTCCGCTTCATGGCAGTGGCATATGACAAAATTTGGCATTTGCTCCCCCGGAGGAAAATCCTGACTCTGTGCCTGGTCTCGTCTCGTCGTCTCGCTGCTGGCGCGCCGTGCGGACGTGCCCCAGGACGCCCGGCTGCCAGCTGTCCGAGCTCAAGGGAAGAGCAGCGCGAAGCACAGAGCCTCCACCGTCCGGCGCGTCTCGCCGATCTCGAGCGTCTCGCCGTCTCGAGCGTCTCGCCGTCTCGCAGGCGGGGCTGCGAGTCGCCCTCAACGTGACGGTGCAGCACGACGCCGCGCGGCGAAGACTTTCCGCCGATTAGCAGCGACACCTCGCGGTAACCCTTTGGCCTGCTCCAACGCTGCTAATGCTGCACGGCCGGACGCACCGATGCGCTGTCGGTGAGGCGTGTGCGTGTCGCCTCGTCCTTTGACATGTCGGCGGCAGCGCTGAAATCCCGTACTCAAGCGTTGATGCGGCGCAGCGTTACCTGCAATTCGTGCAGTAGACACTGCTGCGTGGCAGCAGAGGTGCTGGCTGGGAGGCGCACGTGGCCAAGAGGAACGTCGCCTGCTGCCCCGGGTGGTCGCAGAGTAGGTGGTGCAAGTAGAGGGCTGGCGGCCGTCCGTCCTGCGGCTGCGGAGGGCACAGCCGACGGTGCATCCGCCCCTGAATCATTACGCAGGGGGGGGGGGTACCACCGCGGGCGGGACGCACCTGCCGCACCTGCTGCGGAGCGAACGCCAGCGCCGAATTCAGGAGGACGCGGAAGCCCGGGCCAGCGCGATGCCCACCACGCAGAGCTCGCGCAGACCGGCAGCGGCACCGGCAGCGGCTCCGGCCTCGCCTTGCCGGCACCGCGGCAGCGTGGCCCGCTCACCGCTCCAGGACGGAGTCCGCAGAGCTGCCGTGGGACAGCCATTTCGTCGGCATCGTACGCGGGCTGTGCCACGATGCCGGCAATGTCGCGGGCGAGTCGCGCGCGGCCGGCCGTCTCCTCTCCCGCAGCGCCTCGGCGTGAGCCTCTCGCCCTGGCGCGCTCACCTCGCCGTCCAGCCGGCCTGGCGCCGCTGCAGCCGGCGGTCTGGGACCGCGCCGCCTCCCTCGCCTCTCTGTCCGCACGGTCCCGGCACAGGCTCGCCGTCTCGCCCTCCGCTGCACGGCCGTCCTCGTCACCTCGCAGACAGCGACGCTCGCCACCGTGCTGAGCGGCTTCGGCAAGCCGCTGCTCCTCCGTAAGCTGTGCTCGGTGCCGGCACTGGGCGGCGGCTTTCGCCTGGCGCCTCGCCAGTGCCTCATCAACAGTGGATAATCGTTCAGCAGTGCTGTGTTGTGCCCCCGGCGCACGACAACGTCACGTCAGCTGACGCCGCCGGACAGAGGAGTCAGTCGGCGTCAGTCCGCCCTTTGCTCTCGCCGAGTGCGTGTCAGCACGCTCGTCTGAATCGGACGGAATAGAACACACAGCGAGAATCACTTGGGAATATAAAAGAAACACACCAAACGCGCCACATCCTTTGTTTCCTACTCGTGAAGTCTCGCTCCGCGACGGCAGTCGTGAAGCGCCCGATCAGGACCGAGTCGGAGCGTTACACAATGGACAAGAATGGACAAATACAGAACAATACAAATACAATGGACAAGAACACAAATCACATTGCCAACGTACCGGAAATACGCAGGATCATTATCTGCACCAAATGCGCAGTAATGGATATCACAACTTTTGCACATATAAAAATATCGTTTTTTCGTGTTCACGTGATATCATCCAGCAATTAAATTTCATGCTAATGCTTTCAGCATGGCGCAAGCATTTGAAACAAGGTCATTTTCTTTCATTTCAGTAATTTTTGTAACGTCTTTTAAATCCCGAAATCGAAGGAGGCGTCAATGAAAACACGAACGAATAACTTCTTCGCTATAAGGAAAAGGAACTGCACTGGATCGCGATCGAGGAGATGTAGACATTTTTTAACACTTCCATTTGAGTGCACCACAAAGAAATCCGACTAATGATGTATACAGACGTAAACAGAATTGACCAATGAACTTTGCGTTAGTATTTTAATCGCATGCTCCCAGTGACGTCGTCACAGTTTTCAACTAAGCATGAGTAAGACAAATTGCCTTGACTTCGCGCAAGTCACGACCTGCACAGATTTAGACCATACGTTATAGTACAAGTTATGCGAAGCATGATTATCTCATTGAAGCATCAGAACAGGAAAGACAAGAATTTCCTTTTATATGAACGATTTTTCTGCCCAAACCTCTCATGCGGTCGCGAATGGCAGTGTAAACACAAATAAATGGAACACCGAAAATGCGCCTTTTTCGAGCGCTTGCCACGACTATCCCGTTGGGTGTACATGGAAATTAGTTTAAATACGAAATTAGTATAAGCTGGCATCTCACGGCGTGAGGTCAAGGAGCATCCAAGTCGTGACCAGTACCGTCCTGATCTATATAAACCCTGTTTGGCACACCTTGCAAAACAGTGTTTTTCAGGGGTTTCGCGGCCATCATGCGGCACATGCTGGTCTCTACGCACCATTTTTTACACCATGCGATTGATGCCCCGTCGAACTCACCCGCTTCTCTTCGGTGCGACACGTGGTTTGTCAGATCAGGTGGCCGGAAGAGGACCGTGTGGACGGTCGGCAGGTGTCTCGAGCTCATTTGAAAAATAGTCGAAATCGGCACCTGCAACGGCTCTCCTGGCACCTTGTAACCGAAACAGCTGCGGCGCGTCATTGGTGTTTGACACCATCGAGTGCGAAGAGAATGAGCTTATCGGCGTTTCCAATTTCTTCTCAGGAATACCCACCTTTGCCTTCGACATAACAGTGCAAACAGAAAGTGTCAAAAATTCGCAAATGTTTCGCCTTTGAGTGCATGTTGTGGCCACCTTGTCCAGCGGACAGGATCAGTCGCACAGCACGATTTGCATTTGGCACCTCGCTGAGAGAGCTCGCGTAGTCGACAATTTTGTGTCGTGACTTGTTTGCGAGATTTCCAAAATGCATACCCTTTTGCAAGCCTTGCAAAGCAGTTGTTTTGGGCGTTGGCGCGAGGCACGCGCCACGTGCGCGCTATTTCTCTCACGATGCGATTCCCCGATCTCCCTGTCGATCGTACCCGGCTCCGTACCGGTGCAGCACGGCGTTGCCAAGATCGGGAGCCGGTAAGCGGACCGCGTCGAACGCGCAGCAAATTCTGGTGTTTTCCACGATCCCTAATCCTAAGGGAAATGCCTGAACGCCGCAGGCGCCGGCCCGGAGTCGCACACACAGCAGATTTTAGCAAAATTTAAGTTCACATGGATCTGGTCATGTGGCCAGATTTCGGCCATGTGCAATGAATCGTTTCGGGGCAGCAGCTCGTCAAAAGTGCCTGACAATGTCGCACTCACGCATGCAGACTTTTTTTTAATAAAGCACGATAGATAACACAATCATGACAGTGAGAAAGCACTGGTAACTCGTTAACTTCCCTCCAGTGTTTTAAGCCTTGTATAAAATAGTTTGATGATAACCAATTTTTCGTATTCACAACAAACACAAGCAACTTATTGAAGTATTTTGTCTAATATGTCAGTGCATTCGTAGGAGCATCCCACTGTCTTCAAGCATGCCAATGCGTACAAAACATTTCGCACGAATCACCAGTACACGAGATCTTTCATTTCCCGCCATCTCCCGGAAGCTCTAGTTGCCAAACTACACATGAATTCCCGAGAAAAGAAAAACTTGATGCAGTCAGCGAAAGTTTCATGTTTGGAGCTACAGACAACCAGCAACGCGCTATCGCCAGTCGGAAGATTCCCGATGAAGTTCGGAAATGCATGGCGGTGGAAACGTGATAGACTGAGCTCTGAGACAAGTAGATTCGTAGCATGACGAAACAGACGTGTTTCTGGATTTTATCACGCCGATAGGCGAAAAATTTCTCCGGTCTTCGATCGCACGGTGGTTCGACACGGAGAAAACGATGAGCAAGGCAAACAGCACAAGCGATGGCAAAGACCAGAAAGCACTGGCAACGGGGAGAAAACGAATCATACCGATAACACAGCATACACACAAACACGGGGTAAGGGTTCCTCGGGCCGATATTTTGCGGTTTGTTGCGCCTTGTCGAAGCACCGTGTAATCTCGCACTGAAGCAGAATCAACCCTGAAGGCATGAACCTATTCTAACCGTCTATGTGGAACATTCCTAGCAGCATACAGCCCGGCGGACCGTTGATGTGGAACAAAACCAGACAATAAATACAACAAAGATGGCATTTTCAGGGATGGTGGCACCATGCGCAAACCAAAAGGCTAGATCTTTTTCTTGCTAGCTTGAAACGCGGTTTTCAAACGGATGGAGGTGGCCTGGTCACAAAGACATCACCTGCCAACAAAATATTTCCAGACTGGGATGAAAAATAACCAACTATACAACCCACCACACACACTCCTCATCACCGTATATCGCGAGGTTTCGGCGAACTCATGCTGAACACTCCTCAAGAATCTCACACTACTGCCATAGCTCACAGCTCGAATCCAACACGGCGTCCACGCGCCGCCAGGAGTAATCGATGACGTCGCGCCACACCAGGTCGCTTCTTATCACGTGTCCACCCAGAACCAATCATCGATCCGAGACACCGAGGCCATCCTTCCATTCTATACCTCCACAAGATCGAAGCCACTGAGGCGGCTCACCGTGCAACGCTCTAGTCCACTGGCCCGCCACCGCGCGGCGCCACCGTCCACGCCCAGAGAATCGCGCCTCGCGCAGCGCCACGCGACACTTGTAGTTCCGGCGGCCGCCGCGAGGCGGCGCCACTACAAGACCACGAACTCGTCGTCGGTATCACCGCCGTTGCGGCCGGCGGCGGCGGCCGGCTCGGCGTCCAGCGGGCCGGCCTCGGCGCCGGCCAGGCAGTCGTAGTCGTCCTGCCAGGAGGGCCGCTTCTCGCACAGCTGCGGCACCGAACAGCACGGCGATTCAGACGGTGGACGCGAGCGAAGCGACAGATCGCAGTCTTACAATCAACAAAAAGCTCTGGGCTTTCCGTTGGTTGTAGCACGCAACAGAGCTCTGAACGCCCGCTTTCTTGCAATGATAAAATGACAACGACAGTATGATAATCACCAGTGCCATATGTTAGAAAGGCAGGGCCAGTCAGACTTCGGGCGGGGGTCCCTGGCTCGGGACCGGGAACGTCCCGCCCAACTCGGCGCCCCTAAACTACGTGGGAGGGGACCGTCTGCAGAGGTCCCCCCTCTGCACTGGAGTCCTCGTCCCCCTGCTTAGCAAGACGGGTCTCCCTTCAAGCAGGAGTCGGCCGCTGAATCCCTTCATGCGAATTACGCCCGCAACAGAAGGGATCATTCCCAATCGGAGGGAGCTTCCATCTTCACCGAAGTGGTCCTTCGTTCCCTTCAGAATAGATCTCCCGTTCCATTACACAATATATCCCGCTCCTCGTCAGATAAAATATTTCTATCTTTCGAAACCCCCTGCTCCTTCAGAAAGGTGCTCCTGACCCACGAGAAGGATCTCTATGCTAATTAGGTTACGCACTCCTCCCCACAAAAACAGATCTCCCTCACATCAGCGCTGATCTCCATCACGCACGACCTTCTCCAAACAGCATGCACTTCCACACCACCAGAGACGCGTCCCCGCTCCGGGCGCAGCCAACCTCACCTCAAAGAGCGGGTGCTTTTCGTTGTCGATCAGGATGCGCTGCACGTGCTCGCAGAGCGAGTCGAACTCTGCCTCCGTGCGGCAGAGGAAGGCCACCGCCATCGACGGGTCCATCAGCGACAGCCGCATGAACGACGGCTGGCCGCAGTGGTAGCTGGCGTCGGCCTCCTCCTGAGCCTCGGTCAGCTGCGGCGGCGCGGTGACGTCAGCGGTCAGACACTCGTCACAGGTCCGATGGAGACAGGGCTCCTGAGCCTCGGTCAGCTGCGGCGGCGCGGTGACGTCAGCGGTCAGACACTCGTCACAGGTCCGATGGAGACAGGGCTCCTGAGCCTCGGTCAGCTGCGGCGGCGCGGTGACGTCAGCGGTCAGACACTCGTCACAGGTCAGAGGTCGTCTGCGGCTGGATGCGTCACACACACGTCACAGGTCAGAGGAAAGGTCAGGTCAGAGACGGAGGGTGACGTCAGCGACATGTCACAGTTCAACGAGCACAGGCCTCTCCTCTGTTTCGATCAACTGTGGCCGGACGGTGACGTCAGAGACACATCACATCGTTCGTCTTCGCTCAGTGCATACCGGCGTCCTCCTCCGCCTGACACTTTCTCCCTTGAGGTCATCTCCGCCTCCAAAGTCCTCACACTTTCCTTAACGCCCGAAACTCCTCGCCTGTCCTCATTCCGTCCTCGCCGGTGTCCGCCCCAGTCGAGGTCCTCACCTTCTGCCCCACGTCGGCCGCCGTCTGCGTGGTGTGCGGGTCCAGGTAGACCAGCTGGTCGCCGAAACAGCCAACAAAGTACAACGCGTGGTTCGGCGTGCCGCCTGCGGACCGCGGACGGGTCAGGGAACAGCGGCAGGCAGGCGGAGCGACGAGACAATCCGTCAGAATCTGGCGATCTGACAGACGTTCCGCTGTACACACGGACGGTGTCATGGCAGTGTCAAGCACAGCAGTACGGTGACAGACCACCGTGTGCTGCCGACGATGGAATTCAACAGCGAAGAAAACAAAAAAGATAACATACCACTGCACCATATTTGCATCAGCCTATCATGGCACTAGTATTGGTCGGGCTTAAGTCCTAACTAGTGTCCGATGGTGGAACGATCAAGCCACAGAGCATCTAACGCACAAACCCATCACTCCAATCATGGCAAACACCAGCTTTTCAAGTCAAACACCACGTCCCGTCCCCACCTCTCCGACCCCACCCACCCAGCGCCCGCACCGCACGCGCCTCCACCCCTCACCGATAATGCCGAGCACGTGCGGCACGGTGAAGCAGGCGCGCACGCCGCCCGCGTACACGGGGTTCAGCTCGCTGAGGCCCAGCCGCAGGGGCAGCAGCAGCACCAGCGGCCGCCGCCAGGGGCCGCCACCGGCGGGCGTGCAGTCGCGCCGCACCTCCTCGCGCACCAGGCACGAGTCCATGGCCACGTGCAGCACCGGCTGCAGCCAGACGTCGTGCGCGGCCACGTGACGCAGCGCCTGCGCCACGGTGTTCGGGCCGAACCACGTGCCGACCGGCTTGTCGGAGGTCTGCTCGCCGGTCAGCGCGATCTGGTGGATAGAGTAGGGAGCCTGCCGGGGGAGGCGAGTCAGAGACGGCAGGAGGCCGGGATCTGGGGCGACGGGAGACGGCGGTCAGAGGCGGTGGGAGACGGCGGTCAGAGGCAGCGGGAGACGGCGGTCAGAGACGACGGGAGACGGCGGGGGACGGCGGTCAGAGGCGGCGGGAGACGACAGGAGGCCGGGTTCTGGGGCGACGGGAGACGCCAGTCAGAGACGGCGGGGGACGGCGGTCAGAGACGGTGGGAGACCGTGGTCAGAGGCGGCGGGAGACGGCAGTCAGAGGCGGACAGACGGCGGGACAGGAGTCAGAGACCGTCAGAGGGCGAGAGACGGGAGTCAGAGGCGGCAGGAGACGGGAGTTAGAGACGAACAGACGGCGGGAGACGGCAGTCAGAGACGGACAGATGGTGAGAGACGAGAGTAAGAGACGTACAGACGGCGGGAGACAGGAGCTAGAGACGGACAGGCGGCAGGAGACGGGAGCGGCGTGACCCTGTGGAGACAGCGGGCGCCGTGTGTGTGTGTGACCCGGCGGCTGACAGAGGTCAATCTCCCCCGAAACCAGAGGTCGTTGCCTTGGACGGTGTGAATCAGAGAAGACGGACAGATGCATGACAGAGACGACGGATGGATGGACGGCGGACGGTACGACAACAGCGGGTGCCACCGACACTCCGGAATAGTGTATCAATGTACGCTCTGCTCCAAGGCAACGCAGCAGTGCGGGTCCACTCTTGGCTCAAGAATTTATCTAGGGCGCAAGAGTGATCGGCCTCAAATATGGGAATGCATCTGATGTGTTATGCGCCGGCTCAACACAGTGGGTCCCTCTGACGCCGTCACAAGTTTTACGACCTTATCATGGCTTGTTCGCCGTGCCAAAGAAGAATAGCGACAACGGCAAGTAGTCTTAAACTTTCAGCAACTCTGCCTGAACAATACAAGCTGGCGATTTGATGGATCGCGAGGCATACCACTGGCTAGCACTGGTGGAAGAAATTAAAACAAAACAAAACAAAACAAAACAAAAACAAAAAGCAAATGGTGAAAGTGGTGCGACCCCAAGTTATTTTTTTCGGTAACGCCGAGATCACGGAAAGCAACGCAACCGTGGTCACAAGAACATGAAAACAGCCTCACTGCAATCAAGCAACCATGAACAGCAGGCGGTTAAAAACACCTCAGCAGCTTTCCTGAACACGAAATAACTGGCCTTCTCCGGGCCCCCGCGGCCACCGCGCTCACCTGGTTTCTGTCGGCGAACTGCGCCAGCAGCCGGAGATAGCGCGGTTCGCGGGTGCTGGGCGACCAACGCCAGGCGCGGCCCAGCGCGTGCCGCTGCAGCGCCTCGGCCAGCAGCATCTGGCCGCAGCGCAGCATGCAGCCCCAGCCGCGGTCGCTGGTCGGACCACCCGGCCCGATAGGCGGGAAACTGCGCCTGTCGAGTCGGACGGCAGAGTCGGACGGCAGAGTCGGACGGCAGAGTCGGACGGCAGAGTCGGACGGCAGAGTCAGACGGCAGAGTCAGACGGCAGAGTCGGACGGCAGAGTCGGACGAGGAGTCCGGGGCAGACGGCAGAGTCGGGGGCAGACGGCACACGGATGTCAAATGGCACACAGCAGAGTCGGAGTCAGATGGCAGAGTCAGACAGCAGTCAGGGCGCATGGCAGAGTCACGCGGCAGAGTCAGAGTCAGGTGGCAGAGTCGGACGGCAGAGTCAGGGCCAGCCGCTAAGTCGCGGTCGGCCGGCAGTCAGGTGCCAGTCCGGGGCAGACGCAAGAGTGTGAAGGGAGAGTGAAGAGCAGATGGAAGAGTGTGACGGGAGACTCGGGCAGATGAAAGAGTGTGATGGGAGAGTCAGGGGCAAATGGAACAGTAAGATGGGAAAGTAAGGGCAGATGGAAGATTCGGTCAGTCACAGAGTGAGGGCCAGATGGCAGATTTCGATGCCAGAGTTAGCTGGCAGAATCAGGGACAGAGCCTCTGACATGCAGTCAGATGTTAATCAGCCAGCAGAGTCAGTCCACTGGCCGAGTCGTACAGCAGTCAAGACACAGAGTCAGAAAGCATAGATAAGAAGGTCACGGCAGGGAGCAGTATGAAAAAGATCTGGACACAGCAGTCTGATTTTACGAACTACTCGAGCCAGACACCATATCCGGCCACGTACCGTGATTTCACCGAGCCCACACCCCCAAAACTGGATCACCAAATGCAAGCTCTTACATCCATGCATACGCCCAGCTTCAGATCACACAGCAGCCACTGGCGGTACCAACGGGCCAAAGCCGAATTAGCATCTCCTCAAACTCAAACCCAAGGTACCTCCTTCCCTACCCATAATGAATACAAACGTACACAGGTGAGCCAGAGCAGGTTTCACAGGGTCCCCCATGCACTGATCCTTCCTCCACAAACGCAGACCTGCATGTAAGCTGCAGCAGAATCAACAGGCCCACCACACACAAACAGACCATCCCTCCCCCTCTCCACACACACCTGCAGTTGAGCTAAATGCGGGTCTACGGGTCCCTCGCACACAAACCCTCTCCACACGTGGACAGTAATGTAGAATTCACAAACACGTGCAGGCGAGCCAGGGCCAAAACCTCGACCTCCCACTCGCACACCACAGTCCCCCACGCTCACAAACCTGTACGTGAACCAGATGCGGGTGCGCAGGTCCTCATGGAGGGCGTCCCTCTGCTCCAGGGCCGAGTACTTGACGCCGAGCAGCCAGATCGGCTCGGCCGTGTGCGGGAACTGCTGGCAGCCAGCGCAGCTCTCGGCCACCAGCTGCGCCTCGAACAGCATCTTGCGCAGGCGGCTCAGGCGGCGGCGCAGGCGTCTCATGCGACCGCGGCGGCCGCGCCTGGCGGCAGGCGCACGATCAGCGGCGCGGTTCTGGTCGCCGGGGGCACGCGGGGCACGCGGAGGAGGGCAGCCGGCTGGGCGGCGAGCGATAAGGCGGGAGAGAGGGCAGGGGCAGGCTGAGGGAGGTGGCGCAGACTGAGGAAGGTGGGGGCAGACTGAAGGAGAGAAGGCAGGCTGAGGAAGGCAGCAGGCTGAGAGCATGACCGGAAAGAGTCCAGCGTTGAAGGAGGGCCGAAGTGAACATTCACCAAGTAGTGAGAGTGGCACTCTACATAGAACATAGGCATGAGGGTGGGAATGGGGGGCAAACAGTGACCACAGACTGCACCCACTGGTGGTGGTGGACTGAGATGAGTCTGCACACACCAAAAGGCAGCCAACGTCGCGACTGAACACAGTCCAGCATGCTGACTACAGCAAACTGGGTCAAAGGTGAAGAATGTCATGAGTACAATGAACTGTGATCATGCAACATTAGTTTACATCACATGGTATGAGAACGTCACACACGTGTAACTTCAGGATTGCAAATTATTGGGATTCCAGGGATTTCATCACACAAACAAAGTTTGGGATCCCAAATTACTGAAGTTTCAGAGATTTTATCACAAAAATGAAGTCTGGAATTGTGAATTATTGGGATTTTAGAGACTGTCATACAAATGAAATTTGGGATTGTTAATTATTGGGATTTCAGGACTCAACTGTAGGGTCATGCAATGCCCATGCAAATGCTACACAGTGTGGTGGTAGGTCTCACTAACTTCAGGCCCCTGAGCCACCCAAAAATCATATAAACTGTTTATGGACTACACAGGCTGGGGCCTCCTGGGGGCAGAGGTTGGCCAACAATGTGAGAGGGTTTCTTCTCTGATGAGGAGTCTGGAAAGAGGGAATATGGAGCTATGAACAACAGGGACCACAGAACAGGAGCCAGGGACCCTTGGTTCAAGAAGTTGTACATGATAAAAGGAAATAAATGTTGCTGCACTTGCTTCTTCAACATTGGCTCCAAGTAACCTTAGCCTAATACTACTGCATTCTTTAATCAAAACCTCATTTCCACTGTCAACCTACAAAAATCAGTATCCAAGTTAGTTCCAGTTCACATCAGTGCCCAAATTAATGGCTACACATTTCATATACAAAACTTTCACAAAACATTCACACAGGACTGACAAGGCTGATGAGCAAATAGCATGTCAAGTTGACAAAAAAGTATGCACCATTCATATGGGTTAAATTCCCAAAACAGTGGTCACTGGCAGATCCAGCAGGGTCCATCAGGGCCATGGCCCCCTTTTGATGGAAAAGGGGCCAATGTTTTTTGTTTCTCTTGTGAGAGAGAAAACATAACTTTTTGTTTTAGCAGGATTTTATATAAATGTTCATTTTTAAAAATGGCAAAACAAACTGGCCAAAATCTGGTGGGAGAAATCAACATTTGGCATTGGGTTAGGTTACACTGATGGAGATTTGGTCACCTTAGCAGATGAGTGGCAGGGGCAGATCAACCCTTGGCAATGGTTGTGTGACAGAACTGTTCAGCACTGACAGAAAACAGGAAATTTGATGGAAAAAAATCTAGATTGATAGAAAATTGACTCGCTCATCTGAAAAGTATGGGGGATGAAGAAATCGTTGTTTTTTTAATGCAACATCGTGGAGTTAAATGTCAACAAAAAACTGAGACCACATTTTCTTATTTTCCATTTTTTACAACTCTGCAACAAGAATTGATGTACACAGTGACAGCATAATTGCTGAGAAGTCCTGAGGCATTGTTAAATTTGATTTTCTAATGACTCTGGTAAAAAACTGTGATACGTAAGACAAACATGTCCAAATGTGCTCTGAGACATCTCATGCTGTTGTTAAAATTTCAGATGAGCTACCACTTTATAAGCGACTGCAAACACCAGCACTGCAATAGCTGGCATCATGGGCATACATATAGTTTACTAGTTCTCAAAATCACGCATTTCACCTTTTCCTTCATATGTAACTTTGTAACTCTGTAACTTTTCCTTCATATGTTTCTATGCCATAAACATAAAAATATAGCTAGAATCAAAGATTATATGTAACATTATATGCATATATTCCTATCATTCTCACACATATGGCATCTAAACTAATTCCATCAGGAAACACACACCACCATCTGTTGGCAAATGGTCCAGTTTCATTCTTTTACATCATATAACAGCATCAATAAAAATTGGTTTGATGGCCAACAGAAATTCTAAGAATTGATTGGCTACTGTCCCTCATCATTACACCTCCAGACACATATTTCATAGTTTCCACACCATGCACTTATCATGCATTTATTTCTAGGTTATGTTGGTTCCTTGCACTCCTCATTGTGAATCTTACTGCTCTTGCCAAGACAAGGAACTGCACCATGTGAGGTACCCAGCTGACTTTGTGTGTTGGTACCTAGTGAAAAGTTGTTTAAATGCCTACAAGACATGATGGCTTTACACCAGCCAAAAAAATATTTACATCTATGGCCATGAAACCAGGACATCACTAAGTACTGTTGTTTCAGTGCAAAGTTGGTTCCATTTCATTCCACACCTTCTGCAACAACCAATGTGGTAACTCCCAGGAACCTGACAGGTTTGTCAATTTATCAAAAGAAGTGTAGAATGATGAAAGAATACTGGTGGATTTGTCACTCTCCCCAATGTTGCCATGTTGTCTGGTGCATGAAAAGGACTGGACTTAAACCTATCCCATTATGTTCTCAGCACATCTGATACACCCTTATGCCTATGGCTTAGGGAATTCTACCAGCCAATGATATTCTACACACCATATTTTACTGCCCTCCTCAACAGTCATATAAGGATTCTGCAGCAAAATATATACCAAGCATAACTAGTACAGCTTTTGAGCATTATCACATTTCCTATCCGCAAAATCAATACATATGCCTATCCGGACTGAGGCTCTTGACGACCCCAGAATTTATACATTGGCATAAGACTAGAGAAAGATAGGGGAACGAGGTACTCCGCTTAACAAAATACCTTAAACTCTCTCCCCAATAGCTTCGCAGGCCGAAATACGAGAAGGGAACGTCCACACACAACGCGGTACGTGCACGAAGACGTGTCGCAAGCCTGGCATTCCCAACCTCCCAGCCGCTGCGTCCTTCCCTGCGCCGGATACGTCTTTCTCGGATGTTGTGCGTCAAGGCCCATGGTTGTTCAGACATCGCCTTGGTTCAGACCGCCTTGGTCGAGACAACCGACTGACATCCGACGAGACACAAGATTTGACTTGAGACACAGACGTTTAAGCCCAGGGAGCTGTGCGTCCTAATTGACAACGAACAAACAATGGGTTGTTCGTGTTGTTTGTTCTGTGGCTGAAAAATTTTGGTTATTATCAATCCGCCATTGACTGACAGGGTGGGGCAAATATTGTCATCCCCGTGAATTTTTTCGTGACATCTTGGGAGCAAACGAGAGCACCGATTTGGAACTCTCAGTCCCTTTTCTTATATCACTTTTGCACACTCTGTACACGGGTGTAAAATATGTTATAAAGGTCGTTGATATTTGATTTTATTTGACGTCAAAAACGAACACCACCATTACCGTTTTGTCAAAGTGATTCGATTTCATCTGTTCCTTTCACGAATAAGCTGTAAGATGCTAGCACGCTGCGATACGTCTCATGTCATAAGAGGTCAAAATCACAGGTGCAGCTAGGAGGGAGCCGGAGGCCCGGCTTCCCCCTTAGCCAGCTTTCCCACGTGTTTTTTGGTCTTCCCGGCAGGTGGTTTTCGTATGATTTCAGTTCACTTTGAGGTCCGGCCCCTCTCCTTGAGAAAATCCTGGCTGTGACCCTGGTAAAGATAAAATACTATTGACCTCATGAGATCATCGGAGGTCAAATGTTTTTGTCACAACTTTGCTATGTCATCATATGGAGGTCATCTGGCCTCGACTTGGGGTGTTATGAATGCAAAAACACGCGTTTGTCTAGATGGCACAATGCACGGCTATCGATAGATATACGGCTTCATCAAATCAATCCAGTAGTTTCTGAGACCATAAATCGTAGAATCATGACCTTATATGGTCTTGAGCTGTAAAACGGGTCTGAATATATATATATATATATATATATATATATATATATATATATATATATATATATATATATAGGGGAAGGTGGGGTAAGACGGACCAGCTAAGGTTTGAAGTCACATTTCTCGCTACCATGCTATCCAACCTCACATTGTTCATAGTCTTCTGAATGTTGATTCTTTCCTCTTTTGATACGTGCAGACGCTGGATTTGAAATTCAAGAAATTTAGGTGGTGCTTGCTCTTAAAGGGGGATGAGTCAAAATCAGCGACAAGAAAAAACGCGGGGTAAGATGGACCACAAGTGGTCCGTCTTACCCCAGCAGTGCCTGCTATCCATTTATGTTTGTATAACTTCTATACTCTTGTAAACCAAAGGAAAAAAAGCGATAAAATAACACAATAAACGTTTATTATGTACTCAGATATGTGATAGAAAATGAACTAAAAACAAACAAGGTGCGTGTTGATACTATCGTTTGGTATAAAATGCGTGTCAGCTCAGCACTTAGACGCATAGTTCACATGCGAACCACTCATCTTCCTCCCCGATTCCCGCACACATATCATGCGCCCATTTTTTGCAAACGCTGCAGCGCACCCATCCCTCCTCTGATACTGAGCGCGTGAAGCTGTCATTGCAGTAAAGACAGAGTGTGTCAGGATCTTCATCCTCGTCACTTGATAAGACATGGTCGCGTACTTTAGGCTTACGGTTCTTTTTGGATTTCTTTTCTTTGCTGTGTGCTTTCCTCTTTTTCGTGGGCGCCTTGGCCTGTTCTTTTTCTTCTTGCAGCATCTTTTTGTACGGAGAGCTTGTTAGCACTGCACATGCTCCCGTTATGCGACGCCTCTTCGTTTTGCCGTTCTGCGCTTGGCGGGATGCTCTCGGAACCGGGATGATGTGATGAGGTGAGACAGTGAGACCCTCGTGGCTGTTGCTTGGCAAGGGTTCATCTTTACTGGATGAGTCTTCTGCCTCAGATGTAGGGAGCTGGTGATGCGTCTGCCCTGAGCTGGCTGAAATCGTTGCTGGACTAGCAGCAGGGAGCTGGCTGCGCGGCTGCCCTGAGCTGGTTGAAGCCGTTGCTGGACCAGCAGCAGGGGCTTGTCTGCGCGGCTGCCCTGAGCTGGTTGAAGCCGTTGATGGACCAGCAGCAGGGGGTTGGCTGCGCGGCTGCTCTGAACTGGTTAAGGCAGTCGCTGGACCGACGTCCTCATCCAGTCTCTCTGTGACTTCTGCCGCAGCGAAATCTTCCTCCCCGAAGACGTCACGGTTGCACGGGAAGATGCCAGTCCGGCGGAATGCGTTGATGGCAGTCGTTGGAACTGCAGCCCGGAGATAGGCCTCTCCGAAGAACTGGCCAACCTGGTAAACAGTCACCACTCTGCCGGGGTTATTTCTGAGCCATTTCTCCACTGCTTGGCCATAGAATGTGTTCAGTGGAAGCATGAAGCCCACATCCAGAGGCTGCATCTTGTGCGTGCAGTGCGGGGGTAGCACGATCATGGTCACGTAGTTCGCTCTAGCCAGCTCGACGACATCCAGGTTCTTCGTGTGGGTCACGTGACCGTCCAGGATCAGGAGAACCGGATCCTCCTCGGAAGGTTTAGCATGGCTTAAGAAATGGCGGAACCACTGGGTAAAAATGTCGGTCTGCATCCAGCCCGACGGATGGCAGGCGTGTCCGGTTCCAGGTGGACAGCCATCCAGCAATTCAGGTTTCATCCGAACCCGTGGGAAAATCAGAAACGGTGGGATGTAGTTGCCTCCTGCAGCCATACAGACCACGGCCGTTGTGAGGATATCACGCTCCGCTGAGGTCAGGGTGCCGACCTGAGACTTCCCTTTGCGTGCGAAGACTTTGGTCGACTTTGTCTGGACAGTCGTCAGCCCTGTCTCGTCACAGTTGAAGATGCGGTGAGCCGGAAACTTTGTTATGTCCATCTCATGCTATAGAAGATCAAAAAACTTCCTCACGTTCGCTCGATTAAATGCCCTGGCACGGGCTGCCGATGTCGCCTCAGGCACACGAAGCGCCACCTCCGGATGCCTGCGCTGGAATCCGGCCAACCAGTCTTTTCCAGCGAGACCGCTCTCCTTGTTGAAGTTGTGAGTTGTTATTCTTTTCCGCCATATGAAAGGCCAGGTATCGCACGTCTTTGGTTGTTAGTCCGAAAAACTTGCTCTCCATCATAAGGATGTGGTTTACCAGCTCCTTTTCCTGAGCTGGGCTAAACACAGTCATCCTGGAGCCTAACAGCTTATCAGTCCCCTTGGCACATTTGTTTTGATTTTTCACCCTTCGCTTCAGGGTTGTCTTGGGGACGCTGAATGCTCTGGCAGCGTTCAAAAAACCCATCGATTTTGATTTCACAGCTTCAGTGGCTAACGCCATTTTTTCCTCGTCCCAACTTCCACGATCGGTTTTACGCTCGTACTTGCGCGGCATCTGCAAAAATATTAAAAAATTAGCGTATTGAAATTTGTAGATACATAGGTACTTTAAACAAGTCACAGTGTTTTAGCGAGGTTTTGTATCTGTGGGGTAAAATGGACCACCACGGGGTAAGACGGACCACTAGTGGTCCGTCTTACCCCAAACCTAAATTTTGGAAACATCATGACGTAGATACTAAATAGCCCAACATTGCGAAAACTTGCCTGCCCTAACTTGTGCTTCTATCATTGCTCTTCACAGCAAAATACAAAGAAAAATTAATGATGCCAAAAAACGCGTCTAAATTTAATCATTCTTAGACCTCTTACCTTAGATCAGCGCGACGAAAAAGGCCATTTTACTCAATAACTCAATATCCGTGCGTCCTGGAACCATTAGCCCAAGATGGCGACTGGCGCGAAGGAAAACAAAGGTAGTTAGTGCATAGTGTAGCAGATGGCAGCAGCGGTTCAGCCGGGAAGGCTGGTGGTTCGTCTTACCCCAGTGGGCCGTCTTACCCCACCTTCCCCTATATATATATATATATATATATATATATATATATATATATATACATCACAGGTAATATATACACACACACATATATATATATATATATATATATATATATATATATATATATGCACTGTCGATGTGCATGTTACGCTTGAAGTATCTATGGCCATAACACGTGACAACATCCTACTTCTTCTGGAGGCCATTTCAAAAAATGTAGTTTCGAATTTGACCTAGACCTGTGGCCTCAGTATTGTCCCTGGACCTAAGTTTTCTAGTGTTCCGATGTAGCAGTATAAAGGGCTATCGATTGGTGTTTGACATCATTCAAAATCGTCTAGCAGCTCAAGAGATATCCTGGGAAGGAGACAGTATTTGCCTCCCGCTCGGTCAGTAGCGTTACGTCGCAGATCCCCGGTCAATGGCGGGTTAAGGTCTTTACAGATGCGAACGCGAAGTAAGTCGAGAAGCACGCTTAGCTTTGCGAAGACTTTCGATGTTGAAACGTGTTGGCCGAGATCAACGCTTAAGTTAGCTAATTTTTTCCATGCGCTACCGTAGTTTCATGTAAACATTGAACTGAAGTGAACCAATCAGTTTTTCGTTTAGCGTGATACGGTTGTCTAAACGATCCAAATGAGATCCAGTATGTGAAGACCCCAAAGATACGACATCTAGTAACCTGTCTTTCAAAGATCGGGATCAGATCAGATATTAATAGCTATACTTTGCTTGAATCATTTACTCGGGCTAAGAGTGGATCCCGACGGTATGCTAAGAGGGGCATCTCATTCGTGTAACCTGACTTACTCCCAAATACCAATTATTCTCGGATTTCGGCCACTTTGTTCCACCATTTTCGGGAATTCACGCGCATTCGATAAAACATTTTGACATAAAATGTATTTCCGTACGAAAAGGAAGGACAAAAGGGATGTTAGCCCCCTCTTCCAACAAACGGAGAACCCAATTGGCCCAATTGGGCCTCTCACTCTGAATCGACCATCGGTTAGGACTTACCTACCGAGGATCCTAAAGTATGACTTATCTGAAAATTTAGGTCTGATCCGAGGTCCGTCTGCAACTTTTAAAAGATCTCTTGGTATCCCGGATCCAGGTTTGAGCGTCGACGATCCAGGCTCGTCGCTCCCTACAGTAAGTACTCGCAGCACTAAATACTTAGGAAGAAAAGGTAGGAAACGTTATGAGGCTGCCTGAAGCTGCTTCAAAAACACGTGCAATAGTGAGCAAAAAAGGAGAGTGGGGACTTCCGAGGCCCCCTCCTATAAGAAAATAGCGTTAACCAGCGCCCGACTGGCAGTCGGCACCATCCACTCCCGACTGGGTTTTTTTTGCCCCGCCTCCCCTCCAACTCGCGAGCGGTTGATAACACGATGAAAACAAGCATACCGTCGGAAGGCTCGTGACAAGAAGAACTCGAAACGGACCTCATTTTTTGCTTTAAGATAATATGTTATTTACGTCATATGTATGTTTTCAGATAGCCGACCACAATGACCCGAGAAACGGCCTGGATCTCAAGGGCTGCGAAAATCAAGTCTAAGTAAAAGCATAAACGGATAGACGACGTCATCAGCCGCCGATGTAATGTACATTCTCTGATTTATTGAATACCTATGCGGAAACTTCGAATTCAGAACACCGAGGTCCAAACGAGAAATGGATTTAACGGGCACTCATTCTAGCGTTCCTTTATTTTGGTAAAGTAAGCCTTGCAAAGTGGTGTTTCTTGATGGTGGTGGTTCCCTACGCAAATGACGGAACTTTATTCGCGAAAGTCCGCTTATTTAAAACATATACGGTTAAAATGAAAGCATGTTTTTGAACTATTAGTATCATTTGAAATGATGAAACCCAGTTCTGCCACTCCCTGTTCGTCCTAAGTCATTCATTGCTCATTTCGACGGCGGGCATTTTGGCTCATACAGTTACTGGTGATTTAACCTTGGGCCAATGGTTGGAGATCGTTGATTCTTTGTCCAATGACGATCATAAGATCTGTCGTTAACGAACACTAAAAATTCTGCAAAAAACCGTCATCGTCCGACCAAACGACGACATGAGGCAGGAGCAGTGGAACTTTCATGGAGATGGGGGAAAGGGGAACATGATCTTTTCCTCGTTTCTTTCTTTGCGACGCCAGAGGGTTTATGATAAATGTTGCCCCAAGTTAGGGGACAGCTGGCCTCTCTTCCCCCCACGGCTCCAACGCTCCTGACATGTTGTGAAAATGGGCTTCATCTTAGGTCGATGACCAGGAAGTTTCCGTAAAATATGAGCTAGCAGATTTGTTGTGCATGTTAAGATCTCTGATCCTACAAAGTACTAGTTTCATATGTTGTTTTTTTTTCTAAATTACGAAAGTCCTAACTTTTTTCCGTATAAGTCCATTTGACTTGTCTATTCAAAGACATTATTCGAGCCGTGGTCAAAACGTTGACACAAGGTGCAAAAGTACCAGCAAAAGGCAAACCAAATTTTGTGACGCTACGTTGCTCGTTCTTTCGCTACCTTTCAAAAACCTCAGGGGTGGCAGCAGATCAGCAGGTTCCCCTACCCAGTCTGGTCCTGGGTAGCCACATTTTCGCAGTTATTGCTGCCTCGCAACAGAATTATGGTGCCTGGCCTCATCTCCAGCCATTTATGCTCCGTTTGGTTTGGTTGTGGTGAGAGCTCCTTCGATCAGTCCTGACCATTTCAGGCCATGGAATGAAGGCGATCGATCTGAGTGGCACTTTCATTAGATTTCCGGGATTTTGTACTTTTCCCGTCCAATTTAACTTAACTGCACGGGAAAGAGAAGGTTTTAAGGACAAGAATAGGGGGTAAAGAGGTGTGGTGCTCTGAGCGTGGCATAACGCGCCACCCTTCCGGTCGGCAGACCCTTTAGCAATGGCCGAACGCTCGCTCTCTCCGACTCTTGAAGTGGGCGGAGCTTAGTGCTGAATGGATGACGTCACGCTCCCGTGACTTCTATTTGAGGTGTCAAGCAACCATACATTTTTTTACGTTTGATGGTCTAAGAGAGGTACCCTCATCTGTTGTCCGATTTTAACTGAGCTTTTTCCAGAAATCGGCGTTTGATCCACGATGGCGTTAAGCAAAGTTTAAGAGTGAAGCGACAGCTGTTGAAATCACTGAGAAAATTCAGGCTTGCAGGGTTTGACGCAGACCGTAGGTCAAAGTGATGGACAACGGAGAAAACACTATTGTACGTGATTCACCAAATCACTTACTTGCAGCCGTCCCTTGGGCATACAACTGACGCCATCGGCGCACCGTTTCTGGTGTATGACTCACTTCTGTCCGCAATCACGCAACAGGCTGTAGCGTTACCTCGAGCATCCAGGTAGAAAACCCTGCGCTGAGTCACTGGCAGCGGTCCACGAAGTGAAGCTGTAAGCAGGCAGCAAACGCGGTGACAAATTCAGTCTGTCTCTTGAAATGCCTGTGAGCGTTCTCCATCTTGCCGGGAGGAAATGGCCATACATTTCCTTCCGGAACCTTATACCGTGTCAGTAAAGAACTGGACGCTTGTCTTGAGGGAAAAGCAGATGCCGACGCTTTGTTGGGCCAATTCTCACAATGATGCCTGTTCTGAAGTGATTTCCTAAAGGGTCGCGATTGACTGAATCTGATGATAAACCTGATCTGATGAAATAAAGCCTGATAAAATAACTAGAATAATTAAACTAAATCTGATGAAAAATACAAAAAGTACACTCCCGGGTATCCGAATTCCATTTGCTTGCCCGGGGAAGAGGTTAGAGCCCTCATGATCTCGGGCATTAAGAGAGCTATGGAGATGGGAATGACACCAATCGAACACTAGCAAAATTGCGTGGGGAATGAACTTTTTATTTGAATGAACTTATTTATTGATTCTGTGGAAGTATTTTAAGGTCAGGAGGTCAAAGAAGGTCATGCCATGGCGTCCAAAACCTGTAGGCAATAAGAGCAAGCATGACGGTCCCTTAAACTGATCTTGAAGGATGATCAGTCCAAAAAGGGCCAAAAACATTTTTCATCGTCAAAAAGTAAATAGCTTCTTCTCAGGTCATGTCAAGTCAGGTCAACAAACACTGGAATACTATACTGATTTTTGTCGAAACTGGCGCTCAGATAAAGCTACTTCAATCATACGCCTCAGAATTGCCTTTGCAAATGTATGGTCAGATGTGGTAAAGATTAGCATAGGTCATTTAATGTTGTATCAGGTCAACTAGGGCCAGATTTTAGAACATTTCTATTTTGTGATCTTGTAAAGGAGTTAATGTGGAGCACATGCCATTTGATCGCTATAATCATGCTTATATATTCTTGAATGACGTCGAAATCAAGGACAGGTCAGGTCAGGCTAGGTTAAGGACGATAGCAGGAAAACTGTGTCTGTCTTGTTAAAAAAAACTGCAGTGACACAGAGCAAAACGGAGTATTGGAGCACGTCCAATACTCGACCTGAACGGCCTGAAAACAAGAGGTCTTATGGTCAGTACAGACCAGAAGTACAAAGTCAGCATAGGTCAAATAAATAACCGTTTCTTTCTCAGAAACAAATAAAAGTAAACATGTGAAACCAAATCTATACGTTGTCTTAAAACAATTCATGAAATTCTACGGCGTCCCAAGTGACAAGTGACATTTGAAATGTTTTAAGATCATCTGACGTCGAAATGACATAAGGTCATTTCAAGTCACCTAAGGTCATGAGATTTCAGAGCCTTCACGAGCATAAACTGAAATGTACAACTATCATGCCTCACCAGAAGTGAATGACAAATGCATATCATACCCATTTTGTCGTATATTCGTTTTTGTAGCCAACTGGTCTGACCTCAGGTCACTAAGCCCTCACAAACATTACGGTGGACCATTCAAAAAGCATATCAAATGATTTGTATCCCTTTTATTGCGCCAAAAAGTCTCCTGTACAGAGTAACATCCGACAGAAAGACCAAAAACAGCTTGTCGGTATGGTTGGCCTGAGGTAAGGTACAACAGTTTTCCGAAAATCGAGAATCTCATTTTTGGGGGAAATGAGCTGAGAGCAAGAATACCGTTTTCCGTTTGTGAATATCGTTTCTGACAATCATTGACAAACATTTAAACGCTTTTTGACATGTCTTGCTTCACACGAGCAATGGAAGGAGGCGCTTTTGATCTCGCCCTCTGATCTCGCCAACGAAAACAGCTACATACACGATAGTTTAAGGTTAGGGTAGTGTCACAACGACTTGCACTGTGATCAATTTCCATGACCCTAGATCAATATCTCCGAGGTCAAATGAGGCCAAAAAGGTTAACTTTGGATTCTCTCGGGCAGAACGAATCATTCCGTACGGCTTTTCGATGGAAGAGGGAAAAGCGCCAAAGCACCAAAAACTAACAATGTAACAGCACCAAAAAATCATTAAGAATAATAGCAATAACAAACAATAATAATAATAATAATAATAATAATAATAATAATAATAATAATAATAATAATAATAATAATAATAATAATAATAATAATAATAATAATAATAATAATAATAATAATAATAATAACAATAATAATAATAACAAATCGTCATCATCATCATCATAACATAAGAGGCTTGAGTGTATATAAGGGGGCTAAACTAATCATGTAGCGTACTTTTAGTACAGATAGCCAGCATCGGTACATCTCGTCACTTTCAGCGTTTACTGACCTCTGCAAAGTCAAATGAAATGAAGCGAGGTCATTGACCTTGGACGACCCAAAGTAAGTTTGTTTCCAAGTATCTGAAGTAAAGCTATTAATTATGATGGGCCCAACTACATGATTTAATTGTGGTGAGATGTAAAAATTATATATATATATATATATATATATATATATATATATATATATATATAATGTTGACATCACACTTTCTTTATATATATAAAAATAATATATATTCATTATATATATGTATATATATATATAATGTTTACATCACACTTTCTTTATATATATAAAAATAATATATATTCATTATATATATATATATATATATATATATATATATATATATATAAATATTACAACATGCATGTATTATAAAGTAGTGCTGACTTACACAAATGTTTTTTTATTGGGTTCTTTGAATACATATTTCATACAGGTCGACAAGCTGAAAAACAATCCTGGATCAGGCTACAAGCTGGTTGACCTTGACCTTAGATGCCCTTGATCTTGACTGCCCCTGGTTTTGTTCTTGGTACGTCCCTTATCCTCAGTTATCCTTCAATAATGTCCGCTGATAATGTTGAAACGATAATCTTACGTTGAACGCTCGTCCTTTCACAAATTTGCCATTTGTCTGCGACAACCGGTATTGTCGTTACTTCTGTTTGATTTCAACTAGTTCAAACTGCAAAAGTTTCCGGCCAATTTCCGATCTTTTTGCGACAATTGGTACTTCATTGAATTGTCATAAATGCCACCGAGCAGCAGCGGCTAGCTCTCATCCGTCCTCGAGATTTCCAGGAAGAACAGGCGGAGGAAGGGCACAAAGGTACCTTCTCCTTCCAATGAGCGTGTCGAAGTTCAAAAAGGCCGGTGACCTGGCACCAATGATTTTGAAATTTCGTCATAAAATGTGAAAAATGGTGTACTAACAGCTACCGAAAATTTTTGCGCTATGTTAAAAAGCCTAGTCTCTCTATACTAAGCGGGGGAGTCCTATTTACGAGTAGCCCTCCCCCCAGGTGAGCGAAGAATGTGTTGATAAGGGTTATGAAAACCATATTTCATTGTTTCGGACAGCTTATCTTGTTCGTCATGGGGTTTTGAATCCCAGGGCCGAATGGGCAGTGTTGTGCTGAAATGGCCCGTAACACATGTGAACGGTCCTGGTAAAACGAAGAAGACGCAAATTGGAGAAAAGCGGGACGAAGATGCAGAAACGTCCCTCACAAGAAAAGGAATGGTTTCATACTGCCAACATGTTTTCCGTCTGACAAACAGACAAAATTCGCCGACAGCAAGCCAGTCTCAGGCGTTTGACTTGTTCCACTTGTTCCAGGAGTCCGCCATTGCGCTCTCAGATATCGACTCGCCGACTTGCTTCAGTCGAACCCCTCATCTTGATTCAAGGCCAGTGTCGCCCTCACCCTCCCGATAGCCGCTCCCTCTACCCTCGGCTGTTTCTCACTGGGTCCCCGTGGCCAGCCCGAGGGAAGCGATATCGGGCGTGAATATTCCTGAGGCGTTCGCTTCGAGTTTCGAGGAGGCCAGAAGGACGCATTCGGTTTGACGAAAGCCTGTCTGGGGTGAGCAAATCATCGTCAGTTTGACTAAGGTCCGGCCACCACAGAGCTGAGGCCGACCTCGCCGCAAAGTGGTCACCACTCGTCGCCGAGTGGCGACGAAAAACCTGCACTCGGGTTTTGTCGTCCGGGCTGTTTTTCGCCGGAAGGCCTTCCCCGTGTCCACCGCTGCAATATCCGTCGCCGCCCGGTCAGAACAGCGGACCAACTCGCCGCTGCCGGCCTCACATCGATCCCGACTTCGACACTCACTCCAGCCGGCCGTCGTACCCCCCCCCCCTTCCCGCGGTCCCCCCCCGGTCGGTGTCCGCACGCGGAGGCATCGATCGGGCGGGGGCGCGCGCTCCGGACGGTGGCAGACGCGGCGGCGCGGGCGCGGCCCACACTCGCACGTGCTACGGCGGCGAGACGGGCAACATTCGGCGAACAGACTGACAACACTCGCTAACAGGTCGGTCCGGGCTGGGTGCGTGACCTCACGTTCAGGGAGGACGGGGGTCGAGGCCTCGGTGGAGCGTGCTGGGAGTCGGCGGCTGGCCTGCTGGCTCGCTGGGGAGCGCTGATGTGATTACGTGCAGAGGGTAACAGATGGCGGAGCGCTGGGATTCCGCCGTCCCGTGCGGCTGGCGGTCGCGCGGGAGTCCGTGTGATTTCACAGCTCACTGTCTGACCTCGAGTCCGTGAGTCCGTCCGTGAGTCGAGTCCAAGTCACAGGTCCGTGAGGAGTGTATGTGGTCCGCTCGGGGTTGGGGACGCACGGCGTGCCACGCGAGGGCCTGGCTGCCTGCCCGCTGCACGGCGGAACCGTTGATGTTCAGGCGGGCGGAGGAAAATGTTACCTCGGGCATTCCATTCCATTCCGTTTCATTCAAACATTCCATTTCATTCCGTTTCATTCAAACATTCCATTCCATTCATACATTCCAATCCATTCCATTCCAGTCAGTCATTCCATTCCATCCACGTCGTCCGTTTTGTCCGTTTTTTCTGACCGTGCGACTGTCCACCTGTCTGCTCTGTCTGTCTGTTTTGGTGTCTGTTTGGGTGTTCGCCCTTCGGCCTGCAAGCCAATCTGTCTGTCTGTCTGTTTGTCCCCCTGTCTGATTCCTAATCCGCATGTACGTCTGTTTGTCTAGATGTCCCCCTGTCTATCTGCTTGCCTATTTCTTTGTCCTATCTGTCCAACAGCCTGCCTGCGTGCTTGCCTGTCTGCATGCCTGCCAATCCTCCCGTACGACTACCAGTCTGTCTGCCTGTCTCTTTGTGTGTCTGTCCGTCTTCATATCTGCCTGTCCATACTCCCGTGTGACTGCTAGTCTGCCTGTCTGGCTGTGTCTGTCTGTCCGCCCGTCGTTATGTCCGTCTGTCGGCACGTCCACCCGGCCTCACCTTCTCACCGGAAGTGATTCACGCCTTTGGGCCGCCTGGCTGGCTTCGTTTGTTGGTCCAGAGTCGGCGGCCTTTGATCCACATATCGGGGTGCCGGTGACGGTGTGTTTTGCAGGCCCACATTTGGGTCACGTGTCGCGGGATTTGGGTTTTTGCGTGCCGGAAGCTCTGGCTTTGTTCCGGTTAAGATTTGCTCCGGGCGTCCAGAGCAGGGCAGTGGACGTCACGTGACTACCAGACGTGTGTTCGACTCCATTGGAATCAGAATCGACTCTAGAATCGATTCCGTTCCCGGCCAGAGTTAGCATTGGATGAATTCCAGAATCACGGTCTGATCTGAATCACGGTTATTGGCGAAAGCAGAATTGGAATCGATTTCAGTGGCTTCGTCAAATCCAGAAGATTTTAGCTGAATCGATTCCGGAATACTCAATTCATTTTGAGTCGGAATCGGAAAAAAATCTGGAAGCCATGAGTGGGATTCGGAATCGATTCCCTCCGGAGTGAATCAAGCACAAATCTGGTGTCTGCAGGTAGGTAGCTCACGATCGAGATATATCCCGTACGACCTGCACGTGTATGCAAATGAGGATACCTTATCGTATGTTTACTGACCGCGGTCTGGTCGATATTTCGACTTTTTGCGCAGGCGCTAGTTTCATTGCACCTCACCAGCTGAAACAAGTAGGAACCGAACGCTGAGTATTGAATGAAGCGATCACAAAGTCAATCTCTGACGCTGCTGTTCGAAGCACGGCGACTCAACTTCGACTGAGAATTTCAACAGCTGACGTCGACGAGGTCAACAGCTGACCACGTTCGCCCCGACGCGTTGCAGGGGTGTATCGGGATCAGGTGAAATCATTGCTGTCAGATCATTATCAGATAACTGCAGATCACTACTGTCACCATTGCAGTGCCGCAATGGCAGCCGAAAACAAAAGTGCAGGATGCAGCCCGAAATCGCGAAGAACTGTTTTAATAGTAAATGCACTCGTCCTAACTGGTCTGGCTACTAACCAAACCATTAAAAAAGGGTTCACTGCTACAAAATGCACGATCTTGAAGATGCTGCAAAAAAAGCAACGTATGATCTCAGTTAAGTTCAACGCAGATATATACTGGATGTAGGCATATAGAGGGTGACACAAAGCAACGACAATTCATCTATTGCAGACATGATGTTTGCCTAGGGGGATGTAATCGTGTGTAGACGTGAATTTATTGGCGTTTGCATAAGCCTCCAAACGTTCTGGAATCTGCCAAATGTCTGCCAAGCACGTCCAGTTCAGAGGGTGTATGCCTGCTAACGCTCAGTTGGTCGTTAATGGCAGTTCTTAAATTATTTTTCTTCCGACACCCAGCCGAGTTTCTCAAGACGTCAAACAGATGTCGGAAGGTGTCTCTGCGTAGATAACTCCGGGCTTCTGGCCGACATCTGCCCAGTGTTTATTTGCGGTTGTGTGACCCTGTTGGCAAACGCCAGCAGTGTGGGCTTGTAAACACAGTTTTGCCAGGCCTGCTTCCCGTGGGTCTGAACGTGGCCAGAGACGGGACCAGGAGGTCCCATGAGGGGAGCGTGGCTGTAGTTTCTGTTCGTTGTGGATGCTTGGGCAAAGGACATCCACTACGCTGAAGCGGAAGCCCATAAACGTTGATCGGTCGTTCACAGATGGCGAGATTTTGACATACGTGAGATTTATTGACAGATTTTGCAGGAAAAAAGTGTCATCCCGAAAGTTTTATATTAGTTATTATGGCTTTTTTGTCTTCGTTGTTTACTAGTGAGGTGGGGTAATCCTCATGAGCAACCAAGATGATTTTATAAATGCTCGTGGTCTGCTTTTTAGTCAATGAGAGACGGAAACGATGCATTCAGCCAACTTTACAAAAGAAATCCTGCCGATACGGACGTTTGGTATCGCCCGGTTTGCATATTTGCAGTGGAAATCAAACAGCTTTGGCTGTCCGCTGCAAAACACTAGCATGGTTTTAAACAACGTCTCGGGGAATGCTAGTGAACCACCGTGCATGTAAAAAAAGTATTTTAGGTTGCAGGGCTCCGCCTGTAGTGTGGTAACGTCGGTCGTCGACACAGTTTACGCTGGTCTCACATTCGCAGCAACTCAAAGAAAAACATATTCGGCACGGATAACGCCAATCATCTCAAATAAGGGCATGAGTTAATCACGCCCTAGGATCTCCTCCCACCCCTTCCCTCCAGCACACACACACACACACACACATACTGTCTGTCCTCCGAGTTTGGCCGCAGGGTCCTTCGCAAAACGGCGGGACGCCGAACTGCTCAGCTGGCGCCGGCCGACCGCCGGCGACCGAACATCGCCCGCGGGCATGTCGGCCGAGCCGCCCCGCCGACCTGCCGCGGTCAGCTGGCGTTGGCCGGGGCGCCGACGGAGGATCCCCGCCGCCACCTGCCGCCACTAGGCCACACCTGTCAACGTCCTCCCGCTGCCGTCGCCGTCCGCCCATACCTGTCAACATCCGCCCACTGCCGTCTGCGGTCGGTCACGGTTGACGCTGCCTGCGCGCCAGGCGGGGTCAGGAATGAGGTCGTGATGTGGTGGTGGTCTAAGAAAGATCAGGGCTACGGCGAACGTCGACCTCTCTCCGACCTGTAGCAGAATTCCTCACATGAGTGCAGGGGCACAGCCAGAAGGGTGAGAGCTTGGGGCCCGTCCCTCCTCCCCAGGGCCCTCATTTTTTCTTGCTGTAGAGCACGGACGCAGCAGGAGAGGTGTTTTGAGATAATCTATTTACGGGAATGCGCACCGGTGCTCAGAAGGAGTCTTCTTAGTGAAAACCATTGCACACTGTCTCCCCAGCAGGCCGTTTTCGTGTGATTTCAGTTCTCACTGAGCTCCGCCCCTCCCCCCCTTTAAGAAAATCCTGGCTTCACCTCTGCATGATGGACAGATTGCCTCCAAATGGTGCAGACGAGCGATAAATCACGTTGCCTGCGGTCCTTCCGGAAGTTTTACGAACATGACACAATTCAAATAAATACGACAAAATCTCACAGCTCTTACGTAAAACCCTCTCTCCTCCTCTTCATCGGCGCCGTAGTCTGGAAGCTGCGCCTCATGTAAACGTTGGTGTTTCATTCAGTCATCCTTTTTCAAAGGCATTGTCATTCCCAGCATTTAACTGCAGTCTAAACATGCCGTTGTTCTTCCGTCCCCACTCCTGACAGCTTTCTTCGTATTTCGTCGGAGATTTTCCGTGGATGCCCTGGGGCAATTTGGGGAGATTTTCCGTGAATGCCGTGATTAACTCTCAGAACCCACAGATGCCGTAACACTCCAGATGCCATCGATTCAAAAGTTCCTCCAGCTGCTGTTACTGGGGGCCTCTGGTCCCGGGATGTTTACCTGGTGCCTGTTTTCTGAGGACACCGATTCCGAGGAGCTCTTGAAAACCGCCTCGCTCCCTGTCGAAACCGCGAAAGCAATCTTATCGGTCCGAGGCGTGGAATGCTTATCGGGCGTCCTCGAGGAACTTGCTTTAGTTATTGGTAGCCTCGTGTCTCTGAAGGCACTAAGTACACATTCAGAGATCTCGCCGTTGCCTATTATTCGAAAGTCCTAACTCAGGGTGTTCATCCAGGATCTCGGTTTTCGAACGCGTAACGCGACTTGCGCGGCTGGATTGCGGTACATTGCGAGTTTACCGTTGTTGAACTGATTGTTTCTTCCGCTCTTTTCTTCGGTACGCATCATTTGTTCGCAGGTTTTTCGGGCATCATGCCTCTGAACCAGCGTGTCTCTCGCACTGACCCACGCGTTTACCGACAGGCTACAGAAAAATTCGCAATCTTTAGGCAGTTCAGTCACGATTGTGTATATAGACCGCAAGCGACGTGGGTGAGACGTTCGGCAGTTTTGCGAAAAGTTTTTTTTGAGGGGAGGTGGCTATGAGATGGCTATGTTCGAGCCTGACTTATGCTTGATTCCGCTTAACCGGAATCGATTCCATCTCCATAACGAGGCAAATGACTTCGAATCCGAATCCAATTCCAAGCAACCAATTACAAATGGAATCGATTCCGAATCCGATTCCAGTGCGGCTGAAACTCTGATTCCGAATCCGAGTCTGATTTCACCGAATAGTGTAAAAGCAATATAACCATAAAATTATACAGATCAATGTAATCAATGACATATTGTATGTATATATATACATGTATATATATATATATATATATATATATATATATATATGCCTGCATATATACACACATACATTACATACATATACACATATAAATATCAAAGTATTAATAATCAGGGACGTAAACCTACTGCTACCAGGGGTCAATTTATACTTTTTGGTAGCAGCCATGACCTTCCAATGTGGATCTGTCCCCCCAGGTTATTTAGGCAGGTCTCCTCTCCTCATTTTTTGTCAGTTTTAAGGAGGGGAAGAAAGCTTTGTAGATGGTAAATGATATCAGAAATTAAAAATGAAACTAGTGTCGATTAAAATAAAATGGCTAAATCTGTTCGCAATTTCATTCGAGGGAAAGGTTAGGTAGTCAGGCACTTTGCTCTCCCCCCCCCCTTATTATTAACACAAAACGTTACTGACTGCAGCTTCCTGAACCATAAATTTCCATCACGACCATTCAAACTTCTCAATTGTGTCACGTACTTTGTCCGTTACTTGACTCACCTCACGCAAGATGGTGTATATATCATATCCGTGATTACATATATATATATATATATATATATATAGATAAACAATGTTATACATAGGCATGTACCCAACAGTCTTCACCTCTGGCTAATTAACCTAGACGCAGCAGCTCTGTCAGTCTCTCGGGAGTCGTGCTCGTGTGTCACATTATCAACCATTGCCTAGCGTTACAAAAACAATGCCTGATGCAAAAGTGAAAAAGTTGCTGCCAAAAATGGCCCTGCGTCGATTTTGCCGTCGAATTGATGGAACGGAGGTGGACGAAGGATGAAGACCAGAACTAGGATGGCTGGATCAGAAATAGGATTTTAGGTGCAACCAAAGCTTCAGGCGGCTAAAGAGTTTTCGAGGACAGACTGATACAAAGAAAGAAGAGAGGCATTAGGATCGCACAAGGGGAAACGACGAACTCGACGCAGACACCCTGCGCAACGGCACAAACGCGGTTCGAGTCGGCGCGAAGTTGTTTGTGCAAATGTTATTGGTAATGAGATTTAGCAGCAACAGTAAATATTTGAATACAAACTGTTGCCATATACAAAAGAAAATTTTCATCGTTTCATAGTATTCACTTTTCAGGAAATCGAGCTAAGAAAGTAAGCATGACGCGGTGCCTGGATATTAGCGCGGCATTACCGGAATGTACAGTTCTGGCGCTCTTGCAGTATGTGTGAAGCCAACAGCAACATTCGTCACCAGTCAAATACCTATGACTTAAGGCAGTAAGGGTAAGTATTTACGCACTACCTACAAACAGCAATCGACATTCGTCATCAGGCAAATACCTATATGAGCCGGTTAAAGTAAGTGGAAACATGGTAACATTACCTAGTACCTACTCACTGCTCCTCAGGAAACTGGTGTACCAGTGATATCTGTGTATCTATTTCTTACTTCCTTATCTTGCCTGAAGTTAAAGATCCTTTGATCTGATGGTAGTTGTTCTATATTTTGGAGCACAGCCTCATTCCCAGTTGCCTACCTGCCTGCCTGACAGGCAATGTCCAGCCCATGCCACGATAAATAAACGGATCCATTGGAATGAAGCTGCCCAAATTGCCCTCAAAGTCTTTATTGCATATCCATGCATGACTGTAAACTGTTACATATCTTTTTTGACACCAAAGCAGTGGAAGGTTACACTGAGATAAAAGAAACGGGACCAGACATTTTGCCATCTGATTTGTTTCCGATCCAGTGTTCTCGCAGATTAACCGAATCACTTCCGAATCCGACTCAACAGATCTCCCAACTGAGCTGACTGCGAATCCAGTTCCGGGCCAAACGGAAGTGAATCCGGATTCGGCCACGATTCCGCTGGAATCGAGCACAAATCTGGCTCCAGCAGCCTCTTGGCCATATTGCCCAACAGTACCCTCGTTCACCCGCTTTGTCTAACGCCACCCGATTTGGCGCGTGAATTTAATCCTATGTATAATGTGGTTTTTGATGGGTTTCATAGTGTGTATACCGAAAGTAGTTAATTCCGCTGCGATATTAAGTTAGATGTGACGCGTGATGACTGTTCCTCAAATGCCAATGTTCCTTAACTAACCTTCCCCTCTTCAACCCATGACGATCCCTTTCAATAAAGCCTAACACCCCCGCCCCCTCCTTTTTTCCTCACCTTCAGGTTTAGCGGCTTGCACTTCGTCAACATCAACAGAGTTTTTGTCTCCGAAGCCAAAATGTTGACCTGTGGCATTTTGCTTCAGGAATTTTGTCGTCAGCAATAGTTTGTACGCGCACTGGACTCACATCGTACATCATTACACTGATTATGGCAAAAGTGTACGCCGGGTCCTCCCATGCTCAACCATGTAGCACGGAACCCTTTCAGGGCGCCGACACGGAGGTCTTACTGTTAGCCTGCCCGGCCTTACTGCGAGACTTTCAGGCGAGCTAATGGGCTCGGTCCAAGGCATTCGTTCCCCGGTCACTGCCTCGGGGTCCGACCTGTCGTCTTGTCCTGGGAACCACATTGTTCGGTGCTGCGCATGCTCTGCACGTGCTACCGACAACTCCGCACGATACCGAGGAGATATTTTCACCGAGCATCTTACGCTGGTCACTCGGTCACCTGCGCCGCTCACTGGGACCTGAACAGCTCTGTTGGACTGAGGAGGGCTTCGGGAGACTTCAGGAGACGTCCATTCAAAGCTCTGGACACAGGCCGCCTCCGCTTGTCCAAAAATGTTTTTTGACCCCCTTCAGACATGTCGTAGAAGTCCCAATTTCGTTCGTCCGGTTTGAGATGCAATAACAATGGTTTGAGTGTGCAATGCGAATCTGGCCATGTTCCGGGCTAATGGGTCTTAATGAGGTTGTTTTCGGGGTGCCCTGAACGCGTTTTCCGGCTGGAGCGGGAGGCTCCAGGTACATAGGCGGAGCGGGGACATCCTTTGTAAAAGTGGCGGGCTCCGTTCTTTGTTCTTTGTTTTTACCTTCGTGATGTGAACCGGGGCCCGAACGCGCTGTGGAGACTCCCACCGCTCGGCGGGAGCGACTGGCGTCGGAAAGATGGATTATTTGGACCTTTCGAACAGAATGTTAAAGGACGAGACTGTGTCGCCGTCATGTGGCCGTATTTGAGAGTGAAGACAGCGCTTACAGATTTTTGCTGTGAATTCTGCGCGGAGTAATTTGTTATACAAAGTGTCAGATTGTGGTCAAACGCCGCATGGTCCTTAAGAAGTGATTGGGTTTGTGGCTGATGTTGAATTTAGATGTGTCTTTGCGTAGGATTCTTTCAATAATTTCATGTACCGCTCACCTCAGCCTAAGTTCAATCGGTAGAAAATGCTTACCTTAGCTGTTGCATGCAGTCATGTGCTACAAACTGCTAGTTCTGGTAATCCGCGTACCAGTTTCTTGAAGGTTTGGAATGTTGGGCATTCAAGACTGCAACGATCCACAGGCTCCAAGATAAGTACTGCCCCACACCAAAACCGACAGAACTACACTCAATCGCCAGTACTAACCCCAATCTCAGCCGGGACTAGAATGATGCGAGTGTCCGTTGTCGCGCACAGCAATTGTGAAAATATTAAAGCACCGCTCCACTGTTACCAGATTTTATAGAGATGCCATGCTGCTCAACGTCCTTGATGGGTTTTACTTTTCTTCGTTCTGTTCCGTTTACGATCCGATCGCACGCTCCGTTCTCAGTGTGAACCGGTTTTTAACGACTTTTGGGGGCCCTGCGATTTTTTCGCTTAAAATTCCTGAATTATTTTGAACAGAATCACGAGATGTGGTGACTTCCCAGCTTTGTGTGTTTAAATACACTGTAAAAAATGATTTTTATCTTCATGACATGATGCTGCAGGAGGAGTTTTGGGGAAACATGCTTGATTATTTTTCACGGCTTTGGAGGCTGCAGCTCTTACGTTCTGAGATCCAGGGAACCACCTCTAAGATGCTGCTCATGGCATGCTTTTTGACGTGTTTCTACATTTCATGACGACCGTTGCGACCGACTTCATGCCGCACTCATTCAAGTTCATCCGTTTATTTCTCTGGCTGCCCACAATGCAACATCACATAGCAAAAGACGGATACGAAAGCAGTACAAAACGCAACGCAACAGAGGACACACTGTAAACTCCTTTATTCCACGTGACCGCTGTTTCTAAAAGCACACTGGATCGCGCCTTCGCTTCCGACACATAGCCCAGGCAGCAAATCCAGGCTGACCTCCTTCTGAAGACATCACATCGTCAACGGACCGCATCTGGGAAGCGCCGACGGTGAAGTGCGATGACGTCAGAGAACCTGGCAACCAGCGAGAGGGCAGAACTGGCCAGGGCCTTAGCCACGACGGCCGCCCGCCGCCGCAGCGAACCGCCATGTCTCGGACTCGGCGAACTTCGAGACGAGTGCACGTCCGTGCTTCCCCGGCTGCCGCGTGGCCTGGTCGTACATGCCGAAGATGTCGTCGTCGCGTTTCGTGACGAAGGCCTCGTCGGAGGTCTGGTGGGAGGGCAGCCGCCTCCTCTTGCACACCATTTTGGTGACGGAGTTGCAAAACCTCATGTGCCACTTGCCGGTTTTGGTTCGCATGGCCCAGCAGTTGCAAGTATAGTACTTGCAGTTGTTTTTGTGGAACTGGGTCGGTGTTGCTGTCAGCTTCAAGGCCCTGGCTTTGCCGTCAACGTGAACAAATAACGCTCCGGACTTCAGGCCAACTTTTCGTATCACCTCGTTTTCCTCGCGAAGAGTCACGTACGGGAATATACTGTCCTTGAACTTTTGACACAGAGCCCAGGCAGCAAATCCTGGCTGACTTCCTTCTGGGACAAAATAACACCAGCCATGAAAAGCCACTTCGCCGGCTTTACATGGCTCAAGCGAAGTTTCGTTTTCAGATGCCCCTCGATAAATTGTTTCGATTTCTTCGGGATCTGGCAATACGAAGCTTCTACTGAGCCCATGTGCCCGCTGCACTCGCCGCCCAGTTTGAGACCTAGACGGAAATGCTGGAAAGCGCGTGGCGCCTACGAAACGTTCAGCGCGCAATGGACCTTTTCGTTTCACTGACGTCGCGTGCGTCCTTGCCGACAGCATGGCTTCCAGGTGAGTAAAACATCGGCATCCATGGCACAGTGATTTGCCGGCAACGCCAGCCACTTTTCCTGGAAAGCTTGGATCATCACAAGCACCGGGCGGAGAACATTTGATCCAGGTGGTGTTTTCGCCGGTCGTATCGCAAGCTTCTTCGCAGAAAATCGCTTCAGTGAAGCAGAAAATCAAGGTGCCGACCAGGAAACCCGTTTTCATGACCCGCCTGTCAGTCCGGTGCTTCCGGTCAAGAGACGAATGCAGCTTTGTGAAAGCTCTGAACAAATCACAATTTTGAACTGATCCGCAGGGGATTCACGACGTACCCAGTGCGTCTTGTGCGTCTAGATTCAACACTGTTGTTGCTGGAAATGTTTTATGTCTGCACGTGTTAAGAAGCCAATCGCATACAGGTCACCGTCTGTGTTGCAAATGGTTTTATGCCTATACACGGTTTTATTGAAACATGTCTCAGAATATTTTTCGTATGTAAAGCATATGTGCACTATACTCTGTAGCTATCAAATAAGCAGCTTTTTAAAGCCATGGCTTCTAATCTCGTGATATGACTTGTATTACTCTCCATGTTCCCGAAAACTTAACTAAAACCGAATTGCACACTTAACCCGCAGTGACTGAGGTATTTCGCAGCCTTCCACTGACGGGGGGGGGGGGCGTTTAACGTCCCCCTTGTCTACCTCGAGACCCAATCGCTCATTTGACTGATCCAGACGGCAGTGGAAAGCGCCGAGCCTCTTGTCAAGTCAAGTCAAATCAAGTCAAGTCAAGTAGTCTTGTGACGTACGCATGTTTCTACTTTTGGTTCATTGATGACGTCGCAGGTCAGGTCAAACACCCAAAAGTGACCCTGTTCTCCAGGCTTGGCTTATCGCAATGAAAAGCAAAACGAGACTGAAGTTTACATTGCATTGTGTCTCTGGTAGTTTGGCGTCATACTATGTGTACCACCTGATCCAAGGTCATCAGAGGTCGAGGCCACAGACTAGATCAAATTTGACTTCCGTGATACTGCTCATGTAGTGCATGTTTCCTGACCCATCTGACACGAAGATTTTCAAAAAGACATTTTCAAAGAGCTTTAGGTACAGTTAAACCGCCTGAAATGGGCCCGGTTACTGTGCATATACAACTTTGCAACATTCTGTGGTTCCAAACTCGGAGTATTACAAGCACTCAAGTGAACTCCATCTGTCGTCTCTGGGTGCCCTTACCAGTCAATTTGGGCCATGTTCCACGTTTTTACGGAATGTTGCAAAGCATTGCAAATGTCGATATCTTCACACCTGGCATCCAGAGCGTCAAATCGACGTCACCGATTTACTCTCGGAACTAAACTTTGCACAAAGCCGCCTAATGTCGCAACGCAAAACAATGCTGCATTGTTGCATGGAACTGTTGCGTAAGTTTGATGAGCAATATCTTCTTTGAAAATCTGATGAGGCATCCGGCTTTGTGTAGCTTTGTACGAAAAGCAGTTAATTCAGTTCACTTTATAAAATGTATTCTCACTGGACCCGGAAAGAAGAAGATGGGCTGGTATTTTGCATAAGATGACCTAGCATGAGGTCACTGGTGCTCTTGATTAAGCTCTCAAGTTATGCTGGCATGCAAGGCAAGCTACAGACACCATGCATAAGTACGACAATACGGCGGCGAAGAAAAAATGTACGTCAAATCGCAAAAAGTGGTTGCGTATGACGCCATTAAGACGTGACCTAAGATGGCCTGGTTTTCAATTTTTGTCGGCATGTGCACAACTGATGTAAAAAACGTACTGAATGTTTTAAGACGCTGCGTTTATTCGTTTGAGATATATCTGAAAAATGGGCGGGGATGGGGAGGGGGGGGGTAAACGCTCTCCCTCCAATGAATGGCTGGTTCAGATTTCTGCCCTACACTGAATGCGGTGTGCATAACCAAACACCTTGAAGAACAAAGAAGCGATAAGGATGAAACGTGTGATATCAAGCACATTTCATTTATCCTTTTTTTTCTGCTGTGAATGCCTGTTCACAACCGCAAACAAAGCTGTCTGTGCAGCATGGGGATGCAAGTGCATCTTCAGTGGTCACAAGTGCAACCCCCAGCTGCTCCCAGCGCATTCCCGAAGTTGTTTCAAGGCTGGCATAGTGCTTCAGAAACTGAAGACATGGGAATCACGATGCAGACTGATGAGAGCACGAAAAATCAAAGGCGTATTGATTTTGTCATGTCACCAGAAATAGTTTTGCTTGCTAGAAACGTGCACATTTTTCGAAGACAGAATGTTTCCAGGCAGGTTCAGTTCATTTTATGCAACAAAATATTGTTAACCTGGTGCAATGATGACGTAACAAACAAAGTTGTACATTACATTGCACGCATGAAGACTTTTCTAAATGAACGAGGATGCAAGTGCAGATGGAGGTACATAAAACATCCAACTCGCCTTTCAAAGTGTATGACAGAGTAAGGACCTGCGAAGCACGTTTTTTGACACCCTGAGGATTTTCAAGATTTTATCATGATCAACGGTTACAGAAAATATCGACATACGGAATTACCTTCAAAATCAGGGCCTCATTTCTAACTTTCATTCATATACCAGTAATTTTGACCAACTTTTCTTACTAAGGACTACACTTTCTCCATCCGGTTTTCGTCGCTGAAGGGCTCGCTGCAAAAACCTTTCCTTTTTGCCAACTCTGCTATGCTTTTAACACGAACAGTTGGCCACCGCCTTCCAGCTGCTGCCGTATTCGTGGCGACGTCTTTGACAGGTGGTGCCACGACTTTTGCGGCAGATGTTGCCGAAGGTCTGTGGCAGCCGAGCATTTTTTGCACATCTGGGTGCAGATTTGTCTTAGAAATGCGCCTCCTTTGCCCTGAAACTCCCGCGCAAGCCTTTGTTGCCGCCGCGAAGCGCTGTGTTCCTCTTGTACAGGCGGCATTTCGCTGTCTCGGTGACAGCTAGAGCTGAGGGGCTAAATACCTTGAAAATTCTGAAGAGCGCTCAGGTGTCTAAGATGGGACGAATCTTCACGGATGAATGGTCCAAATCTTCGCGAGGACCAGTTCTGTTGGACATCGGATTCCAGTTACCGTGCTTACGGTAGAGATTTAGTTCTGACCTGTTCGGCGGCTTCAGTGCCTGGCTGTGAGAATATACGGCTGGTAGGTGGAGAGACGGTTTGTATTTTCGCCTTTCCCCTTTAGCCTGCCTCCCTTTTTCTCCTTCTCCATCATCTCCATCTCCATCTCTTTCTCCATCTCTTTCCCTTTCTTTTTTTTTCTCTCTCCCTGACTCTGTGTCGGTCTGTCTCTTTCTTCCAGTTTGTCTGCCCGTCTCGCTATCATTCATGTTCTCTTTCTTCAGCCTTTCCTTTGAAACAAAGTCTACTCTTCTGAGCGCCCTATCAGAACTCAAACAGTTCCCGGTCCCGACAAATCGGTCCACTTTTCCGTCGTCTGCGCCCGCTCTCCCTCTCCGCAGTCGTGCAGCCATACGCACAAAATCGCCGACCATCTCGATCCGCTCCTCCGCTCTGCAGACTCTCCAAGGCGTTTAGCCGCAATTCTGCCGTAAAACCCGGCCACAGTTCACCCACCGTGCCGAGGATATCGATCCGCCAGCGCAGGCGGCGGCAGAGCTGCACCGGCCCGGCGCCGCAGGTCCGGCACCCTGCTGCCGCTCGTGTTTATGCGTGGTGCAGCGGCCGCTGCAGCGGTGCGTGCCGAACAGGGCAGCCCCTGTGCCGGTGTGCAGCGTGCCGGAGATAGCCGCAGGAGGTGCTGGGAACGACGGCCCGACGTGCGCACAGCCATAGGCGGAAACGGATCCCTTTGGTGGTGTGGACATGGCGATGTGAACTCTCGAAACACACTGCGTAAGCTTTGGAGAAAGCACGACCTTTGCTTCTGTTTGTTCGACCTCTCGAGCTGACTCAGTCGTTTGTGTGTTTTGTTGTTTGCTGTTCGTGTGACCACACAGATCGCGTGTTTGCCCCGTGAGGACGCCCTCTCGCCGTTCCGGCCCTGACTCCGCCCCTGCCACCGATCGCTTCCACGTGTGACGGACACTCACACCTCGGCCGGGACCAGTTCCTTTGATCCGCCGCCGCCGACGCCGCCGCCGTCGGCCGCTGACCCCGTCTGCCCAGCTGCCGACGGCCGACGGCCGCCGACGCACGCGCGCCGCCGGCCGACGCACCCCGTCGCCGCCGACGCTGACGGGCGCGCTCTCTGTCTCCCCCAGGCGACGGCCGGCGCTCGCGGCGTAAACACTGCCCCGGCCGCCGGCGAGGAGAGGAGCGTCGCTGACGGCGGAAACGGAACGCCACGTGAGGACGCCGGTGTGGGGTGCGGCGCGGAAACGGAAGAAGTGCCGCGCGACCGTGACCGGAAGCGAAGGGCGACTGGCGGCGGTCGGATGCCCGGAGTGCGCGGAGGCCAGCGTGGCGTTGTTGCGGCGTTGACGAGTGATCGTGCCGGTGAAGGACCCTCGCGGATGCGTGACAGTGACGGGGTGGTGGTAACGAGAGACCGTCAGTGACGCCGGAAGAGGAGGTGTCGTCGGCTGGCGGTCAGCTGCCGAGAGATGGATGATTAGTGATGGATGGACGAATGGATGGATGACCAGTGACTGCTTGACCCGGCAAAAGTGACCGCGAAGTTCACGTTTCAAGTGCTGTTGGCCCCTCGAGCGGGCGCACCGCGACCGTCCTCAGCAGGCGGCGCTGGCCGGTGACTGGTGACCGCCGTCACACCGCCGGAATGCCGTCACGCCGGCGTCACGGCCGCTCAAGCGCGTGATCCGCGCGCGTCCGGACAGCCTGCGCGGCGCCCGACGCGCCGAGCGTCTCCGCCGCAGCTGGACCAATCAGCGCCGCCGCGCCCGTCCCTGATTGGTCGAGCCGTCACGCGCCCGGCGACGGCCCTGACCCCGGGGTCAGTCGGCCGGCAGCGCGCGCCGACCTCTGACCCCGCGCGCGTGCCGCCGCGGTCGGCTGCGAGTGCTGCGTCGTCCGCGGGGGCGCCCCCGGCGGTTGCTAGGCGGCAGAGATGAGTCTGGAAGAGGTCGATGACCTTTGCCTGCTGACCGGCGGCGTCAAGTTTCGGGACGACAAAAAGGTAGCTGTTGACTGGTGAAGTCTTCAAACGTTCTGGAAAATGACTGCTGCCGGGATTTCCATGTTGTTTTGTGTGCTGCTCCTTTTAGAGTTCTGCTGCTTTACTTGACATCGTCAGTTTTCATTCGATTTGGAGCATCCGTTTCCATTACGAGCATGTAAACACTTATCCCATGGAGGTTACGACTGCAGGACTGGTCTAGGAGTATTCTGGTGTTCTGCGTAGTGTCTTGTCACAGACTGACATCGGGACAAACAATTTGACGTCAAAGGTGGCAGGAATACAGTCCAAAGACTTCCTTCCGGTAGTTACTTTGTAGATGCTAGAAAAAGTTTTTGGGGAAGTCCTTAGCTGGAGTCGATGAAAATGGTGTTGATTTTTCCTTACCCTGTTTAACAATAAATCATGTCCAAGTACGTAATCCAAACGCCAAATAACCAAACTGGTGATTCGGCCGATGACAGGGGTGTCCAGTAGTTCTTCAAAACTGTTCGGCAATATTGGGCTGTTATTAGATTTCTGTGAACCCGACAGCATATGAAGCCTTTCCCTGTTGATCAAAATTTGGAACTGAATCGTCGTTTTGGCTCTTGCCAACTTGATGCGCGATGCTGTCGTTTGTCTTATCATTTGGTTTGTTTCTCATCGGCGTCGTTGTTTTCAGTGGAAGCTGCGGCATGCGACACTGAGGCGTCTCTCTCCCGTTGCCAGTGAGTACAGCATTTTCAGACTTCCGGCACGCGCCCTGTCTGTGGTGCGAGTGATTGGCTGATTCTGCGTCGGGCTGGGAACAAGGCTGAGACGCTGTCTCGGAGACAGCAGCTGCTTTGCGGATGGAAGGAGACATCTCCCCGAAGTCAGTTTTTTTTCGCTTCTGTCGCATGTGTCAGAAGGATGGCGTTTCAGGAATCTCTGGAAGACAGTGATGATGATTTCTTATGACGGGTAGATATCGACGAATTGATTGACGAGGGAACTTCTCGTTGTCATGAAACCATACAAGCGATCTCATGACAAATTACAAGGTTCATAAAAGGCACAGGATAATATGTAGTACTTGCTGTTGCTTTATGATAATACTTGCAGAAATAGCTTGTAGGCATGTTGCTATAGTAAAGAGCACATTCATTCCCGCTGGGTACCCATCCGGATTCCGAAACTATCCCATGCAGTATTTCCCTAGAAGCACTTCAACTGTTCTGATCAAATTCAGAGTTCTCTCTCAGAAAGCAGCCCATCATACACCAGAAAAGATCCGCTAGTTGGATCTGGGTGGTGTAACTGCTCGCACCATTCATGTCAACGCAAACTACGGTTATTTAGACGACTGCTTTGTTGAAGCACCTAGTGTTGTGACTTGTAGACGTTTGCAAACATGGAAACCTATCATCGTTTTCTCTGTTAGACCTAAGGATGAGGACACCAGAGAGAAATTCTGCCAGTTAGTCTTTGCTCTGGGAATTCCGGATGGCGCTCGCCATACTTTTCGTGGTCATGACGTTATTTTGTCGGACTGCGGTGATCCTGTTTTTGAAGACTTTCTCGTAGAGTGTATATTGAGACGATGGATTCTGCGGTTTGAATGGTAACAGAAAATCGTTTTGACTCTGCTGACTTTATGACGTTCAGCTGCGTCCTTTTAGTTTATATATTTTGCGCACCCAAAGAATGCACTTGAGCCTGCATAATGAGGGACGTTTTCCGTCCACCACGTCAGATGTGGGTCATTGTGTCAGCAGGATTTGGCTCAACTGCAGGATCGCTTCCGCAATATCCACGTGCTCCGTGTGAAGGATTACACTTGCATGCACCACGACACTCGACAATCGTTTCCTTGAGCCGCGGTGCCGCATAATCGGCCACTGCCAGCGCGATTTGCATAACTAGTCTGACGTGCTCATGCGTTCACATCCTCCGACACTCCAAGTGAGAATATTAGGCACGCGAATATTTGCGTGTCAACTATTCGTCAGATGCATGCCAAATATAGACACAAATATATGCCACAAAATAGACGCCAAATAGAAAAAAAACTAAATGACACCTCCGCACGCGAATATTTGGCGTGTCCGAACTTTCCCGCGCTCTCGGCCGAACAGTTCAGGCCTTGCTCGTTCACCACCCTGTCGCCCGAGGGTCCTCGGCGGCTCGGGATCAACGTGTGGCTGGCGACGCCTCTGGTCCTGTTTAACGCGTGCTGCAGATCCGGGTCGTTAAGGCCGTGATGTGCGGATTACAGCGGGGCAACGACCCCGCAGTTTGTCCTGCGCCGGTTCTGCGCGACGGCGTCGTGCCCCAGTCCTGCGCGCTGCTGTCGTGCTCGAGCCTGGTGCGCCGGTGCCGGCTGGTTGGCTGTTTGGTGTGGTTTAGGGCGCACAGCCACTTGAGCTCAAGCGTCCGGTGTCCAGTCCAGACCACACGTGTCACCGATCAGGAACTAGCGGCGTCGAGATTTGAACCCACAGTCTCGTGGTAATGAGTTCGAATATCTATCCTCTGGTTTAAGAGGAGGACACCAATGCTGGAGAGCTGTCTATGCCTCAGTGCCGCGCACCAGGTGTGAACACCAGAACCGGGCGTTCACCCGGTGCTATTGGCTGTTTGCTTCATTGCCGTTTACCAGATGTGTTCACAGACTTGCACTGATCTGATATGATTCGGTTCTTGAGAGATGAGATGAATGCTTCTTCACAATTCGATAACGCGCGATTATTTTTGTCGAAAAATGTGTTCCTTAATTTCGCCAGATTTCAACCACGGTTTGAGGTCCTGAAAGTTATGCATCGGCGTCAGTAACACTTCAGATGCGTGCAAGTTATGGTGATGAGAATTCAGATCAGGTTTCAGCGCTTTACATAATTTGATGGTCTAGAAAGTAGCGCTCCCGCCTGAGTATGAATTATTTTGATTTATGCTTCAGTTCAACGACCTCGTCTGTAGACTGCTGCACATAGCTACTGCTCCTCAGAGGCATCAAGTCGAATCAAGAGCACGCCAGTTCAAGGAGGATGGACAAAGTAAAGTTTCTCAGTGAGCTGGCTACTTTGTACAGAAAAAGTCAGCAGATGTAATGAGAAGTTTGTGTTTGTTTAAAGAGAAGGTTATACTGTTACGGAAATCCTTACTTTAATATCAAAGGAACCACAGAACACACAATTCTATCTTAGGCTATCGTGAATTGGCTATATGAATAGTCTATCTTGGACCCGGTGACAATGCGGCAGCAGTTGGTGCTACTCTTGCGCAATGAAATACGTAATGTGACCTATTTTGTGCACCTCAAAAATCACAATACGACGCGAAATGACCCTGGCAGTCGACAACGTCGTTACAAAATCCAATAACCAACCAACCTCAAAAACATCTGAGCACACACTGAAATGTTTGTCCGAACGTAGGACTTAGGTCCCCGCGCACGCAGACATCACGTCATCCGATTGCAAACGGCAGCTGGAACGGATTTTCAGGAGACTAAGAGACTTCCTTGCCGTGGTTCGTATCCCAGCTGAATATATTCTCCGCTAGCCGCTGATACGTAAGTTCTTTTATATCACCTGATCAGTGTACACTTACTTGCAAAACTGTACAAACACCTGAATCATCGCGACTTGAACCTTGTCCTTAGCACAACGTGTCAGCCTTGTTTAAGCTGAAGATCACTGTTTGATGCTATCAAAGTCTGATTACGATCACAGTTCCCACGTGGCGACATGTCATGCTGGAGGACTTTTCAAGTGATGTTATCTACATTGCTGAGGCCAAGATTAAGGAGCCACGCTCAAAGCTCGATATCAGCCAGTGAACTAGAAGCTTTGGCAATACCTTTACCGTCAAGGACGTTTTGTTTTTTAGTCGTCACGCTCCCATAATCAAGAAGCTTTGGCAATACCTTTACCGTCAAGGACGTTTTGTTTTTTAGTCGTCACGCTCCCATAATCAGAGTATTCGGAAACGTTTTGAAAATCACGGAAATAATCATTGCCAGTGAATTGAAGAAATGTTGGATGGAAAGATTTGAGCACTTCATTCTCGAAACGTTTGCCATTTTTTCAGTCAATTGCTGTAATATGCAACAATGGCGGTTTTGCTGTTGACTGTCGTTTCAAGAGCAATGTTAGGACTAGAAATAAAAATGCAGGACCGTAAGATGTAAATGTCTGCTGAACAATAGCCAAATTTCGATGAAAGCTAAAACAGAGTTTTACGTAAGATTTCAGGCGTCGAGCTCGCATGCTGTGGGCGGAGGTTTGCATGTCAGGGCGTCTTTTCATTTATCTTGCAACTGTTTGCCTCCATTGATTTCACATTTAGCTTCAGCTGATGCGCAGCGCGGGACGTCGCGACTCGCGCGGGGTAAGGTCGATATCGGGTCAAGGTCACCCTGAGGACTCCGAGGTGCCGAAAACCGAGACGGTCGTAATCGATTACTGTATAATCTGACCCTGCCGTCAGTGTCAGTCGAGGAAATTCTGCGTTGTATTATGGCTGCGGGGCCTGCGGAGGACATATCTCCAGCAGTTTTCCTGATCTGATGATTCTCTCCCCCCGAACTTTCATTTCACATTACTTTTTTTCATTTTCCAATCAAATCATTTTCATTTCAAAAGGTATCAAATTGGTATTCCCCACTGTCGACAAGATTTCTTGAACTTTAAAATGTAGAAAAATATTTAACCACCTAAAGCCATTTTAATCTTTTGTCATGCAACGCCCAAAAAGGTGATTTTTACCCCCCGCCCTGCCTATTCTTGGTGGATTTCAGTACGCTTACCCCCCCCAATGTCTGAACTGTGGCTGCAGCCATGCGCTGTATGAGCATACAGGAGCCCAGCGTCACTCGGGGATATCGCTGAGTGCCACATAAAATGACATTATTGAAAACCAAATAAGAAAGAAAATATGCCTACGGTTCTTTGTTCATTCCACGACTGAAAATTATCTGTAAGCCCCACAGAAAATTTTCACTGTTGCTAATTTGGTATATGGTATGCTGTGGACCCAGAATAGTAGTCGAGTGCTTGGCCAGCAATGGCGCACCTCCATTTGACATTTGCGTCTATCACTGGGTGACCTTAGGCTTATAGACGCTGAGTATGCGTAGAGTCTGCCTCCGACCGAGATGCTTCCGGTTAGGGTAGGCTCGATTACTGAGGCCGAGCGACCAGGACAGCCTGCAGAGAACTGGACCCCGTGTCCAGCGTCTATATCCTGGTGGCCGCGTCGTCCCCTCTCCCCTCCCCAGAGGGGCCGGGCAGCCGCCATCGGGGCAGGGAGGGGAACGGCGCATGGGCGTAGCCAGGATTCCGCCGAGGAGGGAGCCGAGACGAACCCAAACCCCTCAGAATTAAGAACTCTTCGGATCTCGACTTCCGGAAACTTGGTTGTTGCGTTTTTGTGCGTAAAGAAGTTCAGACGTTTTTACACGGGGGAAGAGGCGCTTGGCTCCCTCGGCTTCCTTTGGCCACGCCCTCGGGCGGCAGCTGGACTTTCGGGTCGGACCGCCCTGGAGCAGAGATGCTGTGCTGACATCGGATCCCACTTTGGCCACTCCCACGTGGCGGCAGCTGGACCGTCGGGTCGGACTGCCCTGGAGCAGAGATGCTGTGCTGACATCGGACCCGTCCTCGGCCAGTTTACGACGCTCTCGCTTTGTCTGAGGCGGCCTTTATGAGGGCTCTCCCGTCGCAGGGCTCGGTCTGGGAGCGGTGCTCAGCCGTGGGACCGACGGGCGAGGGCTGGCCGGGAGTTACTGCCGGCCCGAGCGATGGTTTTGGTCGTACTCCGTCGTCGTGAAGGAGACGGAATTTAGGGCAGAGGTCTCCGTAATCTGACCTTTCCAGCAGTGTTCCCAGAAATGCTGCGAGGGGAAGAGGATTTGTGTAAAGCCGAAGTTAGTGGGTCCGGTTCCATTGATGAGTCTGGGGACGCTGCATTTACCCCAGGGGATTTGACACGAACTGCGCACAATGTTGCGACGGAGTCTTATTTCACGGTTTAGCCCTGTCTTTTTTACAAACAGTGAGCTGGGAATTGGGCATGCTACAATGAAATAAGTGAATCAGTGAAAGATAAGCTGAGGACGAGTCCGTTAGAGGTGTTCGTGATTTTAGGTCGCGTTTAGCGCTGGGCGACTTGGCGGCATTGAGCGCGTATCATGATCAGGATGAGTGAGTCGTTCCGTGCGCGGCTGATATTACATACCCGACAGGGATGGCCATTTCGCTCTTAAAAATAAACGATCGAATTACATGCGAACTCTGAAAGAAATCAGCCGATTCGCAATACACCATGTCAACTCAGTATCAAGAGGAAATGCCTCTCTGGTGTCTGTTTCCATTCTGCAAATAAGTCGATGAAGCAGCGCTCTCAGCACGGGCAAAAAGTGACTCGACTTCGTCATGTGTACATCTGATTACCTGCGTCCGAAGTCAACAACTCCGCTGCTCTTCGTTGCATAATTTTGCCCCGCCCGTCCAGGCGAAGTCAACGGAAATCTTTTTTTACAGTGCAACTGCGTGACGTGGTCTCCTCGGGCGAAACCATTGTCTTCTATCTCATGGAGCATCTCCAGACCTCTGGGTGCGTCGCCAGGCGTCCATTAAGTGATTACATCGTACACGAAGTTTTCGTCGTCGGCAGAAAGGCAGCTCCGAAGGTAGATTAGTGGGCAACAATCGACGTTCTCCGTGCTCCTGCTAGAGTGGTCAATCCTGAATGTTCATGTTATTCTGTGAAATAGAAAATAAGTGCACCGTCATATGCGCTGCCATGACTGGGCTGAATTGTTAACACGGCGCCTAAACTTCAGGTGATTTAAACAATGCTGAGACGTGATGATGACGTGATGTCGCCTACCAACAGAAACTTACCTGGCGGCTGAGTCACACACATATGAGACAAAACGTTCAGGTAGCTTTTTAAAACCCTTGTCACGAGTGAATTGGTCCCTGGCAGAAACGTAGCCAAGGCGGGGGGGGGGGGGCATTGGGACCTTGGTCCCTTCCCTCAGCCAAGCTGTCTACAGTAGATATTTAGCGATTTTGCAGGAATGCGGAAAAGTGGTCATATACATGATATAAAAGTAACAAACACATGTTTTTCTGTGCATGAACTATGAGGTCAGTTACATAAAACTGCCGTTTTTTTCCTATACATTTCGTCATATGCCAGTGGCATTTGGCGTGACATTTGTGACACAAAAGTGGCATTTGTCCCCACCCCGAGGAAAATCCCGGCTACGTGCCATTTTGACCCCATGTCGTCTGACAGTTCCTGTCCGTTTCGTCTGACGTTGTCCCAGACTGGGGACGGGGAAGTGATGGGTGAAAATCATGATAGACCTTTTGCTTAAATAAACTAGGAAATAATCCGGTTACTTAATGAATATTTCGTGTCTGCACCGAAGAAGACAATTTATGCAGACTTACTAGTCTCGAAAGTCGACGGAAAGAAACAGGAAAAGAGCGTGGGTGCAGCTTCTGTGAATGCTGCAGGTTTTCCAGGCTACTGCGCAAGTCATCTCTCCGCCTCACCTTTGTCTCAGTCTGGGCACGTGCCCAGGTGCGCGTCCGCTCCTCCGATCCGGGGGCCGATACAGGCCTGGTGGCGCCATTCAACCCGCGCCAGATGCCAGCCAATCAGAGGCGGGCACGCCCCACTGAGAGCAGACGCCGAGTCGGTCACGTGACGCGATCAGATGGTCCCATTCACAGCCGTTGGTTGTCGTGTTGTGCGCCGCGTCACCGTGGCTTAGCCGGGGTCGCTCCCGCTCCCCCCGTGTGCCGTGCCTGAGCGCGCCTCTGCCGCGACACACGCTGAGGGACGCTGCGGAATACGCGTCCCGTGAGCGTGAGCGGGAGAGAGCCACCCGCCCGCCTCTGCAAAGGCTCGCGCCAGCCAGGGGCGCACCCAGGTGTGCGACAACGACGCTGACCTTGCCGCGAGGCTCGCTGCATGTGCTGTACAGCGAGAAAATGAGGCATGGGCAACGCGTTTTGATGCGCGCTGTATGTGGACTTCTTTCGCTGTGCAAAAAGAAATTCACGCACAAATGCAGTTCTCTCGTATTGTTTTCAAGTGACCACATCAGAATGGTAGCGATGCTCAGTAACTTATTCGACTGAATTTGTTGCGAACGTGTGCAGTGGACGGCACTGGGAGCAGGATCCGATTTGTCAAAGGGTTTTGTCAATAATGCAGACCCTGCCTTTCCGCCGTTTTGATACTACACCTCAATATGGCTAAGCAGTTCTGTAACAACTCATCAGACCTGAAAATAACCTAGTGATCCTTGACTTCATCTCCCTGTGGCTTTCACCACCCGAAACACAGGCGAAAGCCTTGCCCATGATGCGCAGTTATTCAGGCTCAAGGATGGCCGATCAGCAGGGGTTATCACAGCCACTCAGACCACTAGCTCGAGTCTCCGCCCAATCGCTCCGCCGACACCCCTGACTTCCTCACCCTGCCGGAGTCTCTGCTCCGTCACTCTGCCGCCGTCTCTGCTTCCTCACCCTGCCGGCATCTCTGCTCCTTCACTCTGACGGCGTCTCTGCTCCCTCACTCTGCCGGCGTCTCTGCTCCCTCACTCTGCCGGCGTCTCTGCTCCCGCACTCTGTCGGCGTCTCCGCTCCCTTAGTCTGCTGGCGTCTCTGCTCCCTCACTCTGTCGGCGTCTGCGCTCTCACTCTCCTGACGTCTCCCGCCGCGCGATCTCTCCCTCTCCGGCCGACACCTGCCGCCCCCCGCGGCCGCCGCCCTGGCGCCGCCGCTGCGCCGCAGCTGGCCGCCGGCCGGCCGGCGCGGGAGGAGGGGAGCCGCCGCTCGCTCGGCCCGCCAGTCTGTGGGCGGGGCTGCCGCGGCGCCCTGGCCGACGCCGCGCCGGGAGAGCGAGCGAGCTCCACGGCGACGACTACGACGCGCCGTGACGTGCTGTGACGTACTGTGGCGGTAGGGACGCCGTGACGGGCTGTGACGGACGTGACGCCGCGACGCCGTGACGTCAGGCGGCGTCGGTGACGGCGGTGCCGGCCGGTCGGCAGCTGTGTCCGGGGGTAGTAATCCCCGCTGCCGACGGTCGCTGCTGCCGGCGGGCTCGTGTCGCGGTGTGGTGCCGTGTGGTGCCGCGGGTCTGCTCCGCGCTGCGGGCAGTCGGCCGGGACCGGTCTGAGCGGCCGCCGGCAGACGGCCCGGCAGAGCCGCCCGCTGCGTCGCGGCGCCGGCCGCGCGCCGCCCCATCGGCGGCCGCCATCAGGCAGACAGCGACCGGCCGGAGCTGGTGCTGGAGCTGGAGCTACCGGCGCGGCGGATCGGAAGTCTTCCCGACACTCGGGCCGACGACGTCAGGGCAAGCTTGACCGGCAGCACGTTCTCCAGCGCTGAGGTGTGATCAGTCGACGGCGGGGGCAGCTGGTGGCCGCACGGCCGACCGCCGAGGCCGCCGGACCGCCGGCAGCTGGACAGCTGCTCGCTGGCGTCTCCCCAGTGGCTGGCACCGCAGTGCAAAGCGGTTTGCCGGCGCCGACGCCGCCTCGAGTTGAGGCCCCCGATAGGCTCGTGCGGTCGTGCTACAGTTCTGTGCCGGGTGGAGCCCCCCGGCCGGCCTGGCGGAGAGGAACCAACGGATCCGGACCGTCAGATCCGGGAGATCCGACCCGGTGGCCGGTAGGCGCCAGCCGGGCTGGCCTCTTGTCTCCATCCCCCGGTCTCCGGTCTCCATTGGGCCGATCTCCGACGCCGGATACGGCTGAAATCGACAAAAGACGGGCCAGCTCGTCCGCGAGGCCGACTCCGCTGCCGTCCGCAGCTCAGTCCGCATTTCAGTCTCAGTATCGAGGACAATCTTCATTCCACGGACAAGTCGGACTGGCGCGCGCAGACCAGCGTCCAGTGATGGCCGCTTAGGCGATGATCAGTGGCGATCACTTAGTTTCGTTCGGTGTTCGCACGAGTGGTGTCAGCACCAGCACGGTGTCAGGGTGGCGACCAGTCACGGAGACATGACGTCGACGGCCTGACCGCCGTGACCGACTCGAGAGACGCCAGGATGGAGCCTCATCATAGGTCGGCCGGCTGAAAGTGGCCGATTACCGTCATCAGTGCAAGCCGTCGGTGAGCGAGCGTGCAGGCCTTTCTGAGTGGACCGGCTGAAGAGACTGCGCGCCGACCGCTGGAGGTCGTGACCAGCGGTCGTCATGGAAGACCTTTCTTAAAGCTGAGCTGCAGGCGCCGTCTGCACTGGCCCACCTGTGGACAGGCCGCAGGCAGGGGCCGCGTAGTGGCCCGTCTCGGCCTCCGTGACCCGCGCCGTCCGCAGCCCCAGCCGGCCGACCGGAGTGACGTCACTCCCGGGCGGGGTGCATGACGTCAAGCCATGCTGGACCCCGGGCAGGATGACGGACTGCACCTCCTCAGCGGGATGCTGAGGTTCAGGGACGGCAAAAAGGTATATAGCTGGCTGTTGAGCTCACCGACGGCAAATAGGTATATAGTTGGCTGTTGAGTTCAGTGACGGCAGAAAGGTCAATAGACCGCTGACGTAATCAGGGACGGGGAAAAGGCATAGGGGACCGCTGAGGTTCAGGGACGGTGAAAGGGCACAGTGGGTCGGACCCATGGGTCTGGGAAGGGAGAGCCATCGGACAGGGACACAGGTAACGATGATCGGGGGTTCAGAACTTTTTATGCGTTGCTGATAGACTCATATTCGCGAGATTTATAGGATCACGCTCCCGCGCTCACGGTGTGGCTCGTCTTTGCCACTTTCAAAAGCACATGGTAAATGACGATTACCTGGATCCCAGACACGCTTTGGACGTTTGTACGCTAAAAAGTATCTAAAACACATTGGTAAGACGTCGTGTTTAAGTTCGATGGGCCTCCCTCGGGATCTCACGCAGGCAATTCCCCATAACGTATCGGCAAATCGATGGGTATTTGGATGTCTTTGTTCTGTCAGGCCCACCTGGTTGTATTGCGTTGAGGACCATTGTCTCCCTGATAGTGTTATTGGGTCGAGAGGCAGCTGCTGCTGCCGCCCACGCAGCATTGTCCATCTTACGTCGCACGTCGGAAAAGCCCCTCCAGCATTTGTGGCTGCCTGAGGGACTTCGTGTACCCCACGATGGGCCCCTGGAGTTCGGTGTCGGATAAACAACACCTGTTGTGATGGAGCTGCCAGCTTTGTTCAACGGAACCCGCTGGCGGTATCTCTGCTGACACGTTCTCATGTTTCACGGACGCTTCCGAGTCCGGAAATCGACATCGCATTCCCGTCGTTGTTTCCGTCAAGGGAACTCGGCATGCCCTGCCTTCAGACCAGTCTCAGCTCTGCTGATAGCGTTATCGTGGTCGATGTGGTCATCCGTTCGGAATTTCCACTTCCGCTGGCGTTTTCCACTGGGCTGGTACACTGTGGCCCGAGACACGCGTCCTGCGGGCGTTCTCCCGGCCCGCCGAGGGCGTGCCATGCCTGACGGGCGTTTCTCTGTACGGTTTCAGTGGAAAACTCGGCTCTGTCAGCTGCGCCGCCTGTCGCCGGTGGCAGGTGAGACCCTCTCTGCGATCAGAGGCCTGTTGTGGGCTGTCAGGTGTGAGACAAACTCAGAAGCTGCCTTTGCCATCGGCAGGAAACAAACTGTCTGGGAAGGGTTGCTGTTCTGACGGCCTGAGCCGGGTCAGATTTGAGTGTTTCGTCGGTGCCGACGTTGATGTCTTGGCTGTCATGGAATGCTTTTGAAATATGACGAGGTTTGATGACGACATCTTTGTAATATCAGAAGGTTAACGGTGGCTTTGACTGTCATAAAATGCTCTTGAAACACGACGAGGTTTGATAACGATACTTCTGTAATACCAGAAGGTTAATGACGTTTGAATGGCCCAGTCTGTGGGCTTTGCGTCAAAAATTTCGAACGACTAGCTTCTTGCGATGGTACTGGTTTGAGATGCACGAATTTCGTGAATCACTGGCATTCCGAATTGGAGCGAGGCACTTCTTTAGTGCTAGAATGGCTTAAAATGCTTTCGAAGCATCGTGTTATCGACCGGAAGGCCGTCCCGCGAATTATTTACCTCGTTATAAAGTGGCATCATTGACTGCGTGCATGCCTTTCATTCCGTAGCTCACGTCTCACCCCGATACTGATTCCGTGCCATTTCTAATTTCTCTTTGTATCTGAAATATCCTTCCTAATCCCCTAGACTGACATCAGCGGGCAACAATGGCAGTAATGCCAGACGGTATTGCTGAGGGTGACAAGATGGATGGAAACAATCAGGTCCTGATGAGGTGGGCGCCATGTTGTGACTGGCGAATCAGCCCCCGCAGGAGATGGGTTGGCTGCGGATGTCGTTGAAACTTGAGCCGCATGCGCCCATCCCAGTACATTGGAGCTATTCAATCCACGTCGAATGACTGTCTTAAGAGTTAACTCTCTCCACGAGACAAATTTTGTCGTTAACGTCAGCCACATTGCCGCGAAAATTCCGAAATGAAAGTGTTCATAGCAGCATTGAATGCACGAGACTTGGTCGCAGATTTCACGCGCCGACAAACACCTCGTGTATTTGCTCGTCTCGACATAAACAGCTGCGTCACTCGTCACTGTGGCGACCCTGGACCAAGCGTTTGCTCCGTGGTCTGATGACGTGTACGCGAAGTGCAAAACATAAACGAACTTGGTCGTATGTTGGTGCATGCCGCCCGAGGCCAGAGGGTGTTTACAACGTCTCTGTATGAAACGCGTGCCTAATGGCCGAGACGGTCCTCGGCCTCCGGGAAATTTCTGTGCTCTGCCGTGAGTCGTAGGCGTTGCAGTAGCCTCACTGCTGTAACCTCAATCGAAGTGTGATAATCGCAACAACGACTGCACAAATGCTCTGTTGATTTGGCAAAAAGATATGCGTATTCGGTGTTGTCGAAGCCCCTGGATTTTCTTTTTTTTGCAAACCGCTTGTTAGAAATTATTTCTTTTCTCTGGTGACTTCTGAGGACGGATGTGAGTATGGTTTGAGTGACACTGAAATGGTAATGAGTGATACTGAATGTACCATCGCGCCACGTTTTTATCACTCCGTACCGGGCCGTAACGATCCTTTTGTGTGGCGAGTTTTCCGGCCTTGCGAACACGTTCAGTGACGTGTCAGGTTTATCAGTCAAGCTGCATTCAATGTTAAGCAGCCGTGGCGATTTTTGGAAGGTTTTGATTGGTCAAGCGTTGCGACTGATTAGACACGCGGGCCTCGGGCGGAATTAATCGCAGCAGTACGTAACTGGGATGGTGTGTCCGTCGACTGCGACAGCGGCTTCCGCAACGTTTCGTGCCATTGCTGGCCGCGCAGTCGTCGCTGCGCAGTGGCAAGCTCAGGCACTAGAACACTTCACGGGTGAAGTTTTCAGGATCCGGTCCAGTCTAGTCCGTGAAGTCTACGATCCAGTCCATCAGCAAAACGCCCTTTCCAAACTCCTGAATCTTGTCCGGTCCAATCTGTAACAACAGAAATCTGCTTAGAAAAATACGTATCCAAGTTTTCACTCCTGTTATCATAAATAGACAAATGTGGCATATCTGAGCATGTTTGATTGTTCTTTTTTACAAATTCAGTACAAGTGTTGTGGCTGGCTGGAAAAAAAGGATTTTCAGTTCGCGTCTTTCAAATTTCTTTTTTCAATCCGTCCAATCCGTGTAGTATGGTAAATTTTAAAATCCAATCTAGTCCTAGTCTGTATCTTGGTTGAATATTCTGGTCCGGTCCAATCCGACCCACGGGTCAATCCGCGATCAGCGGATTGACCCGTGGGCCAGTCAACGCAGATATTACCAAGCCACGCAGATATTACCAAACCACAACAAAGCATTCAACAACCGGTGATGAAAACCGGCAAAATTAACGACTAGAATGACTATGAGCGGTTGATTCTTCTCCGTCAACTCACTTACAAAACGTCGCAAAGGAACGACGCAAACAAACAACGGAACAAACGCAAGCGAGCAAACGAACGTATGTACGTACAAAACAAAGCAAAACGTCGCAAACAGACAGAGGTAAATAACAGGCCCCCTCAGATTGCACTGAAGCTCCACCATGTCAACAATGTTTTGTTGGTCAGGATGCGACGCTCCTGTTCTCGACACTGCGCCGCCGCTCCGGCGAAGCAACGTCCAGTCATCGTTGCACCCTCTCCCCGTCCCTGCGATCGCTTGACGCCCAGCTGGGGCCGGTCAGGCTCAAGGCCGCCCGGCCTGCCGGCCCGGCCCGGCCCGGCCAGCCCCGCCGGCCCCGCTGAAGCAGGCCACAGCGCCCGAAATCATGACGCAGCCGGGTTATGGTCAGCTACTGCCCGCTGGCGGCGGCCGTTGTGCAACTGGCTGCAGCCGCCGGGACCCGGTGTACGACGGCGCCGGCGGCCTGGACGCGTGACGTCATAATGTCCTCAATCGACTCGAACGGGCGGTTCCGGTCGGGTGATTGGGTGCAATGAGGGGGCGGCCGTCGTCAGTTCAGCGGCTGCACTGGGCTGAGCCATGTCGTCGGCGTGGATTGTGGGTGCACGTAGTACGCACCGCTGTGCCGGGTGGAACGTAACTGACGAAACTCACCTAGAACGTGTAAAATAACCATGGCTTAATGCTACTTTTATTGCGCCTACCGCACTGACCAACACGTTCGCGTTTGATCCAAACCACTGCCGACATCAGTGCGATTTCGCCTTACCACAGCCAGGGCTGTCGTGACATGACACCCCTTTCGCGCGATGACTCCTTCGCAGGGGTATTTGCAATCCTAGGAGTCCGAGCCGGTGGTAATGATCGCGGACGGCGCTCCCCTACCCAGACGTTAACAACAATCGATCCTCCGCGCTGCCGTCAGCGCGGCGATCTCCTCCCTCCCCGCCCTTCCCACCCCAGGGGGCGTGTTTCGTGTCTTCCTGACGAGACCGGAGCCGTCGTTACGACCCGTGCGGGAACACGAGCGGAGCCGGCGGCAAACTGTGTAGGTTCCGGTCCTGCCGGTGACCTGAAGTGGAATGCCGGAACACCATAACAGCTCACAGGAGGTGCGTTTTGTCTCCAGTGGACGGCAGTTACCCATTTTTGCTCTCACACGTGACGTGCAGACTGCAGAGCCGCTTTAAGACTGCGTTTTTTTAATGAAAACGATGAGAACAGTTTCCTCGGGAAAACTCCACGATATACTTTCTCACTTCAACGCCGTTGAAAAATGAAAGCATGACCATCCGAATCAAAGCTTGTGTGACATTTGATGTGCACCAGGTTTTTATTTCCTTAGTGGCTTCTTCTTCTACTTGTACGGAAAGGCGATTTCTGGTTTTTAAACGACGCCCAGGAAAGATACGCTGCACCTTTCGTATTTGGTATAAATCGTAAGAGTCTGTAATTAAATTTTTACTCCATTGCTGATTGATCACGTTTTTGGGGTATACTTATGTGAATACAAAATGGATGTTTCGTGGTAGAAAAAGCGTAGGCATGTCGATGTAGACAGGACTTTTTATAACACAAAATGACCATTTTGCTCATGATACTTAACAGAACTTCATCATGAAAACTGTCTTTCTGAGGCTTTGTTGCCCACATTCCTCAACACGCGCAGTGGAAGGGGGTTTCGCACTTACGCTCATTGGAAGGAGAGCACCTTTGTGCCTCCGATTTCGTAATCGGAACGAGTTAGGGACACAAAATTGTAAGGGTAGGGCAGGGTGTAAAAACCCATATTGCATGAATTTTTCATGACCCTAGGTCAATATCTTCAAGCTCAAATGAGGTCGACAGGGTCAACTTTGTACACTTCCTCGACCCGCACAGGCCATTCCATACGGCTTTTGGAACAAAATGGGAAAAGGGCGCGTGTTTTAGCGTTAAAACATGCAATACAGCAATTACCATTAAGATTTCGGGTCGATGTCATGTCAGGCCATTGATTTATGACGTTATTTTTTCATGTCTTGCAGATCAAATTTAGGGCAGCACGAGATACTGGTGTAGCTTCAGTGTAAATACGGACGCCAAACGCATCATTTAGTCTATTTTCCGTAAAGATAGCAAACATCGGTATATTTGGCCACTTTCCAGCGTTCATTGACCTCAGAAGGGTCAAAGGAAATCAAATGAGGTCATTGACCTTCAATGAAGTTTTTTAAATAGTAAGATCTGTGTCAACTGCTTGCATTTAAGCCATTTCGTGATAATGAACCCAGTGACATGATTTGACTGTTACACAGCGTAAAAGTTTCGTTTATATATATTTATGTATAATTTTGTCTTTTAGAATAATCATATCATCTAGCTGGGCGTATGGTGTATATAAGTAGGCGTATCAATGTTTGCAAATGTGTTTTTATTATGTTCTTTGAACACATATTCCATGCAAATCGACATGTTGCAAACCAAGTCTGGATCAGGTCACAGGCTGGTTGGCCTTGACCTTTGATGACCTTGACCTTCACTGGTTCCGGCTTTGCTCTTCGTACAACCATCAGTTATCCCCGAATGATATCGACTGATAATGTTCAGACAGTAATTTTACATAGAGCGTTAGTCCTCTTGTGAAGTTCCCATTTGTCTGCGACAACCGCTATTTTTGTTATGTTTGTTTAATTCAGATGCTTCAACCTCCAAAATTTCCGGCCGATTCCAGATTTCTTTGCGGTAATCGACGAGTTGTTGAACAGTCATGAATGCCACAGAGCAGCTGCGACCAGCTCCCATCCGTTCTCGAGATTTTCAAGAGAAACAGATTGGGGGCACAAAAGTGTCTCCTTCCAGTGTTCATGTTAAATGCATGCCTGCCAAGTCATGCCAAGAGTATAGCCAGGTCTGGATGTACCTATTTTCAGTACTTTTTTGGGTGTACGTGAATAAAAAATGGACGCATGGTGGTAGAAAAAAACGTAGTTATGCCGATGTAGATGGACCTATAACACAAAATGGCTTTTTTCTCATGATACTTTACAAAGCTTTGTCATTAAAATTATCACTCTAAGGCTTTATTACCAACGTTCCTTAAACGTATGTCTGCCATGTCAGGAGTATAATTGGGTCTTGGTGCACCTGCTTTCTATATTGCATATGCATTAGCAGTAATTCTAGGATTTAACACTACGTTAAAAGTAATGTGAGAAAATTATGAACCCAAAACTACCTCCAGCGACAAGCCCAGTTTTTGGAAATTTCCACCGTCCAACAGCGTATTGTTTAACAGAATGGCAATCAGACGAATGACTCGCAGCTAGCCTGAGCTTGCTGTTGGTGCTCTGCCGTGACTGCTTGTGCGCGCAGGCTGAAATATAGCCCACGAGAGCACGCTTGTTTTCAACACCAACTGGATTTATCTGTTGCATTAGCTTGCGCCCTTCAGTCAACACTTCTGATGGACGAAGCGGCGTTCTCTGAGCATGATAATTCTGCTGATCTCTTGCCGTTCTGTGACGAGGTGTTTCACACGAGGAACTTGGTTACACGCATGGGGGGCTTGACGTTGATTGGGTGCCGCTGCATCTGTTGGTCTTGCGCGTTGGCGAGATCGGGCGACGTTGGAAACATGAATCCATCTGCACCCCCTCCCCCTCCAGTTCTGACGTACACTCCTTGGGCTGTTCCCCTGCCTTTAGTGCCCGCTGCATGTACTATGCATATGGTGCATACATGTGTATGCAGTACATGCATATGTGTTGCTTCCACAATCCATCCATTCAATGATCATTACGGATCTGCGTCGTTGACATACAAATCCTCGATAAGACACTGCAAGCTGTAAGACATCGATACGAATAAGACAGACATGGCACCGATAAAACACTACATGGTACCTAGGCAGTATCAGCACGCTGGACTTGTTTGTCATCAGAGTTCGGACCTCAGCCACTGCCTGGCCTTTGTTCCATGTTGACAAACGTGGTCAGCTGCAGGGTCGGCACGCCCGGTGTTTACGTGTCTGATACGAGGGCATGACGAATGCCGGTATTGATCCGCTGCTTGTGCTGCTGAGCCAGTCTGGACAATAGAAATGAACCGAGCACACATCGGTGTATGAGGCTCTTCAGAGCTGGTGCGACAACACCATGTTTACGCTATTTCTTCCACGCGATGTGTAGGGCGTATATTAAAACTGCAATATATATATGTATATATATATATATATATATATGTAGAGAGAGAGAGAGAGAGAGAGAGAGAGAGAGGCTGCTACGCCCTTATCTACACATGCTTGATCGATGGTTTGCCATTACCTCTATGATGGTTTATTATTATCTTCAGTTCTGTTAGCGGAATTAACACTTATTTGCTTTACCAACATTTGCACGTCAATGTGTCGTCACACGTGCCATATCAAGGTATTCGTCAATCCCGCCCATGCACTCCTGACCTCAGGCGGCGCTGTGTGACTGTTACGGGCTTTGTCCGTGTTTCAGACACACTGCACCTGCAGCTTTTCAAGGATGGGCCGCGCGGCATGCAGAGCAAGGCGTCCCTCTCCCTTGGACAACTTCCGCGCCATGGAGACAGGTCAGTGCCCCCCCCCCTCCGGCCCACCTCCCCTCCCTCTGGGGACTGGGCTGCTACGCTGGGAGGGTGGTGAAAACTTCTGTGGTGTTCTGGATTTCAGGACATACGTCTGTGCGAGCCGATTTGGAGTTTTTTTTTAGTTTATTAATTTGTGAGAATGGTTTGCTGGGAAGGTGCTGGTGTTGAAGCTTATGTTACTAGAACTTCTTGTATAAACTCAGAACTCCGTACCCGATTGAACAATTACGGGTAAAGGCTGGTTTGTAGCAAAAGGTTACCGTGCCATTGACGCCACAGCGCGGCAGTCTGGTGGTCGCTATGACCTTTATTGATCAGTTACCGGCTGACCCGCGGTCCAAATATCGAGCGCCGTGACGACTCGAACCCGTCGTTGCCAGGACGGAGGAGACCAGCGCCTTACCGACCGCCTGTCGCTCACGGTCATAAGGCTGAACGCAGGCGTGCACCACTTTTTTAACGTGCACACTTTGGCCGCCTTTGAACAGACCCTGGGTAATAATTTCCTTTGAGTCTGTTGACGCCAAAAGGGGCAAGTTACCAATCAATACTATAACTGTCTGTCTCGTGGTTTGTATTCCATGGGCCCCATGAAATGTCACTGTGTGTCTTCTTTTAATTTCTCATGGAAGTATTCAGTCACCTATTTTTCCAAACACGGAGTATGGCAAATGTAAGATTTGACCTCTTCGATTTGACCAACTTCGCTTTACAGTGTAAAACTTTGGTCGGATTTAACCAAACTCGTCCATACTTTGACAGTTTTCGTCGCTTACGAGTATATCGCACGCGCAACGAACGGTATGCGAGTATGGCTGAATCACCAATCATAATACGATTAAGGTAATAAGGTGGCTCCCGACACAGTTTTACATGCAGTAATAATGCCGCTGTGTTTATAGCTAAACAGGGTTCCTCGCAAGGGTGCAGATGCCGAAATTTTCGGTGCTGCCAATGCACTGCCGGTAATCCAGTAATACAACGTTGTGCCTGTTGCAGTGCAAGAACGTAAACCGGAAGGCGTTTTTATCGGCATCATAGGTTTTCCGAATCCTCCAATTCTCGTTTCTTCGGTCCTTTTTGCCGTTATGCAACACACACTGAATATTTATGTTTATTATAGGGTTGTGATATTGTGGGTTATCGGGCAGAAGTTCGTCGGACTGAAGTTCGTCGGGCAATGGTTCGTCGGGCAATAGTTCATAAGGACAGAAGTTCGTCGGGCAAAAGTTCGCCGAGAGTATAAGTTCGTCTCGCGAAAGTTTGCATGGACAGAGTTTGTTCAGGATAAAAGATCACCTCGCTAAAGCTCGTATAAAACAAAAGTCCGTCTAGGACAAAAATTCCTCCATCAAAAGTTCTCATAGGACCTGAAGTACATGTAGGACCAAGAGATCGTCCAGGACAAAAGTTCATCTCGCGGAAATTCCTCTGGGACAAAACTTCGTCGGGGACAAAAGTTCGTCAGCTCAACAGTTCGTTCAGGAAAAAAGCTTGTCCGTTTCGTATGGTCCTTGCACAAAAGTCCTTAAAGACAATATATGTATAGTCGGGAAAAACTGGCAACTGTCAGACGACAGGTAGTGGAATCATGCTCGTGAATAAGGTCCTGGTTCCCCATAGCCGGATCAGGCACTTACCCCATCCCAACCTGTGCATATCCAACTTTAGCCACTGTGCACCGTATCGACCTGCCTACGTCGCTGGCGGATGGGTAAACGGACCAAGGTTCGCAAGTCAAGGGCTCGTATGGGAAAAGGCTCGTAGCTAATGGTTCGTATGCATAAGGTACGTATGGTAAAATGTTTGCATCGGAAAAGGTTCGTGGCGCAGAAAGTTCGAACTGCGAAAGGTTCGTATGGAAAAGGTTCGCAGGAAAGAGGCTAGTAAAGAAAAAGGTTCGTAAGGAAAAAGGTTCGTAGTTAAGGTTTATAAACATAGATACGTGTCGGACAAGATTCGTATCGGAAAAGGTTCGTTCCTTGTTTGCGCCAAAGGCGTGGTGTAGGATACTAGAGGCCGCAGGCCACTAAAAGGTGCGATTGGACTTGGTTCGGTCCAGCAAAGAAGTTAGGCCAGGTTAAGTTAGGTTAGGCTATGCTACTCTTTTAGGTTTACTCCTTTTTCGATACGAACCTAAAGTTTACGATCCTTTAGTTCTGAACCTTTTCCCTTAGCAGCCTTTTTCCTGCGAACTTTTTCCATACAAACCTTTCGCACTACGAAGCTTTGCCATTAGCGAAACCAACTTGTACTAGGCTAACTTTTGCCCTTGGCGAACTTTTGTTCTAGACAAACTTCTGCTTGACAGACTTTTATCCTAGATAAACTTTTGTCCTGTGCGAGCTTTTGCTTTATGAAAACTTTTGTCCTAGACGAACTTCGGCGAGAAGAACTTTTGTCCCGCTGAACCTTTGAACGAACGAACTTTTTCCTCAGACGAACTTCTGCAAGACGAACTTTGTCCTAGACGAAATTTTGTCCTCGACGAACTCCTCTACGAACTCTTGCCCTAGACGAACCTTTTCATGACGAACGTTTGTCCGACGAACTTGAGTCTGACGAACGTTTGTCCGAAGAACTTTTACGATAAGAAGTTTTGCCCTAAAATCGGCCTCGTGGGATGCAGCTTATGAATACCGCTGTTTGGCTTTGGACCATCATTCTACGATACCAAATCAGGCCAAACTCCCGACGAGATTCGTTCTCAATTTCAACCACGTATAGTTTGAAGTCCATAACATTTAACCCGATTTTACCAATTCTGCACTCAGTGTCATCGTTACTCTTTTCTTGGGGCTCACACTGGACGTGAAAGTCATATATTATGCTGATGTCTCGTATGTCTGATCCCAGCAAACCTTACCATATACCAGGGGACATTGAATCATAGTTGTACCCCAGGTAACGATGTTTGATCTTGGGTCATCTATATTTGATCTCTGAAGACTTTTGTCCCAAATCGGAATGTCATGACGATTGAACTTGCCCATCTCGCTTCCGTAGGCTTCATCGTGGACAGAGAGGTCGCTTCTGTTTGGCCTGTTCTATTGGTCCTCTGCTGGCTTCAACCTATTATGTAGTCCCCTCTGATCGATCCAGGACCTGAGGTTGTTTTGTCTGACCTGATGTGATATCTGTTGACCTTGGCAGGCTTTACCCTGGACCGGAGAGGCCACTTTCATTTAACCTGAGGTCGTCTCTGTTGACCTCTGCAGACATCAGCATCTGCCGGGCCCAGGTCTGTTTGACCTAAGGTCACCTCTCTCTGACCTCTGCAGGATTTACGTTGGACCGGGAGAGCAACACCCTGGCTCTGCTCTGCGACGGCAACGCCATTGTGCTAGCCTTTGATGCCCGGGAAGCCCTGATCCAGTGGCAGGTCAAAATAGCGGCCAGTGTACCTTACGGTGAGTGACCTGTGGTGACCTGAGGTCATGCTGAGGCCTGTCAACATCATTGTCAACATCATCTTCATCAACATCATCGTTGGTCGTATAAGTCATATTTCAAGGCAGCATTGGTCGCGATTTATAAATAACGTTTAACCTCGTTGAACGTTGCCAATCAACTATGGGCGTGAGTTTCTCTAGATTAGTTTGCCGGGCAGATTACTGGTAACGACTTTTACGGCTTTGTTTTGAACAGCAAGATGGTTCTGCAACTGCCACTGATACGCGACAACATTTCGAAAATGATATATTCACTCATAATTAACGCTGCTGCGTAGCAGGTGTTTTCGTTTGCTGTCAGTTCCCGCTGAAACGAAATTTTTCTAAAGGACTATGCAGGCGCCCACCCAGATATAATTTTGGGATTTTAAATAATTGTGGTTGCCCACCTTCACATGGTCACGTGTTAAATTCACAAATCCCTGTGGGTGCCTAACCAGCATTGGCGGTGCCCAAGCTCCCTCAAATGTGTGGAAAACTATATTCATGACACGCGCTCCTGCCTAACCATGTTCTGTCGCGTCAGCTGACCGCCGGTATGCGTTTTCCAGTACAGCAGTTTTGTACTCAGCTGCTGCTGGCGCCGCCACGGTGTAAGCTGACGCCCGGTCCGGCCCGGCTGCACGTGCAGGATCTCCGGGTGTCGCTGGTGATGGGCTGTCCCCCGCGGCTGGTGGCCACGTGGGCCATAGCCGACCTCAGGTCAGTACGGGGTCCCGAGGGTGGCTGGTGGCACCGGGCTGTGCATTCGTGACATCTAGGCCAACATGGACAAGAACGGCAAGAAATTACGTGGGGTTATTACAAGACCTGAGAAAGGTTTAGGTTGCCTTAGGTCATTACAGGATTTCAGGGTGGCGTAGTGGCTTCAGGTCATGGTATGTTCTGAGAGTTTTCCAGTTGCCTGAGGCCAGCAAACGATGTGAGCCCAGCGGAACCCAAGATTGCGGGTTACTGCATTTTCCTTGAACTTTTTTAGTTGTTGTTTTGGTGGCCTGTTGTGTTGCTTGCAATGATAACCCCCCGCTTATTTTCCAGTCCAGTATTGCGGTGCATTCTCGCAGCCATGAGAGAGAAGTTGACGTTTCGTGACCCGTTAATGCTCACATTCCTGCTTTCAGCCTCGTGGGCATCAGAAAACCCTGCTTCTCGGTGAATGTCGTTAAGACTGACACTGAAGCTATGCTTTGATATCGCAAACAGAATTTGCAAAGACGAATGCGTTACACTACAGCAGCAGGCACCGTCACATCAGTTTCCTGTGCATCATTGTCAACGCACACGGCGTCATTCGGCATGACGCTACAGCTTGCTTAACGTCGACATTACACCACGACACCACAACCATCATCCGACGCCACGTGGCACGTCCAGGCAACCATCACATTGTCACACGCCGCGACGCCGAGAATATCGATACGCGCTTAATCCCCGGCAATAAATCAACCAGCCTGAGCATCGCTTCCACCGCCCACGTCCGTGCAGGTCCGCCGCGACGTCCCCCGCAGCATGATTCCTGGCCGTGCCCTCAGGCGGTACGGCCCGGCCGAGGGGAAGTACGTGCTGGAGGGCGGCGCCCGCTGCGGCCGGGCCGAGGGCCTGTACGTGCTGGGCGTGAGCGGCGGCCAGGCGCAGCCGGTGCAGGCGGCCGTCCAGGAGGCGGCCCAGTGTCGCCTGCAGAGCCGCCGCCGGCTCGCCAAGAAACTGGAAGGTAGGCGGCGCCACTGAGCGGACAGCGTTCCGAGGAGCTCTGTAGTAGGTGGCGAAACTGGGCAGATGTCTGGCATGAAAGAGGGAAGAAAGATGGTGATTCTTCTACACTGGGGACCTTTGGCCGCGAAGCTGGACGGTAGGTGGTGGCACAGAGTAGTCAGCTGACCACGGAACTGAATGGTAAGTGGAGACACTGAAGCATGTGTCATGTGCAGAGCTGTAGGTGGTGACACTGGCGTAGGCAAAACGGTAGGTGGCAGCACCGAGCGGAAGGCGAGGAGAGGTCGGTGGTAAATCTGAGCTGTTTGGTGGAAGTATCGCGTCATGCCTGGGGTCCGTAGGTTTGAAAAGGTCCGGACCTTCGACTTTCCAGCGATTTTAATGTTAAACCTGTGATGGTGATTGGCGAGATGTTGTCTACCATGCTATTGAGACCTCTTTAACATGACACCGCCTGGCGTGCTGTGGTATCCGCGTCCGCCTGCGGAGTGTGAAAAAGAGCACCCCCACCTGTTGTCTCAGGATTTAACTGTCGGCTCTGAACCGGTCTACCACCAATCGATAGCCTTGAGTCTTGCAATTCAGAACATACTATGTTAGCAATGGTCACATGAATGATAATGTCACAGATCACGTAAAACGCATAACATGGCGTCGGATAGACTGACATCTGTTCGTGCATTATATCATCGATAATGCTAGTCTTAGAGCCTTCAACTGGGTGTCAAACAAAAGGTCATCATTTTCTGCATCAGAAGCGTACCAAAATGTTTTAAAAAATGCCGGTTCAAAGTCAGCTTAGTTCAGGTGAAGTATTGGTCTTACTTTACATGTCAAAGATCTATTCTTTGCTACTACTGAAAGATCCTCCATAGGCAATGTTGTAATTCATTTCGTTTTGACATCTACCTATGACGTGAACTGGCATGACCTGACATTGCATCTGGTAAACATTGCTTAGAGGGGCATATACATTTGCTTGTCTGGATTGAATGATAGGGAAGGTCAGCGGCAACCACTTCTTTCACCCACAACGGAAATTAGTCCAATTGTCATCATGCATGTGACCTAGCATGACCTCTTATGCTGACGTGTCACGGTTGTGTACCCTTTCAGATACAGTGCTCTATGCAAATCCAAATAATCCCTTCCTGATGCTCGCCAATGTTATAAAAAAAACGAGGCATGTTCACGCCGCCAGCCGAAGAGGCGGAAACTTGCATGCAAGAGTTCACTTATGACGTCATATCTCCATGACCTGACTTAGCATGGAAATGGTTTTGATGTCAACACATGTAAAATTGATTGATTAACAGGTTAGAAAACGTTGGTTGACCTACCAGTAACGGTTCAAACGTTATTAAAGAAAAACGCGGTGGGGCGCCCCATTTGACACCCACCAGGCGGTGCCGGGTTTCATGTCATATTAGAGAATCCCCAGTCATGTATGGTACAGTTTGTATTTGATATTATTACTGCCAAGCAATCGTATATTTCGTCTTAAAACTTTCTTTCTTTTCTTGTCGGAGAAAGCAACAAACATTCAAATATTATGTAGCTACAATCTCATCGGCAAGCAATTGAGCAAGGTGTCTTTTTAAAAGACCAATCATTAGAAGAAAATGGACCATTGTTCTCTCATGCGCACTTAAAATTGTCACCATTCATCTCCTTGAGGCTTCAGGCGGTGTTGGGTCGGGTCCACACCCTGTGGCAACGAAGAGTATGCCAAGCAGTACTGCACCTTCACACTGTCTCGGTTTCTGCCTCTGTCCCCTAGTCTGATTCTGTCCCAGTGTCTGGCTCTGTCTGGTGTCTGACTCTGTCTCGGTATCTGCCTTTGTCCCAGTGTTTGACTCTGTCCTGGTGTCTGACTCTGTCTCGGTATCTGCCTTTGTCCCAGTGTTTGACCCTGCCCTGGTGTCTGCCTCTGTCCCGGTATCTGCCTTTGTCCTAGTGTTTGACTCTGTCCTGGTGTCTGTCTCTGTTCTGGTGTCTGCCTCTGTCTCGGTGTCTGCCTCCGTCCCGGCGTCTGACTCTGTCCCGCTCCGGCGCCGCAGAGAGTCCAGCCGGGACCTGCCGGCGTCCCGTGTCCCGCAGCTGCAGCCGGGACAGCACGCTGACCCGGTCCCGCGACAGTGGCCTCTGCCGACAGTCCAGTCTCCAGGTCAGAGTCCGCCAGCCGGGTGGGTGACGTCAGGTCCAAACGCCCCAGCGATTGGCTGCAGCGTGTAGCCTCGATCCAGCGTGCTGTAGCGGTATCTAAATGCTGTTTTGCGCATGCGCGTTCCGATCCCGATAAAACGCCATCTGTGGCCAAAGTGGGTTTTGACAAATGAGCTGCGAGCTGGTCATTTTTTATATACTTACTTTTTCGAGGAGTTCATTATCGTTAACGACGCGTTTTCAAATTCGGGAACGTTGAACATTAGAAGTTTGGAACGTGACCAAGTAGCACCAATGTGTTTTTGTCGTATTTGATTGTACGTAGAGCAGTATATCCAAGACACAAGCCGCGATGGCTGTTTGTGGCGCTTTCTGTCTTATACCAACACTGAAGAGGCCTTCCTGTGTGTCAAACAGTGGAGCACCTGGTCAAGCGACGACTGCGACCTCGAGTACGAGCCAATCGACGGTTCTCGAGCCAACGGCGACGGCCAATCGGAGGTCTCGCAGAGCAGCAGCGGCTCCGACTCCGCCCCCCGCCGGCTCCGCCCCTCGACGTCGGGTCAATCGCTGCGCTCGCCCCGCCACGCCCGGCGCTGCGGCTCCGACTGCGCATGCGCCATCAAGACGACCCGCAGCAGCCTGAGGCGGACTGGCGTGCTGGACACCGCCAGTGACCCGGGAAACGTGAACTCGGTTAGTGAAGGGGCAGAGAGTGATCCGATCTGAAAATACCAAAAATGTTTGAAAAAAAGTTGAACAAAAAAGTCGAAAAATTTCAAAAAGAAAAGTTTGAATACGGATGTTCGTAGATATCCGTTTGTAGATATCCGTAGAACATTTGTTCATCTTCGTTTTTTGACGTTGGAATTTATGACTCAGGAAAATATGGAATCTGCAGTAACTGAAAGGAGTACAGGGCAACCAAGAGTCTTTCTTTATACGGACCGTGGTCAGAGGAATGGCTGCAAGAAATGATGTGGTGTGTTATATCATTTACTGGGGCTTTCCAAACGACATTTCATTGATTAGATAATGTAAATTTACATGTTTTAATTCAGTGATCACTCAACACTGTCTTTTTTCTCTGTGAGGATGCATCCGTCCTGACCTTTCACACGGGGCTAAGGGAAAAAGCTAAAAGAACCTCCTCCCAGCCGGATTCGAACTCACGACCTCCTCCTCGGCTCGCCAGCAGCGCAGTCACTCGGCCGGCTCGCTGCCGCCGACGGTCGCCGCGCTGGCGGCCCGCTACGCCGATCACGTGTACGAGGAGCCGCGCGAGAAGCCGGTCCCCGCCGGCGACGCGGCGCGCAGGCCGATCCCCGGCGGCGACGCGGCGCGGCTGATCCAGACGGTGGCCGAGGTGCACGAGAGCCCGTCGGCGTACGACCGGCCGCGGCCGGCGACGCGCCGTCTCAGCCCCGAGGGCGTGCCCGACCACCTGTACGAGGACCCGGGCCCCGCCGAGGGCTGGTACCAGACGCCGCGGCCGTGCGCCGTCTGCCGCGAGCGCGCTGCCGCCGCCGCGGGGCAGGAGGAGGAGGGCGTGTACAAGCGGCCGGCGTGCCCGTGCGCCGGCTGCGGAGGGCACCGGGCGCCGCAGCCGGCTGTCGAGGCGGAGCCGCAGGCGGACCGGCCCAGGGTGGACGGCAGCGGAAGGATGCCCCTCATGAACGCCAACACAGGTCAGCCGCGGATAGGGAAACCGGACGTTTGTGTCTGGAACTGGAGCGTTTTTTTACGGTTTTTGATTTGTACAAACATGTTCAATGCGAAACAAAGACACCTGTTGTGAAATAATTCTAGAATGACGATCACGGATTACGAAAATTTGGACTGTTAAATGACGGTGTGGCAATAATGACCGCCGGAATTTCTATCTTGACACCACTGTTTTCTGCTTCAATCCAGCATCGTTCAGGTAACGGAGGAATAAATGTAGTAAGAACACCGAAGGCGCAACGCGTTCTTTTTTCTAACGTCATTCTGGTTGCGCATGTGTTCCCGCAGGTCAGGTAGAGGTGCCGGACGAGGACCGGCTTTGTCCTCGCATCCCGTCGGAGATGATCCTGGGTACCGGGCTGTACTCCCAGCTCCAGATGCCTGCCTACGCCATCGTGGACAAGTCCCGGAAGACTTTCCCGCTACTGCCTGGCGTGGACGCCCCGCCGGCGCCTGGCGACGCCGCCCCGCCGGGCGCCGAGCACCAGTACGCCAACGTGACGCCACCGCCATCTAGCGGCGACCCGACGTACGTCAACACGCCGCGCCCGCCATCTAGCGACGGCGCGTCGCACTCGAGCTTGCCGCCGCCGCCGCCGCGAGATGGCGCTGAGCCCTGCTACGCGAACGCGCCGCCGCCGCAGCCGATGTACGCAAACGCGCCGTGGCCTCCGCCCGGCGACGACTACGTGCCGATGCGGCCGCCGGCCGGTGCCGGCGACTACCTGGAAATGGGCGCGCCGCGCCGCGGACGCCTGCGGCGCTCGCGCTCGGCCGAGTCCGGCCGCAAGATGGCGCTGCGCTCGCTCTCGCTCGGCCGCAAACCGATGCCGAGCCCCAAGCCGGAGCGGGTGGCGCAGCTGGCGGCGGCCCGGCCTGGCCCGACGTCGCCGCCCGTCGTTCGCTGGTGAGACTACTGTAGTTACGGCTGGGTTTTTGTTCTTCCGACTGCTGGTTGTTCTTGTTATCTGCCTTCAACGGCGTTCAGGGCTTTGAGCTCTCCACACAACCTGCTGTTCTTTTTCGTTGTCCTCTCCACCGGTCGGGAGTCGGGATACACCTTTGGACTGCTTTGAATGGCAAAAATCCTTGTTCGTTGTTTTCACCGCAGTCAGGCCGGGGTAGTCATTTGCTGCAGTATTTACCAACAGGAATACAATTGTTTCATTTCAGGAATGTTTATTAGTAATGTTTCGAGGTCTCACCATCTTTATTCAGTATCGCTTTGCGTCGTATAATCGTGGACAGTATTGCCGGGTTTGATACCTCTCTGCATTTGAATCACAACACCCGCCTGGACAGAAAAAGATGCTCCGAGGGAAGCGCATTTCCCACGTGCGAAAGCACCGCCGTATCTCAGGGAAACTCAGCCACGGATACCTCCCAAGGCTCGTGCTAAATGTCTCAGCTGGGTTTGTTTCAGCTGCACCTCATCTCCCGGACCCCGTTCGTCCGTGGACTCGACCGACAGCGGCGTGACGTCATGCGACTCGACGACGTCAAACTCGACGGGACAGAGTGTCCACGATGTTCCTCCTCTGAAGCTGCACTCGGCAGGTAACCGAGCAACAAGGTGCTGCTTCGTTTTGTGGCTGTCCTGATCGCTGGGATCCGTAGGTGTCTGTATTATCCGGTGTTACAATGTCACACCAGCAGTGCGGTCTTGAGGTTTAGCACTTTATTTTTGTATTGCGCTGGTCAAGTAGTGCTGAGACCGTGTAGGACAGCGTTAGTAATTTAGAGTGTCTTCAGTCGTCCCAGGCTCTGTTTTGAAGAATGTAAAAAGAGAATTTAAATTTTGAATGGGCTCTGAATATAGCTACATTGTAGTCGACCGCGGACCGTTGCGATCAGCCACATTTGCCTCGAAATGTTTGCATAATGTAAGGAAACATTTAGTAGTGTGTAACATAGTATTTCACTCCTTTACTACACCTCTCTTCGCTTCATTATCCTCCAATGTTGGCAGCATGCATTGGCGAAGACAACAAAAGTTGGAACTTCTTTGAAAGAAGGCTAAAGGAACGCGGAAAGGACTGTGAAACCCAGTTTCAACTCGCACCATAGCCTTCATGCAAGCATTTGAATAATGTCTTTTCTGGTTCTCTTTTCTTTACAGCCGCTTCCTTACCTTTCACGTTTTTCTATTTGCTGTGGTTTGTGTTTGCCATTGGAAACGAGCACTAATAGTCATCTTTTGCAGACAACGGGCGAATTGGCTCAGATGCCCGGAACGGACAGAGACCTCTGTCGGCGAGGTCAGACAACTCGAGTTCGCCGAGGGCGCTGCCGTCACTGAAGCCTCGCTCAGGCACGGAGTACCAGTGCATAGACAGAGCTCAGCTGTTAGCACAGGTAACTGGACATGTAACCGTTTCGTGCCGTATCCTCCGTTTTCATGTCAGCTGTGTTTTTGCACAGCGTTTGAACGTCTGGACCTACTTTTTACCTTTTTAACAGCGGAAAACGAGCTACGTTTTTCGCTGTTCCTGGTGGCGTATAAATTAGGAAGGTCGGGAAGGCAAAGCGGTCTTCCCTGCCTTGGGTCTGTTTCTGCTGTCACAATATTCATGCAATCCGAACCATTGTCTAAGACCTATGCCCTCTCCAAAAATATAAAACTTTGCCACACATGGCAGGTGTGGTGCATAAACACTTCAACACATATCAAATGTTTGCACATTAACATTGCGTTTTAAAGATTTCAAGGAACTGTGCATCATTGAGTGGAACCCATCAGAATCTTAATTTCTTTGGCCATGATATACCTTAACCCTATTCCCGGCAGGGTGGCGGAATCCGCCCCCCCTCGGGTTTTTTGCTTGCCAATTCCAGGCTTTTTAACGCAGCTTCACGAAACTTGGTCACTTTTCTTAGCTTTTCTTTCTACGTGCTGTGGCAAAATTTCAAAATTTTATTTTGCTCAGGGGCGGAGCCAGGCAACATTTTTGGGAGGCACCTCATGCCATTTTTGGCCATGTTGAGGGTAAAATGAAAATGTCTGCCAAAAACAGAGTTTTAAAGCTAGAACTTAAAACTTTATATGGATGTATAGCTAAATAACTGAGCAATGTGCAGATGTAATTTTGTTTATCTGAGGTCATTTTACAAGGTCAGGTCAAGGTCAAAATTCAAAATTTGTTTTTTCGCTATAATTTTGGCGCCATTTTTTCAAATGCCAAAATCGGAATATATATAACGTAGAAGGGTGCCCTCTACTTGTGTACCAAGTTTCAGCTTGATATCAGGTCGGGTCACGGAGCTATGACTTAAAATGTTAGTGCGCGTACCCTATATCGCAATAGCCATAAAATAAAATTTTTGAAATATAGTAAATTCATATGATTAAAAACGTTTACAGACAATATTAAATGCACACGACATCATTCCAAGTGACCCCAAGGTCACTGGAGGTTATTTAAGGTCAAAGGTCACAAGTTGATCTGAGAAACGTGTGACCATGACAGTTTCCCCTTTTCCATGTCCCTGGCATCGCCTATGCTAACATTATACAAACATTGTAATGCGATTTGTACTTCTTTAGTATAACATGACTAGCAGAAGCCAAAAAAGGGTGTTTGCCTCTTTTGTTCATTCAGTTGTTAGAAAACTAATCCTCCTATTTTTGAAACCCTGTGAACGCCCATGAATTTTCCAAAAATTTTAGATTTGCGGACCCATGGTAAAAGCCATATCCATAATCTCTCCATTCATACCAGTTTCATCGAAATCGGTCGATAAACAACGGAATTATAAGAAGCCCAAAAGTGCCCCCATTTTGACATTTTTGCCCCCCTGTATCAACAAATTTTAAAATTTTGAAATTTTTTTTTTATAAAAATGTTAGTTCACGTGACGGCAAATCGATTGCCGTTTGTTGCGATGAAATCGGACGAGTTGTTCCCGAGATCTCAGGTGGGGGGGCCGAATCCGCCCCCCTGCCGGGAATCGACCATACCGTCTAGCCCTCCGGGAATAGGGTTAAAAGTAGCGCAATGTGCGGTCTAGTGTGCTCAAGGAGGCACTGTCTGTCTGTGCGAAATCCCGCCTTGGTTTGTGGTCTGACAGCAGTTGGGACGCGTTCCAGATAAACGACAGCAACAGTTCGGGCTCTGCGCCGGGTGCGGCTCCTCCGAGCTCCTCCGGACGCGGCTGTACGGTCGACATCTGACCAGTCTCCGCCGGCGGCTGTACGGTCGACATCTGACCAGCCTCCGTCAGTGGCTGTACGGTCGACATCTGACCAGTCTCCGTCGGCTGACGGTTAACATCTGAGCAGTTGCAAGTTTCTGTCAAGCCCCTGTCAGGGCGAACTGGTGACCCTGCAGTGCTCCCTTCTTCCCCTCCAGTTCGCCATAGTGCCCCTGATCGAGTCTTGCCCTGTTGTCAACCTGGGCTGGTCACCTGGTGTCTGAACAGTCTGGGATAACGATGCCATAACATCTAACGTGACTTGCTGGTCCGGATAAAGTTGTGGGCAGATATTCTGATTGGGTATCCTGTCCAACGCTAGCGAGATGCATGGAGACGCTGATGCTCTGCGATGGAAAACGCTGCTCTAATTGCGATCAGAGTAGTAGATGTTGGTGCAGAATAGAAGACTGTGACTTTCCTAAGCACACAGGCAGCACAAATTTTGTTACAAAACAAATGCATGACGTGGGCAGAACTGGGAGTGAAATCTGTTCTCTTGTGCTTGTATCCCTTCCAAAAACTCCTCTTAATTTTGCACGCAAGAATGATTCCCTCGTTTGCTAGATGGTTTTTGCACATGTAGTTGCTTTTTTGTTCGTTAACTCACTCGATGATCTCCGTCATCCACGTTAAGATTACTCATATTCTTCGCCACGTGCTTCGTGTAATGTATAAAGATACATTGTTCGACAACCGTGTACACTGCCACCACGATCTTTACTGATTTACGCAGCCTGAGTACCTAGCTACGCGTATGTGATACGAAAAATCGAGCTTGCAGCTGTGTTTTGTTTATGTGTTCGCTGTCGGTTTCCAGAAGCTTCATGTCACCATTGCCGCTGTATATATAACCTGGTGGTATCTAAGAGCCGAGAAGACATCAACCAGGATGGAAAATTGCCCGCAATGTGTAGAACTATCCAGTGCTCCGTACTTGATGTTTACAGTTACTGTTCATTAACCTTGCTCATCATCCCTAGCGAGAGCTTTTTGAACACATGTGTACAGAGAGATGTCGCACGCTCTCACAAGGTTCGCTCAAACTCCGCCCCGCTGGCTCTGCGCATGTTGAATTCATCTCTGATGAAACGCGACGCAATTTGAGCTCGACCTGTTGCTTCATTTTGATCGCAGCAGTATAGAGGATGGACGTGCTGGGAAATAGCCTTTACGCAAAATTGTTTACCAAATTTTTACAGAGGTTCATTTAACCGACAGTTATAGATTCAGCGTTTTGCTTTTTAGTTATGCACTGAAAACATTTTTTTCCGTATTGCATGTGAGGTTCAGAAGCCCATACTTACTACCATGTCAAAAACGTCTGCTCATCATAAAACCAGAGCCTGCTGACGAAGGCTGCTCAAATGCAAATGATCCTGGTAGAAACATCCTCTCGTGCTCTCACTAGCTTGTCTTGTTTCACCTCGGCTCGTTGTTGTTTTGCCCTCGCTGAGGGTATCGCGTGTAGTGCTGCTGCCATCTGTGGGCGACCGTGGTAACTAGACGTTGGTGAGATATCCGTACCAGTCGTGGCAGCCTCCCCTGCGCTCTGCCGTTTGTACTTTTGTATGGCGCCGCGGCTGGTGGAATGAATAAATGGAGTTCGGATTTGAGTTCGAAAACCGAGTTTGAGTTCGAGATGGACAGTTGTTCACATGAATTACTCCAGAGGGCAGTTTTTGGAGGTCATGGCGAAATATGATGAAATGAAACTCCTTAGAGCCTGAGGCAGAAAACACAATAAAATGCAATAAAGTATGACGAATGTAATTAACGTAGTCGGACTTGGGTGCAATATTTCTTTTTAATACTTTTCTCAGATATGGCAACCTGTTTCATGTGGATGATGGAATTCACCAGCGGCTGCTCCTGGAGCATCGGACGAAAATGTGTCTCATTGCCCCCATAATAACATTTCATGCCAGTACCAAGAGTTGGACATGTATTCCCCAAACTTGCAGGACGTATCTTCAGGTGTCACATGGCTCAGGTACTCCATGCTTTGTCCAGGGGTCCCAGCACCTAACTGGGCTTTGAGCGGCCAGCTTTTGGCATGTGCATAACGTTTGCTGCTGAGGTTAACTGTTCTACCCAGAAAGCGGCAAAATCCATTCGCCATTTAACAACTAATTATATTGATCCCAGTCTCATGGAGAATAAACATGGAAAGTCATTGAATATCGAGAAAACCGCAAATCTGGTCCCATGAACATCTGCTCACCGATTGCACGATTCACCTGCCTTTACGTACAACATAACTCTGGTGCATATCAGGCGCAGAGCAAATCGTGTGCTACAGCCAATGCCATGGTGGCCGCAGCCCGCATATCCCAGAATTACAGGCGGCTATGATATCATCCAATACCTGGAACCAGAGCCCAACACTGAAATGACTACCAAGAAGAGCCTTGCTTACTTACTACAATGCTGTATTTTGCAGATATTTGTATCCCAGTGGTGACTGCAATTTTCCCATAGCTTTTTACGCATCCGAGGATGGAGGCCTCCGCAAACTGTCTGCGCAGCGCTGAGCCGCAGTAAATTACACTTGCGATCAGGCTTAGCCACCTTGCCAAGAGCCACCGCTATGCAGCAGCTTTGAGCATTACGTACGGGTTGCACGCTCCCGTCGTATATGGTTGAGCCCGAATGAACCGTCTTCAGTTGTTCCCTATCTGGTTCACGCGCCAGTCTTCACACAGGTACAACGCTCCCCTACTGGGCACGAGAAAACAATCCAGCCAGCACGCTTAATACGCCAATGTCCGCTCACGTCAAACACACACACAGCCTCGCCACATGCGCGAGGACGAGCGCTGACCGCCCTTCCGCCGCTAGACGTCGCCGTCGTCGACCCACGCCGACACAGTGCCGTTCTCCGCGACGCTGATGGTCACCTCGTCGATCACGACCAGGTGGTCGCCGGGGCCGACCTGCGGGTCCCGGGCGGCCCGCCCCCGCCCCCGCCCGCGCCGCTTGATGATGGTCTTCGGCCGGCGCTTTCTGCCCCGGCGGAAGCATGACTGGTCGCTGCGCCGCATGGGCCCGCTCGGGATGCCGAGGTCGCGCAGGGCGCGGAACGCCTCCTTCAGCACGGCGCGGCTCGGGTGCGGCGACCGGGTCAGGATCCACACCTGCTTCGCGTGCCTGTGGAGCGCGGGACGGGTTAGCACGCGGCAGCCGCATCACAGGGGCTTCTTCATGTCGAGAGAGGAGCTGGGATTCATGATTACGTTCCATTAACCCTATTCCCGGCAGGGGGGGGGGGCTAAATCCGCCCCCTCGGGTTTTTTGCTTGCCAATTCCAGGCTTTTTAACTCAGCTTCACGAAACTTGGTCACTTTTCCTAGCTATTCTTTCTACGCGCCGTGAAAAGTTTCAAAATTTTTTTGCTCCGGGGCGGAGCCAGACAAAGTTTTTGGGAGGCACCTCAGGCCATTTTTGGCCATGTTGAGGGTAGAAGGAAAATGTCTGCCAAAACAGAGTTCTTAAGATAGAACTTAAAACTTTATATGGATGTATAGCTATATAATTGGGCAATGTGCAGATATAATTTTGCTCATCTGAGGTCACGTTAAAAGACCAGGTCAAGGTCAAAAGTCAAAATTTGTCTTTTGCAATAATTTCGGCGCCGTTTTCTCAAATGCCAAACCCAGAATATATATGACGTAAAAACGTGCCTTCTACTTGCGTATCAAGTTTCAGCTTGATATCAGGTCGGGTCACGGAGCTATGACCTAAAATGTCACTGCGCATACCCGACATCACAATAGCCATAAAATGAAATTTTTGAAATAGAGTGAATTCAAATGATTGAAAACGTTTATAGATAATATTAAATGCACACGAGATCATTCCAAGTAACTCCAAGGTCACTGAAGGTCATTTAAGGTCAAAGGTCACAAGTTGATCTGAAGAACGTGTGACCATGACAGTTCCCCATTTTTCATGTCCCTGGCACCGTCTATGCTAACATTATACGATTGTTGTAATGCGATTTGTACTTGTTTAGCATAACATGACTAGCAGAAGCCAAAAAGTGCTTTTGCCTTTCTTGTTCATTCATTTGTTAAAAAAAAAACTAATTCTCCTATTTTTGAAATCTTTTGAACGCCCATGAATTTTCCCAAAATGTCAGATTTGTGTATCCATGGCAAAAGCCCTATCCATAATCTCTCGATTCATGCCAATTTCATTGAAATCGGTCGATCAACAACGGAGTTATAAGAAGTCCAAATTACCCCGGATTTTGACATTTTTGCCCCCTTGTATTCACACATTTCAAAATTTCGAAAATTTCTTTTTATAAAAATGTAGTTCACATCATGGCAAATCGATTGCCGTTTGTTGCGATGAAAATCGGATTTGCAGTTCTCGAGATCTCAGGGGGGCCGAATCCACCCCCCTGCCGGGAATCGACCATACCGTCTAGCCCTCCGGGAATAGGGTTAAACGGCAGTCGAAAGCCTATCCAGACTTATGCTCGATTCCACTTCGGAGAAATTGATTCCAAATTCGACCCATCGATTGCCGAGTCAATTCCAGCTCTGACTCAACACGATTTTTCAAACCCGAATCGATTCCGATTTGGATTCAAAATGAAAAAAGTCAATTTCGGAATTGATTCTGCTAAGATTCACCGTATCGGATTAAGCCACTGGCACTGGTTCCAGTTTTGATTCCTTAGACAACCGCGTGATTCAGCTCCTACCCTAATTCCGGTAGTTATCAATGGAATCGATTCCGATTTGAGTCTGGTCGGAACGGAATACATTTCGGAATCGATTCTGATTCCTATGGAATCGAGCACAAGTCTGAGCCCGTCGTCCTGAAACTTGAGATATTCTGTCTGTTGAAATCCATCAGTCATCACCGCGACATCAATAACAACCTCATCATACTATTGGCATTGCAGGTCAGATCAAAACCCCAAATTTGGCAATTATTTGCTGACGGTTTCAGAATTAGATCAAACAAGGTAAGAATGGTCGTGATTGACATGGCGTAAGATCATCCAAGAAAGTGGAGGTTGAGGGAACAGGGAAGTTTTTTCCTGTAGGGTAATGTAAAATTTCCTAAAAGTGGATGGCCATGGCTCCTGGGCCCCCTTCCTGTTCCTGCACCTATGGCAACTGGGTATATGTACCACTAAAGGACCACCTTCTACAAAACCAAAAATATGTGTGCGAAAAGCGACCAAAGATCACTCACCCTAGGTCGCAAATTGAATTGATCCATGACCTGTCTTTGGACCTTTTGCATGTATGTGATGCAGAAATTCACGAGAAACTCAAAAAGATTTTTCCTTTTGAACTGCAAAAATCAGCTGCTTAAGCTACATTTGTCTTCAACAAGACGGTATTTTGACCCTATGTAGAGTGACAAAGTGCAACGTGCAAATGTAGCAACCGACCTCCTTTGACTTCACGTGGGGCAACTTTTGAGTTGGGCGAGCTGATAGTTGGTCGTTGTGTCATCTCTGATAAGCTTCTTGCAAGTCACTTCAGAAGGCTGAGACAGATTTCGACATTCGTGCAGTAACGTAAAACAGCGCCTATGATTTAGCTTGTGACATCATATAATCTGATGGTGACATGGTCAACTATCATTTTTCCAAACGTGTCGCGCTGTTCAGGTAGGAATACCGACACAAAATTCTGGCTTCCATAGTTCCAAAGGTAAGCGGGAAAATATCGGAAAAACCAACGGAGAGGGGAAGGCGGAATGGTTCTAAGTAACCAGCTGGTTAAGCCAGGCGTGCGACGTGAGCCTCGAACACACCTACCTTCCAAAGAGCTTATTCCGGCAGGAGTACTCTATCGTCCAGTTGTCGTAATCGGTGCGGAGCACTTCGTAGTTATCTCTGAAGAACGTAGCACGGATTATGATAATCATCACCGCTGCTGAGCATAGGGAGTAATGCGTGCCGTAAATGTCAACGGAACCCATGGGTAGGATGCTGGCAGATGATGACAGGAAGAGCAAAAAGAAACACAAGAACGAGATGAAAAGAAAGGCAATGGGGGCGGAATGTCAGTAAACGTATACAAAAACGCTTCCTTTGACGGGTTGTATTGAAAGAGCACCTCAAAAACGGAACGGCCTGCGCGAAATCGTCCTTGTTTTGCTTCCCGCGAAGTAATGTACACTTGCGAGTTTTGGCCGGATCTCCACATCGACCATCGACTCCGAAAATCCGATCGGCCAGCGCTATGCTGTCAATCACCTGTCTTGATCGCATCGACAAGACAAGACAAGACAAGACAACGCTTGACGGATCGCAGGGAACTCGCCTGATCACGGGAAGGCCGGGAATCGAGTAGAACAGCTTGTTCGGCGTGTGGGGGCTTCCGCTCGTCGACGTTGACGGTGATCCGCAGCGGGTTGTTGAAGAGTTTCTTCCGGAACCGGAGAGTCACCTGGACCTGCGGAAGGAGACGTTCGCCCGGCTGCTGGCGTTGGAGGTGAGGATGACGAGGGACCAAGCTGATAGTGATAAGCCGGTGTTTTCTCTCGTAAGAACGGCAACGTCGCGAGGACAGCTTGGTCACCTCACGGCCAAGGCGGCGTATGCAAACAGCCTTTGATCGGAGTGTCTGTGTCGTTTGTGCTTGGGTTATCGTCTCGAACGGACAAACTCAAAAACGCTTAATTTGATGTGATAGAGCTGAATGCGATTTAGCGATCAACTATGGGGAGATGACCGGCTTCACTAGTTCTCTACAGTTCCTAAGACATTTTTTTAAATGGTTTCTTTACTCAGGTCATGACACGCATATCCCGGGCTGTTTTGTGGCTTCATTGCATGGGAAGCCACACCTGCTCTTGATCCCATTTTGGCAGTCTTGATCTACATTTAGATTAGATCGCCAAAAGTGTGAAAGCTTACCTTTTTCGTCAGGTCGCACAGAACAACTTGCGCACTCGCGTCAGAAAATTTCAAGAACGTAATAACTTAATAAAAAAGGAATAAAAAACTTAATAACAGAAAAACGTAATCAGGGATTGACTGGGCTATTCCGCCACCTTCCATTCACGCGTTTAATACCCCCCTCCCTTTCTTTCTCAACCAACAATCGTCCGATCTGACTTACTCAAAGGGAAATCGATATCGCCAAAACGGCCCTGTGTCGTCTTCCTGCTTTTGGGTCACTGATAGCGTGACAGGCCAGATCAAACGTCTACAAGTGACCTTTTTCTCCACAATTATTTAATCGCAATGCAGAGAAGACCGAGACTGAAGACTGCATGAAGATATGTCTTGGTAGCTGGATCTGACATTCTGAGTGACGCTTAATCCACGACCATCAAAGGTCAGGGTCACAAGGTGGCTCACATTTGACATCCGTGATAACTGGCCATGAATTACTTGCTCTCTGGCCCATTTGATGATGGGGATTCCAAAACAGACATTTTCAAATAGCATTCGGCAAAAGACAAACCTTAAAATGGCCACAGTTACCTTGTATTTGCAATATCGCAGCATTCTGTAGCTTCAAATTCGGAGCACAACGAACACCCTAGCGGCCTCCATCTGGCATCTCTGGTTAACCCTCCACGTTAATTGCCTCGTGTTGCGCGCTTTTGCGGAGTGTTGCATGACGTTGCAAAGACTGGTACATTCAAGCCAGTCATCCAGAACACCAAACAGACGCCACCAGTTCATTCGCTAAGCTGAAATTTGGATGAAACCGCCAAATGTCAGGCTGCAAAGCAATGTTGCACTGTAGCGAAAAATGCTGTGTAAGTTGTAGGTGCTTATGTTACAAGAAAATTAAATATTCCTATCTGACCGTATCCCAAAATCAGTTTATTCGCTTCCTTGCTTGGAATGTATTCTCACTGGACCCGGAAAGTGGAAAATATAAATTTAGCCTAGGATGACCCAGAATGAGGGCAGAGTCCTCTAAAGCCTCGGTCACCATACATTGCAAAAACGCAGACAATATAGCGGCTAAATAAAACTGAAATTGCATCGCAAAACATAGTTACCGTTACCATGTAATTTAGACATGACTTAAGATTATCTTGTACCCAATGTTTTGTCAACATGTGCACAAACGGTGCAAGAAAAGGTACTTCCTGAATGTTTCAGGACGCGACGTTTATTTGTTTAGGAGATGTCTAGGAAAGGTAACAGGGAGACGGAGCGTTAAACATCTCCCTTCTCCGAGTCAGCGACGGGTTAAATGTCTTTTTCTCCTTTTACGAGTTTCATCACTTTTGCACTGAACATCTCCTCTTGTGAGCGTGGACAGGTTTTGCCCGCTGTTACTAAATCGAGGGCGTTACTCCGCAAAGTCTGGTCCGAGGATTTGCGAATCGCTGTTGCAAAACCGTTTTGGCTCGAGCGACTTCACACAAGATTCGCGAAAACCGGCACGCGCCTCCGAGTCTCCTCGAGGTGTTTGACGAGCTCTGATCGCGGGTCGGGTCCGGTGGTCGAAATGACCAGTTTGCGACGTGCAATACGACCTCGGGCCGGGTTTTCGTCACCGCCGATCGCAGACGGCAGATTTCTGACCGGCCGTCTGGTTCTGCGAGCGTTCTGCCCAGATAAATCGTCAAAACCGCCGGGTGTTCACGAGATCGGTCGCTTGCTTCTTGAGATAGAAGCCGGTCGGTTGGTTTTGTTACTCTTCTTGCTTGTTTTTGCTTGATCGCTCTTGCTGCATGATCGGCTTTGATTCCGATCCACTCAAGATGGCAGACGAAACAAAGGCACGTGAACTTTCTCCGGTCCAAGCTCTTGGAGTGGAGATCGTTGGCTGAATCTGAATGCTTAACATGGCTTCATACTTTGTTGCTTGCATCAGATTTCACTTTCCTTGCAGACAACAAGCGCCATCCCGAGAACTGGTCGGACAGGGCCAGACAAGGACCTTGTCAGACCGGATCCAAGTGCAGATTTAAAGGTCGCGTGTGGTGTGCTTTTAGAGTTGATTAATAAGCAGCAGACAAACAAACCATCTGGTGGAACTGTTGGCCCGTATTCGATACACTCAACCTTACAGTGATGCGATAAAATAGCACGCCGCGTTGATAACCATGACCTGAATTATATATGGCATGTCGAGAAGCGTTATGTGAGGAAATGTTCCAGATAAACAAAATGTGATTTTTTTCACCAAAAATGCACGATTGAAGCAAGATGGAACTGGGACCGTCTTTTTTTGTTTGTTTTGTTTGTTTCCGAGGGGCTGGTTCAGCTAAAAAGTGCCCGACTAAGACGAAGCTGGTGGACCAGATAAGCTAACCAGATAAGACTATCTGTGAAATGAGACGGGTCAGGTCGTTCGGACTAAAACCATTCTCAAATAAACTATGGGGTGTAGTGGTGCGGGCCAGGTGTGTAGCAACCCATGTACGGACAGGGCGGCGGGGACATCAACTTGACGGCGGCCCTCCCAGCTTTGAAAAACTCTAACTGCAGCTTCATGGCACTGCATAAAAAATTAAACTGAAAGTGGTATGGATTTACCGACTTCTAAAATTCTCCCTCACTTTTGGCGTGCATCAGTTGGGTGCACTAATGCACCACTGAGATTCGGTAGTGCATATAGTGTGTTTTGAGGAAGACTGTATCTTGTAAAGCTCATTGGGTTGAGCCATATGTTCTCCCGATGAATTTGATAAGTTGTTTTTACGTGCATTTTGATAATGACAGTGAAAACCCGATAGCTATGGCAACAAAAATATATGCATGGACTATGACCGATAATCGCTACATATACTGTTTCTGCTTTCTGAAAGGCGTTGCTGTGGTACGTGAGTAAAGCGTATGACTGACATGATTCCAGTCGCAATACATGCCACATTGTGACGTCAGTGACACATAGCCAAAACATACCTGTCCGTAGTCGTCGATTGTGTACGTGCCGCTCCAGCACCTGCCTATGGTTTGATAGAAGACGTAGTACCTGTACACGTCATTCCACCTCCCGAGGTACCTGCGGAAAATAATCATCGTTTTCGCTAATTGGAAAAGTACATCGAATTTTATTACGGCAAAAATTTATGAAAAGACTGTAATGAGCGAAAGGCGATAATCTGTGAACGGGACTGCAAAGATGTCTCTAAAACCAGCAAAACTGCTGTCAATCGAGGTATATTTCCACACTGCAGTTTCGTACTCATCTTTGCAAGATTTTGTCAAAATCAAGTCATTTGCGCCATCACAATGTCCAGCAGCATTTTCACGAGAGCCCATTTATGTTATCTGTAGCGGCTTATGTACTTGAACAGTATGCGAATTGCATTTATTAAGGGCCATTTCTTTCGAGAACCGTGGAAAAATAACGATTCCTTGAATGGTTGGAGATTTCCGAAAAATATTAGGGAGGGGTCCATACAGGATTTCAGGCCTTTTCCTGTCAGTCATTACCATAGGTCTATAGCCTATGGCTTATGGCTATGGCCATAGGCTTATGGCCAAAAACACTGTTGAAGTGTTTTTTAAATATTTGGGGGGGGGGGGTCCAGACCCCTGCTCCCCTGGATCGCCAGGCATGGCTCCTTATAATACAAATATTTCAATATCTATCTAGACCTGTAACACTGCCGTTGACCATGGCCACATGTCGGCACTGGACCCCTCCACTCATTTTGCAATGGGCTGCAAGGCGCCATAGACGCCTGTGCTCATACTGGCGATTTAACTGCCACTCTGACCTCTGATCACGGCATGCTGCTACATTTTCACGAACATTATTTTCAGCGTCGGCTAGTCACTCGTGCAACGCACCGCATGCAAGTCCATGAGAATGAACATCCTGTAGGCGTCCATTGTCCGATTCAGACTCAGTTGATACTAAATAATAATTAGAAAAAGTTAAATTGTGAAAAAAAGTGTAAAACATATTCAATATTTTTAGTTATGTTCATATATATATGTATATGTATATGATAGAATACGTATCATGATAATAACTTATTTCTACGGAGTTATGAGTACATCGGTTTCATTAAAATATTGACAAAGGACTCCAAAATGGTACGTGATGACTATGTTGGTAATAACTACGGGGCTAGTTGATAATAGGAGAATGTTTTCCGGTGTCAATAAATTATGATAAATGGCAGCTGAAGCCAGGCAGGCGGTGGTGTCTGGCGAAGGGCGGCTACGGTCGGGCCTGACCTGTCCCAGTCGAAGTCGTGTATGACCGGCGTCTTCGGGCAGCGCCCGCGGAACAGGACCTGACCTCGGGTCACGCCGCCCCAGGTCAGCAGCAGGGTCACGGCCGCCGCCAGGGGCAGCCGCCACTGGCCCGTCATGGTCGCCGGGCGTCCGGAGAGGGTCCTCGGTTGGGTGGTGGCCTTCAGAGAGCGGCAGGGGGAGTCGACTGAGGTTTTTCGTCGCCCGTTAGGTAGGCCTCTGTGAAACAGAAGCCAGAACAGTCCAGTAGTTGTAATAACGATACAACAACCCTGGCATAGCAGGGCCAGTGTTACGGTAGGCTGAAAGTGAGGCTTAGGATCATTGTTAGAGTAAGTCCTTTAGGTTGGTGTCTCTGTGAAATAACAGATAGATTAGCCATTCAGCTACGGTAGTATTCACGGAATAGCAGAGCTGGTGTTATCATAGCAACATTTGTCCCAAGACGGCGTGTCAGGCAGTCCAATAACATACAACGATGGTAGTTTCATCAGTCCTGTAGCAGCAGAATTAGTCTTACAATGGCGGGATTATATCTGCAATAGCAGATTCCGCTCCATAGAAGTAGCAGCAGACTCAAGAAGCAGAACGCAGGTCCTAACACCTTGCATTTAGTTATTCAATGGCGACACTTGAGTTGTGGTATCGGTGTCGGTTCTGCAACAGCGGAGTACGTTTCCAACGGGCTTCATGGTTCGTACCACACCACCACGTCCACTGTAACGGCAGCACGAGCCTGGCCATCTTCCGCGCGAGCGTCACGCGACACAACTGTTCACGCGGCGTAACGCCACAGCTTCGCAACCCGGTAGTGGCGACACCGAACGGCTGCAAGTGGAACGGTACTTCCCATGCAAGTCGTTTCTGCACCCTTCAGCGAAGGGTGCACAGGCAGTCCTCCCCAGCTCAGCGACGTCGCCATACTCACCGCCCTCCTCCGTGACCTGGCACGCCTCCGTCGCGGGGAGTTCCTCGGCAGTGCGACGTGCACGATTCCCGGCCGTGCACGCCCGGTGCGGCGTCGGCGGCCGTTCGTGCACGGACCGTTCTGTGCACTGACCGGCCGGCCCGCGTTTCACTGGCTGCTCCAGCCCACTGCACGCGGTTATTAGGCCGCCGCCGCCGGCGCCGGCCGACGGTGGCGCCCAGAAACCGCAAGCAAACCAGCACGCGGTTGCCTGGTTTTCGTCTTTTTTCTTCGGATTCTTCGCGGGCGAGGCCGTAGGTCCAGCAAGTGTTACATCAGTTAGCAGAAAAAAACAGACGATTCGTCCGTCCGGTCTGGACTGGACTGGTTCTTGCGTTTTCTGCTTTGCTGCCACTGGACACCGAATCCAACGTTTTCAGCGAAGCATCTACAGTTCAGTCCATCAAATGCTGTGAGTATGCGTTTGCTCTGCGTTCATTTGCATCCGCCTTGATCTATAGAACTATCCCGTGAATAACATTTTGCCCTTAGACATTTTCTAGTGCTTAGTTTCTGACCCCTCTTTGGTACTCACCATTCGACCACCTTCGACGATAGTGCGGCATCAAGTCATTCCTAAACCTGGCGTGATGGAGTGACGAAACAAAAAACAAGTGTGTACCTCGGTGATTTGGCCACGCAGTACCCAGTGGGATCATTTAATGATACGCAGTGACTTTACAAAGGACCACGAAGCATGTGCCAGTATCTCCTGAGTTTCATCGAATCCTAAGAGACGCGACATACTTTCGAAGAGCTCAAAACTATTCCCGGCAATAGTAAAGGATTTAAATTGGTGCTTCTGTTCAGCTAAGTGCAACAAATGTCATCATGACCCCTCAACAACAGGGCACAATAGATAGAAAGGCTGGTGATCACACTTTATACTTTTGGCATAAGATGGCCTTGGTAGAAGTAAGGAGTGAAGTACGGGGGGCACCAACGCAGTGCATGATATCCATGCATAACATCTAGTAAGTTTGCATACCGCAAAACATTTAAAACGATTATGATCCTACAACCATCACCATATTGCAACGTTTTCATGATATACTTTCGAGAAAAGGCCATAGACCTCTCATATTGTCTTATCAGCCATATTCAGTGACTCGCCAAGATATTGAGCTAAAATTTTAGGGAATACATAACTATGTTTGAAAGTCAATTACACAAATTTTACTGCGATTAGAGAAGTAATTCTGGGGAAACTCCTGAAAAAAACCTGAGATGAGGCCTGCATCAGCTTCCTGAAATGGCAAGGGTTACGGATATCCTGGTTTTTTCTCATCACGTGCTGCTTTCGGCACTGCACTTCCTCCTTCCAATCTGTCGAGACGCACAAAGCGACTGAACTCCAGCACGGCGTTCTTATGGTTTATTGAGCAAACATATGCTTCCAGTTCCGGCGAGCATCGATAAGAATGATAAATAACTTCATATGCAGGGGAAAACTTCACGCAGGCGAAGGTCGGAGGCAGCAGCTGCTGGACGACAGGCGAGCGGATGCAACAAAACAAACATCGGCGCGGGACCGGTCAACAATCAACATTCCGGGCCGGCGGGGGCGATGACCCTGCTTTGTCTCACGCACTCGGACGTCCACGCGCTGGCGCACCTCGCGTGCGCCCAATGAAATCGCTATGTACAACAGCTGAACGTGAGTATTGGTAGGTACTCTGAGCTAATAATGCGAACATATGACGTCACTCGCTCGCTCACGCGCTCGACTGCGGACGCAGCCGGTCCGGCCGGCTGGCGGCGCACCTAACTGGTGGCGCCGCCTGCCGGCGCCGGCGCGCGCCGGTGGCGCCGCTTACCGGGCGCGCCGCCTAGGCGGCGCTACCGGCGCGGCGCCGGCGCCGGCGGAGAATGGTGAGACTGTACGCCTCTACTTACGGGCGCGGCGGCGCCGTGACGTCACGAAGCCGTCCGTGTCGTCACGGCGCGGGCCGCGCCGCCCGAGGCTCGCTCCCGCTTACGCTCTCTCTCCCGCTCCCTCCCTCTCGCTCGCTCGCTCTCTCGCGCAATAAGTTAACGGTCCGGCGGCGCCTACTCCTGCGCCTCGGCGCCGACCGAGACCACCGCCTCGACCACCTTCTCGCCGACGGCGTCGGCGACGTCGGCGTCGCCGGCCGGCCGGCCGACGACCGTCTCGACGTTGATGGCGCGCCGCTGGCCGGCGGCGTCGGCGGCCAGGTCCGGCGACGCCAGCGTGTAGGCCGGCGCCGGCACGCTCTCGCCGGCGGCGACGTTCAGCGGCAGCCACGAGTCGGCGCGTTCGGCGGCGGCGGCCGCCTGCTCGGGCGCGGCCGGCGCGGCCGGCGCCGCCGCGGCGCGCTGCCGCGGCTCGACCAGCGCCGCCGCCGACGGCCGGTCGGCGCGCTTGTGCGGGGCGCCGTAGCCGGAGCTGGGCTTGGGCGCGCCGTAGCCCTTGCTCGGCTCGGCCTTGTAGACGTGCACCGGTGGCCGCACGCCCTGGTAGATGATGATGGGCGGCTTGTTGTAGGCCTTAGGCGCCGGCAGGTAGACCGGGGCCGCCTTGGCCGGCGCGCCGTAGTGGCTGCTGGGCCGCGGCGCCGGGTACTTGCCCTTGCCGCCGCCGTGTCCGCCGCCGTGTCCGCCTCCGTGTCCGCCGCCGTGTCCGCCGCCGTGGCCGCCGCCTCCGTGGCCCTTTGAGGGCGCGCCGTAGTGACTGCTGGGGCGGGGCGCAGGGTACTTGCCCTTACCGCCGCCGCCGTGGCCGCCGCCGCCGTGGCCCTTCGAAGGCGCGCCATAGTGACTGCTGGGACGCGGGGCCGGGTACTTGCCCTTGGGGGCTCCGTAGCTGCTGGAGGGGCGCGGCGCTGGGTACTTTCCGCCTCCGTGGCCGCCGCCGCCGTGTCCGCCTCCGTGTCCGCCCTTGCCGCCGCCGTGTCCGCCGCCGTGTCCGCCTCCGTGGCCTCCGCCGCCGCCGCTGTATCCGCCACCGCCGCCTCCGTGTCCGCCGCCATGTCCGCCGCCTCCGTGGCCCTTCGATGGGGCGCCGTAGCCGGACGAGGGCGCCTTGGGGGCGCCGTAGCCAGAGGAAGGAGCCTTCGGGGCGCCGTAGCCCTTGCTAGGAGGAGGTCCGTAGCCCTTGCTAGGAGGAGGTCCATAGCCCTTGCTGGGAGGAGGTCCATAGCCCTTGCTAGGAGGGGGTCCGTAGCCCTTGCTGGGAGGAGGTCCGTAACCCTTGCTGGGAGGGGGTCCGTAACCCTTGCTGGGAGGAGGTCCGTAGCCCTTGCTGGGAGGGGGTCCGTAACCCTTGCTCGGAGCCTTGGTGATCTGGTACACAGGAGGCTGCTGGTAAACGTGGATAGGAGGATGACCGGCGTAGATTATGTGCGGAGCAGGGGTGGCCTTGGCCTTGGGAGCTCCGTAGGACGAATGGGGCTTGGGAGCCGGGTATCCCTTGGCCTTGGGGGCTCCGTAAGATGAGTGGGGCTTGGGGGCGGGGTATCCCTTGGCCTTGGGGGCGCCGTAAGATGAATGGGGCTTGGGGGCAGGGTAACCCTTGGCCTTGGGGGCGCCGTAAGATGAGTGAGGCCTCGGAGCGGGGTAGCCCTTGGCCTTAGGAGCTCCATAAGACGACTGGGGTCGCGGGGCGGGGTAGCCCTTGGCCTTGGGGGCTCCGTAGGAGGGGGCCGGCTTGTGCGGGGCGCCGTAGCTGGGGGACGGCTTGCTGGCGGACACGTACTGGGGCTCAGGAGCCGGCACGTAGACGGGAGCGGGCGCGGGCGGCGCCTTGATGTAGACGGCGCTGTCGCTGGAGCCGTGCGCGCTGTAGCCGCCGCCGCCGCCGCCGCCGTGCCCGCCCTTTCCGCCGCCGTGTCCGCCGCCGTGTCCGCCTCCGTGTCCGCCCTTGCCGCCACCGTGGCCGCCGCCGCCGCCGCTGTATCCGCCGCCGCCGCCGCCATGTCCGCCGCCGTGTCCGCCTCCGTGTCCGCCCTTGCCGCCACCGTGGCCGCCGCCGCCACCGCTGTATCCGCCGCCGCCGCCTCCGTGTCCGCCGCCGTGCCCGCCGCCGCCGTGGCCCTTTGAGGGGGCGCCGTAGCCGGATGAGGGCGCCTTCGGGGCGCCGTAGCCGGAGGAGGGAGCCTTCGGAGGCCCGTAGCCCTTGCTAGGAGGAGGTCCGTAGCCTTTGCTGGGGGGAGGTCCGTAGCCTTTGCTGGGGGCCTTGGGCGCCACGTACGGGGCAGGGGTGTTCACCACGTGGACGGGAGGCTGCGAGTCGGACTGGTAGATCAGCACGGGCAGCTCGTGGTGCGGCAGGGGCACGTACTTCACCGACTGCGGCACCTTATAGCCGCCCTTGCCGTGACCATAGCCCTTCTGCAACGACAGAGAGTACGGGCGTTTAGCGTGGGGCCGTCCGTTGAGGATGCGATAAGAGGGGACGATTGAATAACGCTGCCCGTAAGTGATGGAGATAGTCAAGCTTCTGCTTTATGCGTGAGTGATTATTTTGTTCCCCATGGACTAACTGCTTACCACATAATCAATGACCTTTTCGTCGCCCACCTGGTATCAATGCCGTTACGAATCCAGCTTCACGCAAGAGAACCAGGCTCGATTCAGCGACCTTGGCAGCCGGAGCAGCGCTCTCGCCGCTGCACGGCTCGGTTGCCGTGGCTACGCACCGTGGGTGGCGGCGGCGCCGGGAAGTGGACGATCGGCGGCTTCTCCCCACTGTAGACGATCGGACCGGCGTATTTGACCGGCTGCTTGTAGCCGTACCCCTCCCCCGAGACCTGGCACAGCCCCGCTGCCAGCAGCAGCGCGGGCACGAACTGAAACAGGGGAGTGACGTCAGACAACTGGCCAGCAGCAGCGCGGGCACGAACTGAAACAGGACAGTGACGTCAGAGAACTGCTGTACCGGCTGTAAGGAAGGCCTCGGTGAAGGTGAGCGATGCTGTCGGATCATTGGCTGCGTAGACTGGCGATGCTGTGGAGCAGTGGTAGTCGTCTACATAAAAGTAGATGATAAATCTTATGATTCAGAAAGGCGGTATCAGTTGCAGGATTTGTGGCTAAACGTTTCGTAATGCAATGTGTTTTGCTTTCTTTGCAGCCTGCTGGTCAGGTATTGCCGGCGCAGTTCAGGGCCAAATATATTTGGTTATTACAAACAGCCATGGAGAAGCAGTTACGCATGACCTGTACAGTCCGCTACGTTGGGCACCGAGGGCAGCCCGGGCGTCTCTGGGTCACGCCGCGGCGGCCGAGACCGTATCTCCGGCGTCATCTCACTGCGACGTCCGGTGGCGCTCGGGTGTCGCCTTCTAATGAAGGACGAGGGGCCTCTTCTGGCCGCGCCGGGCCGGCGGCGGCGCTCGGCGGCGGCCCGGCCCGGCCCGACCGGCCAGCAGTCCGTTAGCGCAGCCCGCGCTGACCGATTTTCGACCGCCTGACCCAGAGCCGCTGGGCGCGTCCTGATTGGCGGCCCGATTTTGACGCGCCGCGCCGATTGGCCACCGTCCGCGGACGGTCCAATCAGATCACGGCGCGCCGCGAAGATCGTCTTTCGTCTTGGACGGCAGAGATCGCTTCGGTCTTCTTCCATTTCACATTCATTTTCAGGAACTGTATGCGTTTACACGCATTAATCCTAAAATTTTACCAAACTCGTGTTATTATTATACAGGATTCGTCAAAAAACTTGGCCAATTTGTTGGTATCCTGAAGCCAAGTAAGCCACCACTAGGTCAAGTTCTGCTCCCATGGCATATTAACCTTAGCATTTAGAAAGCGTATAACAGACAACCTTGCAGTACGAGGCCCTCAGTGTTAATCTACTTTGCAGCTGTAGTACCGTCATGCCGAAGAAACGATTAGGATGTGATAGTACATCATCCAGCGGGGCCTCATCCCATCCCACCTCAGAGCTGCATCTGAGGCAGAGGTAAATAAACACGCTTTGCGTGGTAAACAAACTGTCCAATCACCGCGGCACGCGACATCCTTCCTATTCTGCCTGCCACCACATGGTCCGGCCGAGACAGCGTGAACTCGTCAGCCGCCCGTGGCGGCTCCGCCCGACGCGACCAATATTTGTGGAGTTTTCGGGTCGCCGCGGCGGCGGCCGCTGCCGACGCCTCGTCCGCTGACCCGATAGCCTGGTTTCGGCTCGGTCGCCATGGTTACAACCGCGGCGACTCGACCGATCTGCTCTCCCACGCCGGGAGAAAGCCGCCACGGCAGCCGCCGCCAGACGGCCGCCGGCGGCGGATGGCGCGGCCGGGACGATCACGGCGCGGCCGGGACGGTCGCGGCGCGCCCGCCCACGGCCGGCGCCGCGCGGCGGCACGGCCCAGTGACCGCGCAGCCGAATGACTGAATGACCGCATGACTGAATGACCGCGCGCGCGGCGGCTGGGCGGCTGAGCAGCGTGGACCGCGCTGCCTGCCTGCGGACCGGTGCGCGTCTAAACCGTCAGCTGGACAAGCAGCGCCAAGTGGCGGGTCGGCCAGGTTCCCGCGCTTTGCTGGAGGGCAGAGCGCGGGAACGGAAACCCCCGCGCGAAAAGTTATGAGGAATCGGAATTAAATTTGAACGAGACGCATCGAATTGAAAAGAAATTACTGTTATATTCAGAGCGTTTCTAAAATCACATTCCTCCTCCCATGATCACAAAAAGGGGCGATCTCACCACAGCCGTCTTTCTTGATGCTACGCACCACATTCCCCCTGAAAAACTCAAACTCGCGCTGCACAAACGTATTGCCTTACGCACGTTCCACGTGCCTACGCCCTCGTCTTCCCGTCAGCGAGGATTCTCCGGCGGCGGAGGACCCGGAGGATGCCGTCTTCGGGCGGATGCGGCGGTGGCGGCGCACCTGAGACGATGACGCCGGTCCCGTTAGCCGCCATTGGGCCGTCGGCGGCCGTGGGCCGGCCGCCTTCGGGCGCCGGCCGACGAACGACTGCGCCCGTCTGCCGCCTCTGCCGCCCCGGCCGGAGCAGAGACGGCAGACCTGGCAGAAACGACGGAACTGGCGGACTCTCATAGACAGCAGAGACAGCATAGGCGAAAGAGGCGGTAGAGGGCATCATTTTAAACCGTGGCAAACGGTCCACGACCAAAACCGATTTTTACACGCGCTGATCGTGACGAAATCGAAGGACAAAATGCGCACCACGCATGTTTTCACTTACTTTGGTCTGAGGTTAGACTGCACATGAGGCGGTTTAAGGAAAGCTGAAGCGATCGCCCGTTTCGAGACATGATCCGACGCCGGGGGACGTTTCAGGCCGGTTCTCGTGACGGCGTTTCGGGTCTGGACACGGGGCGGCCTGACTGGGCGGCGTCCGGTGTCAGGCAGCGGCGCAGGCCGCCCGGCAACTTTCCTCTGTAATCGGCCGGCGATCTGACCAGGCCTGGATCAGACACCTCCGCCAGCGGCCGGGAGCAGGCGGCCGGGACTGGAACAGGCGTCGGACGCGGTCCGGTCGGCCGCTGCGCCGCGCCGCCTCCGCGGTGAAAGGCAGCCGATATGCTAATAACAGGCGTCTGGGTTTCTTTCTCGGACACGAGCGCGACCGAGCGGAAAGAACGATGACCGTCCGCCCGCCCCGCCGGCCGACCGGGAGTGCGGACTGCTCCGCCGGCGGACGCCGGAAGACGGCGCGGACGCGGACGGCCCGCCGCGGCGCGAACGGGCCGCCATCTGCGCGGGCGGCGATGGTATCGCCGGCAAATGGCCGTCGCATCTGCTCGCCGCGCGGGCGCATCGGTAAAAACGGTGTCGGACGCTGTCCGGAGTGAAATCCCGCTGCCGGCCGCGGGCGAGAGCCAGCTGGCCACGCGCGGCAGACGGTTTTTCGGCCGACCGGACGGCGATCGAGATACGGCAGCCGTCGCGGCGTCCGGCCCGAAACCGTCCGCGCCGTGAGCGAAGTCGAGAGTTGCCTTCACGCGCGGTGCGCACCGGCGCGTTTTTACCGCCGGCTCCTAATGCATGACGACGCGCGCCGGGGGCATCCTTTATGCCGCGCGCAAAAAGCGCAGCCGCTTGAGAAACGCACGTGCGGTTGCATGAAATGTCCTTTCACTTGAACGGCACTGGTGGGCGCTGATGATGAGGCTGACAATGGGCCGGAAGCGAGCGCTATTCAGAGTCGGTGTACACTCTGGGTGGAGGGTGACGTCGAGCATCGTCAGTGACACACATGGGAGGGACATGCGGCCGAGGGACAGGGCTCTGACGTCACCGTGACCGGGCCGTGAAGGGTGAGAGTCATCCGGCTCAAAAACAACCCACTTAGAGCCGGGTCAAATTGACGCAAGGCCTGACTTAACTACGCAACGGAAAGTTTGTTTAGAATTCGCAGTGGTGCTGTCTGACTTCGTGGTACCCCAGTTATTTCAGTTAAACGTGATGTCTGCTCAAAGTTGTTCTGCTGGAGAGCAAAAACAAGAGGATTTTACAACGGAGATTCAAACCGAATAGGTGTCGCGCGGATTCAACTGAAAAGCTACGCCAAGCCAATTTTTCCCAGTCCGTGCTCCTCGACTCTCTTTCCGTGTGCTGTGTTGCCGCCGTACCACCTGAGACCACGGCCTACTGGGATGGGGGGGGGGTCGCCCAGCCCCACCGGCCGCGGTCCTGGGTGGACCCCACCAGGACGCGCCGCCGCCGCCGTGTCAACCGGGGAGAAAACGGCGCGCCCGAAGCGCGCGCGCGCCGGCCGCCGGCGCGGGAAAGTAGCGCCTCTGACCGCATTCTGTCGGCGGCGGCGGCGGCCGCGCCGGCGGCGTCCGGCCGTGCTACATCGGCGAGACGAGGTCAACCGGGCAGGCGGCCCGGACGGACGGCGGCCGGAGCGCCGAGGACCGGGGACCGGCCGTCCTGGCCGAGGGAGGACGGAGGAGGGTCCCGAGGCGGGCCGCCCCAGGGCAGAGGAGAGTCAGACGTGTCTTCCAAACAGACCTGGGAAGAGCAGGAACCAGGGGCCTCCGAGGAACAAGGCGTCGCACGAAGGTGGCAGTACTCGAAAAGGTATCCCAAAGACTTTAATTCAGTAGGCTTTTGCACTCTCACTTTTCACGCAACAAAGTCCAGTTTTCGGCCTGCCTAAGCGCACATGAGCTTCGTAAAGCGATGTTTCAAAAAATATGTCGCAGATTCCCACGAACAGAAACATTAATTTGCGTGGAATGCCTCAGTATAGGGCATTCACTGAAAGTCACAATTGCTTCCGGGATGTGAAAAGCCTAATTCGAGTCCAATTTCATGCATCGGCGATCTAAAATGAATTTCCCAGGATATGAAAGTGGTAATAATATCTTTTCATAGCGCTGTGAACCATCCTATTCTATCGTCCATCTCCTTCACGAATAGAAATGGCCTCAGCTTCAAAAGATGATTATGACAATGCAGACTGCGAAGGATACAAATGAATAAAGACTGCCTGTTAAACCTGTTGGATAGTGACCAAAAATGTCATAAAACAGAATAACCTGTTGAATTTTAAGTATGATCAGTCGAATATTTGGTACCCTTTTAACTTGTTCTACAGTTACAGTTGATCCACATCAGAGCATGAGAAATGGGTAAATGCTGTTTCTGTCACAGAACGCTGACATTTGTTTATGAAGCAACTCGCAAACGCACTTAATGCGTTGTTTTGTACTTAAAGCTCGTTTAAAAGTACTCCACATTGATTCAAAAGTTCGTTTGTAAATTCTAAACATCGTCCTTATTTCTCCCTCAAGGGAGCACCACCAAACAAACTTCACGGTCGCATTACGTCAGTTGCAAAACCCGCCGGGAAGCGAAAACCAGCAGCCAACCGGACCAGTTGGTTGCCAGTCGGCGCCAAGGCCAGTTTTACGTCAATGGACGAGTGGCCGTATGAATCGGACGTCCTTGAGGAGCGGTTTTTGTGAGTCCGCATGTGTCCGACCGGCCCAACCGGAACAGAAACGGGCGAAAAACGGGTTTTCCGCGGCGTTGACCACGCCGTGGACGTGTTGAAAGGGAGGGCTAACAGCGTACGAATCTATGTCCAACGTGACAAAGTCGTGGGCTTCCGGCTGTAGTTAAAGTGTAGTGAATGCGCCTGATGTTTTGTGGTGGTTTGACACGAACTAGACACAGGCCATGGAAAATGGCCGAAAGATCCCGGTATGAAAGTGACGGGCTGCATTCATTGATTGCTATTCATGGACCTTGCAGCACAACTCAGCTGCCTTTTCCACGAGTTAAACGTTTCGTTGAAAAGGCTTAACGTGAGTGTATACAAAGTGCAGCTACTAATAATTCAAGCTGAAAGGACTTGTTCGAAACGCCTTTTGAGTTTTAAGCAAGGCGTGAAATGAAATACGCTTAGCATATTGCTGCAGCAGTTGTCAGGCACGATATTTTACGTTCGCCTTGGATGGGACGGCCATGTCGTCAGGAAAGTCATGATATTCCATGAAAGGGGCATACCATTCAACGCTTTCCGTTTGCGAAGAATAAAAAATAGCAACAGCTTTCATCGAGCATTTGAGTAACATCGCATAACATGGAAAAGAAGCATGCACAGAAACGAGGATTTATAACATAGCATGTGCGTTTCTGTGGGTTTCTGATAGTACACCAAAGATGTATGCAGTTCCTTTCAGCTTGGATATGGCTGACTCCGTAAGCTAAAAGAGTCAGCTTTGACTATTTCGTCAAAGACAAGTACAAACTTTTGAACGAACGACAAGTGACATCCAGAAAGCAAAGCTATTACTCTTTTGGCTGTGTCAGATAAGCCATTTTGCCATCTGAGTTTATGGAAGGCGCTCGAAAAGTTAGGGCCCAAACTCACGAAACGAGCCACGGCGGTCACCGCCTCGAACCCGCCGGCCGCCAACACCTCCGGCTACCGCGGCTACCGGTCGCCGGCCGGCTACCGTCAGTCGCCGCCGCTACTCACCAGCCTCATGGTCTGTCCACGGTGAAGTCCGGTCACTGAATGAGCTCGCCACGGGGGGAATCCAAAAGCTAACGTACACCAGTCCGGGTGCCTTATATCGCGCCCGCTCTCGGCCAATCAGCGGCCGACGCCGGCCGCGTCCGGACCAATCAGCGGCCGGCGCGGCGGCCTGGTCCACTTAGCCGGCCAGAATCCGGGTCACCGCCGGCTCCGCGGCTGGGATGGGCCCGGCGCGGCCCTCTCCCTCTCTCCCGGCGCGCCGCCCCTCTCTCCGTCTCCCCGCCGCCCGGCGAGATTAAACTGGTCACCGAGAGCTGCTCGTTCGTCCCCATTCGGTCCGACTGACGGCTGCCAAACTCGCCTGCGCCCGCGTCGTTGGCTAGGCGCAGTATCGTTGCAAAGGAGCAATCAACTGCGGATGCGGTACTAATTGGGCAGTCATTTTTCACGGTGTGGGTTTATCTCGAACGCTTTCCATTTCCTGCTCCCCACCACTCCTTTTCTCCCTCACTCTCATTATCGAACATCTTCAGTCTGTTCGCTTGCAATAGTACGCTTGCTGTTACCAGCCTATTCATTGGAGCTGAGCTACACGCATGGTTTTGTGGATATCGTGGCCCTACTTTCCACCTCTTTACCCTAAGAGCACCAGAGTATATGTGATAGTGAAATATATTTTTTCCTCCTTGCTTCCAGAATAAAACTGAAATATATTCTCAAAAAACCTCTAACCTGTGGAAGTGGTCGTGTAGCTCTCGTGTAGCTTTGTGTTTTGTGTTGCGTCGTGTTGCTTCTAGAATAAAACTAAAATATATTCCAGACAACCTCTAACCTGCGGAAGTGGTTTTGTAGCTCTCATTTAACTTTGTGTTTTCCCAGAGCTTCCGATACAGCCCAACAAAAACTCATCACCTTTCCCCAAACGCCTCCCAGGGCATCGCGCCCCGCCGCAAGTCCAGTCTGTCGACTCCTCGTGTCCTGGCCTCCCGGGCAGCCCGGCTCGGACGCCGCCTTGTGTAACCGAGAAAGTCGCGCCGGACAGCGCGCCGACAGCCCGGGCGGCGCCTCCTCCGGCCGGGCGCAGGTCACTCTCATCAGCTGGGTCGTCTCGGCGGTCGTTGCGACACGCGCTGCGTTCCGGGGTGGGTCCCGCCTGCCGCCGGAATGGTAATTCGGCCCGTTTTGAAACGCGCCCGCCGTTGACGGCGATCGTCGGAGGCGATAACCGGTGCTGGCGCCGAAACTTTCGTTGTCGCGCGCAGAGGCGACGGTTCGTTTGCGTTGCCGATTGACGGCGATTATTCTTTGACGCCACGCATGGCGAATCCACAATGCAAGCAGACAAGCTCACCGCACAATACTGAAGTTTAAGTTCTAAACATGTGGTCGGTGTGATTATGGCCTAGCCCATCACCCGTAGTTAAACAGTGCGCCAAGAAATAACAACAGCCTGGCGAGAAGCGAGAGGCTCCATTCAGCAAAGTTTACCGCATTTGGTAGTCATGACTACTCGCGTTACGCAATGAGACTGTTTATCATCGGGAAATGTTAAAATTACTGCGCAATAAACTATCCTTGAAGCTTTTTGAAAGATCACTTTCATGTTCGTATTACTGACATTGTGATTTGTTGGATTTGTCTGGTTTTTGAAGTTTCCATAAATTCACGATTGTTGCATTGGATGCGATTATTGTTTTAGCGGAGTCTTTACCGGAACACAGTTGCATGATCGAGTAGCATGTTCAACCGTCCGTAAGAGACAGTCGTTTTTTTTGTCGTATGTTGTAAACCAAATCAAGGTTGCATATTTATCAACGTATCAGTTCCGTCCATAGGTGATCGTCTTCTCGGTGTACGCCGGTCGCACAATGACGCCCAAGAGTGCTACGGGGCTTGGGCGAGAAGAAATGGAGCACGTTAAATCCTTCCACCCGTCACACAGTAGCTCCGACACGGGAGCCAGAAAGTCAACAGACCCGAAGTGAAGAGGGCCGTGACGCTAACGAGAGTTTAAACGCGACAGCGAAACGAGATGACCGACTTGTCAAACCGCAAGTCACCCGGCCGAGAAGCATCCTGACGGGCCGCCGCGGCGCACACGACTCTTCGGCGTCTCCCACAGTCTCGGCTGGAGACTGGAGACTGGAGACTGGAGACCAGAGACGAGACGCGTTCGCGCCCGCGGAGTGACTGCTCCTGAGGCCTGTGCCCGGACGGTTCCTTCCCTTGGCCTGCCGGTCTCCGTCGATTCTGATCAGTCGTGCGCCGCCGCCCGTGCTCAACAACGTCCGCTGTCTGGGCTCAGCAGTGTTCACCGAGTGCACTAAATAGGGTCCGTTGACAGCTCAATGACGTTCGCCGTATGGACTTCATAGTGTTCAAAGAGTGTGCTCATTAGTGTCCGTCGACTGCGCTCAATAGTGTTCTCCGAATGCGTAAGATAGTGTGCACTGAATGTGCTAATAGGTGCCCAAAAACTATGTTCAATAATGTTCTCCGACTGCACAAAACAATGTTCACTAAGTGTGCCCAGCGGCGCCCAACACCGGTACTCAATAGTGCCCGTCGAGTGCACACAATAATGTCCAAGAACTGCGCTCAGTAGTGTTCGTCCGGTGCACGCGATAGTGTCAAACAGCTGTGTTCAATAGTGCCCGCCGAGTGCACACACTAGTGTCCATGTCCGCGTGTGACTGCGTCGATTGGCATGCATACCGGCCGTGGCGTCCTATTTAGCGGCCGGGCCTCCTGAACGCGCGCCGCTCCGGCCGGGGAGGACTTTCCTCGGCGCCGGGGCGACCCCATTGCCCGAGCTCGGCCGCTGATGGCGCGCGCCGGCCGATGAAAGCGACGCTGGCACGCCTTTAAGGGACGCCGAGCGGATCTCGCGACGATTGTCTGTGTTCGGACTCGGCGATGAAGGTTACTTCGTTATTGATGCATGCAAGGTGTTGCAGTCGCCGGGTGGTAGTGGCGTACTCTCTGATGCAGTCTCTCGCAAGTTGTGTGTCGCCGCCCGGGTTTCACTTTTGGTGATAGTGGATGTGTGTGGAAATGCAGTCTGCGTGGTGACAACCTTAGATACGCTGCTGTGTTGAAATGTAGTCTCCGTGTAAGCGCCCTGTCTTGCACTACGAGGTTCCGCCAACAGGTTTACGTGTCTTTTCTTTATATCTGACGTAGACAAATGAAGACAGACGTTAAACAGCACCTTTCTCTGCTTGCTGATGACTGCTTATTCAACTGTCGTTAATCAAACGTTTTGTTCCATGAAGATTTGGGTGTTCAAATAGCAGTGAGCAGACATTACATGCATTGCATGTCACACAAAAAACTGCAGGAAAGGAAAATCAGTACGCAGAAATCTTCATCCGTTTCGTCGACAGGGAAAATCCCACGAAAATTGCAAGCATCTCGGTAACCGCTTTTTCAGGTGGAAAAATTACCCAAACGCTGTGCGGTTCAGGCACTGGCAATAAATCGGCATTACCCTTGCATGACTGCAGGAGACAGTTCAAAACAAGTCACTATTGACGAGAGTCATTTCTTTAGCCTGCGAATAGGAGAACTGGACGAAAGCGTATAGGACTCGAGACAAGTGACTATAAAATATCTGACTGGGTGGCGGTACTGAATGCCGAACAGACAGCCAAAGGACCTTGAATGGAAACACACAGAACACGATTTCCCCACGACGTGAAGATGCTTTGTTCCTCGGAAGCTTGTATGGATCACAACTGCAGCGCTGGGAGTGTGAGCCGGCTTATATCTGCCCTGCAAATACGCTGTTAGCAGAATAAGTTCCACCGTTTCCGCGTCCGCAGTGTCTCGGAATCCGCGATGACTCCATGTTAATTTCTGTGGCCTCTTCAATGCTACGTTGCCGCCTTAATGGTTGAATGTTCTCCCGAACATTTGCTGTGTTCATTGCCCTAAGAAATGGTGATCTGGTGCTGTCTGATAAATGATCGGCTCTTCTGCTCTCTTCCTGGTTGTCTCCGATGTTCTCGTGAAAAGTCCTCATGGCAAATGGGTGTCTTGCTTCGAAGCCGGAAACTGAATTCCTGGTTCTATGAGGACCCCCTGATTCTAGTTCCCTGGCCACTGACTGTTCATTTCCGTTCTAAGGACCGACTGTTCCCTCTGTTCTTCTGAGGACAGATGTCTCTGTGATGGAAAACCGACCTATTGAGGTTTATTGTCCGTGTCGTAAATTTTCACGCTGTTTTCATGGACCATAACGTTCTGCTATCCCCATGGTTTCTGCCTTCGCTCTCTTTCTGAGGAAGTACCGTTCTAGGCATGAAATATTCTCCTTAAGGGCGGCGCACCTCATGGGGCATATTTTCCTCTTGGAGAACACTGTTTCCGCTCTATAATGACACCCTTTTGGCCTGTCTTTACTTACCCTCACGACACCCATAAACTGCACCGTTCTCCTCAGAGCCAGCTGTCCTCATAAGGACCGACTGCCTTCACCGTTCTGCTCAGGGCCGGGTTTCCCCCTGAAGAGCGCCTGTCTCCGCTGTGGAGTAGACGTCTCCCTCAGGACTACCTGTCTCCGCTAAGGACCGCCTCTCCCTCCGTCCTCTCAGTGACCGGCCGACCTCGTTTGGCGGCGCCGCGCAGCCGTCGACCTCCGCTCTGAGCGGAACCGGCGGCCGCCGGAGGTCACGCCGGGTCACCGGAGGTCAGGCCGGGTCACCAGGGTGGGAGCGCGGCGGGGAACGGAACCGGACCGCTTCCGGCTGGGACGGGCGAGGCGGAGCACTGCTCAGGCGGCCGCTACGCCGGTGCTGGGCTGATGATGCGGAAAACCTTCGCCCCGGCGTATTGTGCTTTTGGTTGATTGGTAAAACGTTTGATGATTTAGGTCGGAATGTTAGTTGTTTTTTTTTTTTTTTTTTTTAAGTTAGTCGTAAATAGGCGTACGTCGAATTGTGCGTCGAAAGTTAGTTGTCTTTTTGAGTTTTTTTTTAAGTTAGTCGTAAAGTGTGGCGGAGAACTCCGTCGATCACAGGAAGTTATGAAGAGTCGGCATGTGTTTTATTCTTTTCATAAAGAAGATCTGCTGTCGCGATTGACAGGTGTCATGACCATCATCGTTTTGGTTTTAGACTTTCACAGTCCGTGAAAAGATGAGGCATCTATTATTTCATCTTCCTTATTTATTTCTAAGTTGGAAGACGAAATACGTATCTAGTTCAGTCGAGGGAGCATCGTATTTGGTAATCGCACGAGAATGTCGTAGTACCGCCTTCATGAAAACAGAATTTTGCCTTACGCAGCAAATAATGTTTGCTGCGTAGGGCAAACCGTATTTGCTCAGAATACTGTCTGCCCTATACAAGACAAGCAGTATTTTGAGCAGTACTCTTTGCTCAATATACTGAGCAGTCATCCAAGCACCCAATGCCAGTAGAAAGATATTGATATGGACGCACTAATATTTGTCTTTTGCTTTTGAGGCTTTCTCGCCGTAAGACAAATGGTCAAGCAATGGCGAGTTTATCATCTTTAGGCGGTCTCCAAACGATCACCTCGGATGCTGCAATGTCAGGCACTTTTAACAGATCCGCTATTCCACCTATGTCGCTTCGTTGCAAGGAGATGCCAAAGAACCATAAAACACAAACGGTGTGCAATATAGTTGCTCGAGCGGTTTCTTCTCACAGGCTGGCCCATGTTAGGTCCGTGTTTAGTAAGCGATCGGCAAAAACGTAGCGTTCGTCAGGTGCCCGTTCTTCAGCCGCCTGCACCAACAACAAAACATTGCCTCAGCCAATCAGTGAACAAAACCTACCGAGCCGCACCGTCCGCATCGCTTCCCTCGCGGGCCGGCCATCCGAAACTGAAACAATCGCATCAAACACTAAAACCGCATGTATCTCTTCCCGGCATGAGGCGTCCTAATCTCCTCTGACAAACGTGGGCGCTCGAGCCCTCTTCAGCCGGTGCCATTCATCTCTCATGGAGACGTTCCTGCTCAAGCGCGCCCCACGCGCCAGCAACGCCCGGTCTGCAGCGCCCTGCCGGAGGTGCCCGCCGAGAGAAAGTTTCGCGCACAAGTTCAGACGCGCGCAGGAATGTTTGTCCGGCTCCGGGGCGGAGACAGAGGATCATCACTGTCTCCCCCCTGTTTTTAGGAGGTGTGTATTGCATTAGGATCAGCAGTCTGTTTCTCCGTCATTTGTCAGTATTCCGTGTTTCGTTGTACTTGTCTGTCCGCCTGCTTATCTGTTCGCCTTTTTCTCCCTCCCCCTCCCATCCCTCTTTCCCCCTCCCTCCTTCTCTGCCTCCTTCCCTCTCTCTCTCTCTCTCCCTCTCTCTCTCTCCGAGCAGTGTCAGGGGCGGCTTTATCGGTTCGGTCCCGTTCCATGCGGCCCCGTCTCACTGTGTCCTCCCTGGCCGACAGCCTGAGCGCGCCCCTGGCAGCACGCACACCCCCTCCCCCGTCCGCGGCCACGGTGGTCCTCCCCGCCCCGGAGGGAACACGGCTAAATCAATAGCCGCGTCGGCCGCCGGCCGGCGCCGACGACTGATTGCCTTTCTCTCCGTTCGGATCACGGCGCAGCGGGCACACCGCCGGCGGTCATCAAACTCGGGCGCCAGTGATCGTCAAACACGGGCGGCGGTGGTCGGCAAACTCAGTGGTCGGTGGCCGTCAAATTGACGAGGAAGCTGGGGGTTGAAGGCAGACTGGGGTTGTCAAAGTCACGGCTCACTGTACTCCGGTGGAACTTCTAAGCATGCTAAAAGCACGTTCGGCATATGCACAGAGGTTATCAAACTTGAACGTCAGTGGTCGTCAAGCATCGTTCATTGCAGGAAGTTGAGTCACGTATATAAGGCGGTCCCAATGACTCCAGTGTCCCTTATGTACGGCGGTCCTAATAATTCCAGACTTTATAGCTCCGTTGCCGCTTTGTTCGACTGGAATTGAGGGTATCGAGGTGCTTTGTCACAATCATCTACCACTCCTGTAGGCCGCCGCTGGACTAGTTTTCAAAGTCATCAATTAAGTGCCAATGTTGATACACTGCGATCAGTCATCGTCTCGTCAGACTCTCCGCACGGATATTGCTCCTGGCTCTGGCGATAATCTTTTTAATTGGATAAAACCATACAATTAGCGTTCGTGTAGTCATCGTCTCTCCTGCTGAAAGGGTTGCAATTAGTTTAATGATACAGAAATAAATAACTATCACACCAAGAAACTTCATGGGATAGTCCAGCACAGGGCCGTATGTTGTGTATGCACCACGGGCGAGGCTGTGGGCTAAAAGGCTTTTACTTCAGTTGGCAAAAAATGGATCAAAATGAGTGGTCCAGACCGGCCCGAGCTTCTTACAAAAAAAAACGTTCAGCAGCTTCGCAAATAATGGACATCGATTTATGACATTTTCACCCGAACGTAATTCATTTCTTTCAGGGATCTGCATCTGCATCCATTGATTGCGGCGAATCTCGGTGTGGCAGCTGTCCATCGGTTGCGGATGTGTTAAATGGAGTCCTTTGATACTCTGCTTATTCACCCTCAAAGTGATGGAAACGCGACGACATACACAGCAAGTGCCGTGTCAATATGTAGGTCTACAGATCGCTTAATTGGACCTTGTAAATGCTCGAGGATTCGAAGCACTGGACTTTCTTTGATTCTATTCCGCAAATGCCTTTTGTTTTCTCTCTCTCTCTCTCTTTCTCTCTGTCTTCCTGTCTTTTTTGCGTTTTCACTTTTCCGACCAACTGCCGGCCATCTCGTGACTAATAACCTCAGGAACTTCCAGTCCCGAGATTGCATACGTACACGCCAAACGTGCCGCGAGGAATAAGCAGATGTCGCAGTTTCACCGAGAAAAATCCCAGGACGACTGCTGCTTCTCCAGAACGAAGCGCATTAGAGCGAAACGTACCACTACATGTGCCTGGTTATGTGCCCCGGTCATGACCTGATCTCTAATGGAACTTGAACGACTGATCCGAGATCTTAGTGAGAGCGCTGTTTGCCATTAGAAGAGGCGAAGAGACTTTCGCGTGGACTGTGCAGAGTATTTATTTATTTATTCAGTCCATCGCGCTGCAGCGCTCTCCTGTCATGGCCAGTTACCTGCGCTCGCGACGTTAAGTATTGTAAAGTTACGGCGTTCTGTATTGTGCTGAAAGTCATTTGGCTTGTGTTGAGGTGGCTGTTGTCGACTGCCATCAACTTGCTTCCGTCCTTCAAGCTTTTTCCGGAAAGCCAATATGTTTAACCCTTTTCCCGGAGGGCTAGACGGTATGGTCGATTCTCGGCAGGCGGGGGGGGGGGGGGCGATTTGGCCCTTCCTGAGATCTCGAGAACTACACATCCGACTTCATCGCAACAAACGGCAGTCGATTTCCCATAACGTGAGCTACATTTCTATAAAAAATCAGAGTTTTGAAAGGTGTGGATACAGGGGCAAAAATATCAAAATCAGAGATATTTTTGGGCTTCTTATAACTCCGTTGTTTATGGACCGACTGCGATGAAAGTGGGTTTAAAAGATAAACAGGGTTTAAAAGATAAGAGGATTGATTTTCCAACAACTGAATGAACAAAAAAGGCAAAAAGGTTTTTTGGCTTCTGCTAGTCATGTCATGCTAAAGAAGTACAAATCGCATTACAATGTTTGTATAATGTTAGCATAGGCGGTGCCAGGGACATGAAAAAGGGGAGCTGTCATGGTCACACGTTTCTCAGATCAACTTGTGACTTTTGACCTTAAATGATCTCCAGTGACCTTGGAGTCACTTGGAATTATCTCTTGTGCATTTAATATTATCTGTAAACGTTTTCAATCATTTGAATTTACTCTATTTCAAAAATTTCATTTTATGGCTATTGTGATATAGGGTACGCGCACTGACATTTTAGGCCATAGCTCCATGACCCGACTTCATATCAGGCTGAAACTTAATACACAAGTAGAGGGCACCCTTCTACGATATATATATATCCCGGGTTTGGCATTTGAAAAAAAACAGCGACGAAATAATTGCAATAAAACCAAATTTTGACTTTTGACCTTGACCTGACCTTGTAAAGTGACCTCAGATGACCAAAATTATAGCTACACATTGCCCAACTATTTAGCCATACATCCAAAGTTTTCAGTTCTATCTTAAAAGTGCTGTTTTTGGCAGACATTTTCCTTTTACCCTCAACATGGCCAAAAATGGCCTGAGGTGCCTCCCAAAGACGTTGCCTGGCTCCGCTCCTGAGCAAAATAGAACTTTGAAATTTTGTCACGGCACGTAGAAAGCATAGCTAGGAAAAGTGACCAGGTTTCGTGAATCTGCGTTAAAAAGCCTGGCGGCAAGTAAAAAAAAAACAAAAAATCCGGCAGGGGTGGATTCAGCCCCCCTGTCGGGAATAGGGTTAAGGAAAATATTTTGTACGGACAAATATAGAAAAAAGAGTTTTGGGCTGAAGTAGTCTTCCGTCCCCGCGTGGAGCTTGTCTGAGGGGTTTGGGCACTTACCTCTCAACTTGTGATCAATTTCCCACTTTCTCCATGGGTATTACATGAGAAGAATTTTGTCGAAAGTCCTTAAAGCCCTCCCCAATGTTTAATTCTGCGGCTTAATGCAACCGCATAAATAGGGGTGAGCCTATTGAATACGGCATGCAATGTCACGTATGCTACCGGCTCCGACCAAATTTTCGCATGCGCTGTTGGGCTAACATGCAGCTGGCGCTATTGTTTCATTTCATCATGGTTTTTCTCCCAGAGTCTGTCTCGTGAAAGCCAAGAGGTTCATGAAAGATGACGCCATGCGTCAGTTTCCGTGCGTCGGGTAGCTCCAGTGGCAAATGACTGTTGTTTCTGGCGATGTGGATATTTCTCTGTATTGAAGGCGCATGCTTAGCCTCTTAATATCAGCAAAACAACTAATAAAGAGTGCTTCATTCCTTTTCGCCTCCCAACCGCACATAACTGCCTGAAGCTATTCACGAGGCCATTGATCTCCACGAGGCCGTGCGTCTGAAGCCGTTCGGGCCGGTTTGAACCGGCTGGTGTCGGCTGCGGTCCCGGTCCGCGCCGGCGACCATATGCCTCCCGTCGGACGGCCTCACGGTCAAAACAAACCGGCCGCCGCCGCCGTTTCGAGGTTTCGCGGGCGCCGCTCCGAAGCCGCGCGGCGCGGCCGGCAGCGGTTTGGTTTCTTTCCGCCCCGCGCAGGACCACTTTCTCTGACTTTGAGGCCCGCGAGGCGGCGCGTTCCGGCGTGGCGCGTGTCCTAAACCCGCCCGGCGCGAATTGGTGTCGGCGCGGACTCGTACGGAAGCGGAAATCAGCGCGGATTGGCCGTGTAATGAGCGCGCCATCCTGCCTGCTTTCCACTTTCGGAGGCGTTCAGTGCGAGTGATGCGCTAGTCCTTTAGTCGTCCAGCGCAGCCGTTTGAGGGGCGTTTTTCGGACGTCACGCTGCAGGCGAGCGCACCGGGTGCACCGCGGCGCAGCCGCGTGACGACAACTTACGGAATCGAACTGTTTGCGGGCAAAGCCGACCCCGAGGCACAGGAGAAAGATCGCGGACTTGGGTTCGGTGGCACCGGGTTCGGGTCCCGGAAAAAGCCAATTGCCTAGCCCGACTGTTACCTAGCGGTCATCTGGCAAGTGGCCAGAGAGGGTCAACCTGGCACGGGGCGGCCGTGTCGCAGCATTGCACGGCACGGAAGAAATCCCTCCGAGATCCTGCCGGACGAAAATGGCCGGAGGCAAAATTACCCGTTGAACTGGAATCGCATTGCTGGGTGGCGGGTTCAGGGTGCAAGCAATAAGCGCTGCTTAGCATGTGCTCTGAGCCTAAGGAAAGAATGCAAACCATTCGGGCAAAAAAGCCATGCCTTAATCTTCTTTTCATGCTCATCATCAAACACGGGCTTAAAACACTTAAGATAGTTCTTTTTTCTGCAGATCTTTTAGCTTCTAAAATACCCGACTGATCGTTGCCTCACTTTGATCTGTAGATTGGGATTTGTCTCTCCCATTGCTATTTTTCCTTCACGTTGCAGAGAGGGATGGGTTACGAGCCTCTGCACTCCTTCTCTGCTTACCTTGCCCATTATCCTGAAGTCTGAATCCACATCTGAGTTTCATTTTTTACGGTTAGGAAAACAGGAGTTGCTATTGACTGCGCAGCCAGGTCAACAAGATTTCCTAACAATTCAGCCATGCGTTTCTTTTAAGTCAGATACTTGCATGCCTAATGTCTTTCGGTGAAAAGTTGCGTAGACTTCAAACACGGCTTGTAATGCCAGTGATCTTTGTGATGAAACGGAAATGGAAAACTTTTTTTCAAAACGGAACTTCAGTTCGAAGTAAGCAACACTTGCTGCGGAAGAAAATGTGAAGAATGTAACAGATTTTCGGCATTTTCCGATGTGAACCGTGGCATGAAGCCTAAATTTATGGCCTGTTCTCCGGGCGCGTTGTAATTAACGCGTTCCGTCGTGTGAAACAGATCTGTTTTGTGCAGTGCAGTGACTCAAAACGTATAATCTAACAAAACCATGTAATCGTGGGTAGTGCCTGAATCATATGAATGGTCCCGATTTTTTAAAGTGAATTTGAACTGAGTGATTTCATAGGATGATGTTAGGGATCGGAACTCTTGCTAATCAAGGCTCCTTGCATGGACTTTGACCCCTACGCTCGGTCGCGCAACTCCAGGTAATGGCTGATTCTGTGTCGAAAGTTTTACGTGCCGCCAAGGGTGCGACACGACCGTGAGGCAGTCAGCTCGACCCCATGTTGGCCAGTCGCCAGCTGACCCGCCGGCCAGCTATCGAGCACCGAGACGACTCGAACCCGTCCGGCTATAATGGGGAGATGAACGCTCTGTCCCACTGAAGTATCGATCACGGTGGCTCAGGAAGGAGACTGCATGGAGGCTGCTCAAAACGACAAAGTTTGCACAAAGAAAAACACATAGGCTGAGTTTTTTTAGATACAATTAATCCGAACACCACATATAAGAGAAATAACTCGCAACGAGTCTAAATTTAGTTCTGCATCATGCTGATACAACAGATGAACTGTGGAATCCAATGTAAGTGTTAAGCACCAAGTGCACAGCTTTCTTAATGTTTCTTCGTGTTTTGACTTGAGTGCTGATATATGCGTTTGCGGTTTACGTTCGTTTTCCTTCTAGTGTGCCAAGTTTCAATGTTTGTAAATGGTACTTAAACGTTATAAACGCTCTAGTGACCAACGTATCCTGCCGCACGTTATGTAACAATACTTCAGACATTATTCGGGTTAACCATCGTTCGACGCTTTTCTCCATCCGGCTCTTCCTTTTCCTTTTTCATTCTTTGCCTTCACCCACCATTTCCTCATCCTCTACCTGGCCTTAGTTCTCTCCAGCTCCCGTCCTTTCCCTCTCCCTCTTTCCCCGCCTCCCGTCCTCCCTCTCTTTCTCTCTCTCTCCCTCCGTTCTCCGTACCCCTCTCCATCCCCACCCCCTCTCTCCTCCTCCCGCCCTCTTCCCCTCCCCCTCTCTCTCTCTCTCCACCTTCCATTCTCTCTCCTTCTCTCTCTCTCTCCTATCGTTCTCCTTACTCCTCTCCGTCTTCCGCCTCCCCTCTCTCCTCCTCCCCTCTCCCTCGCTCTCCACCCCCGCTCTCTCTCCGCCCTCCGCCGCCAGCCGGCCTGCCGTGGCCACCGCGCGGGCCGCCGAGGTCATTACCACGTCTGCGACGGCACGCCGGTTCCCACGGGCCTTTTCACTGGCCGGCCGCCGCCGACAAAGTGGCACGCCCGACCGGCGAGAGAGAGAGCGCCCCGGGCTGGCGGGCGCCCCCGGAGGCGGCGCCCCGGGCGTCGGCCGGCCCGGAACTGGGCCGCCGCCGCCGCCGCCGCCTCCGGGTTGTAGATCGCTGCGGAGTCTGCTCCTGAGAGGGTACAGCCGCGCTCCGACTGTGCTGCGGCGGGACGGTGGAGGCGCGTCAGAGGCGGCGGACGCTGTGTCCGTAGCGGTATACGCCAAGTCCGTAACAGCAGAGGCTGTGTCCGTAATGGCTGAGGATGTCTCCCTAGTGGTGGAAGATCCGTCTTTAACGGCGGAGGTTGCGTGCGTTAACTCAGAGCTTGCCAGAGTCCGCCGCCCCTCCGCCCCCCCACACACACTATGGCCCGGCGGTGAGGGAGGCAGTTTCGCCATTGGCTCAGGTTCGGACGATTCCGGAGCCGACAACGCCGCCGCAGACGGAGCGGACGGGCCGGAGCACTCGGCGGGAGACGGCAGCTGAGTGCTGGAACTCTGTCCCGAGATCTTTAGTGGCTGCGGCCCAGCTCAGGCTTGTCCGCAGGCAGCAGTGGTTTGAAAGGGCGGACCGCTGGTCTCCCCTTGGCCACGGAAGGCGCCCGCACGAGGAATGACGATTCCTGGCCAATAGCGCGCAGATGACACCGTATTGGCTATCATTGAAAAATGTGCTACCTTGATATGGCACAAACGGCGTTTCATGAACGTCGGATATCGTTCAGGAGTCCCCGGGACGCCTTGTGGGATCCTCGGGGACACCCCGAAGAGCCAAAGCGCGACCCCAAGCCTGAAAATGCGCCCTTCAGCCGTGAAATGGTGTCCCTAAAAAGATTAAAAGGGTACTCCAGGTCTGAAAGGACACCCTCACTATGTAATGACGCCCCTAAAAATGTGACAATGAATCTGTTTTGCCCTTCAGTACGTCCGTTCCTAAATACGGCACTGTCCGTTTAGTTTATTGGGTTGAGGTGGGTAAAATATAACATCGGAAAATTGCTCTAAAGCAGCTGCTACGAAGCCTTCTGGGGCTGCGTTTTGGATGCACAGCGTTGTGTTCTGCCTACTTATTCATGCTTCAGAGAAAATACCAAGTGCCGCCATGTAATGTTATAGCTGTGAGAATAATTTGCAACACATTCAATCTGTGAATGAAACATCGTCGTTAACTGTAAATGAAGCTACTGAAAGCTACTTGATTTCACGTGGCTTACAGCTTACAGTTCATGACGTTTTTCACGACTTGACAAGACTCATCGAAGTGGACGCATAACTTTGTTTCGAGTCCGAGGCCATGTCTCTGATTAACGGGCACACTGAAGACATTAACCCAGGAAGCGGAATTTAGGTAGGACTCCGCGGCTTGGAGGCATTTGATAGGAGTTAGAATCCAGGTCGCTACTGTAAACGTTTTCCCTTGTGAAGGGGCATTACTACAGACATCTCAGAAGGCCAGAACGCTCCGAACGCAGCAATGTGCTGGCCTGTCAAGCTGAGCCTTGAGGAATTGTCTGTGGTGTGCTATACTTGACGTGATTTGAGGGACTAATGCAGTTTGAAGCTTGCTCTGAATCATTTACAGCCACAGACTCAACCTGTAGCTTTAAAATCTTAACGCTGACAAAAATGGCAGAAAGTCGCCAGGAAACGTACAGATTAATCATTTAGTTTCACTTTCCGTCCAATTCATAGTGAGGGTATGTGGCACCTCCGCTTTTGAGTAATCAGAGCAATCGAATATTGGTGTAGACGCTGGGCTTCTGGGTATTCAGGAAAGGTTGTCTTATTAGACGCAAATTAATACATGCTGAACATGTATGAAAGTATGCCGAGCCTTTTTCAGTTTAAAATAAAAATATCCAGTGCGTATTGGAGTAACACATACGGAGGTAGTATTAACACCAAGAAGCCACCTTGCATGTGTCGCATGACGCCGTGTTCTGTGTTTCTTCCCAAACTTGGAAGTTCATTTCGGAAAAGTGTTTTATGCTGATTTTCCCTCAGTGCATTTTCCAAAGATAATGGATGTTTAGTTGCAGAGGATGTAAATGATCTTCTGTAGACCGGAGTGTTCATCGATGCTACTGTATATTACACATCACAGGAGCTTCAAGTTTAAGCGTCATGCACGCCCATGTCGTTGTTCATTGTAGTTACTGAACAGCCCAAAAAGGGTTTTAGAATTTAGAAAACGCTAGTGAAAGAAAACGTCACTCGGAATATCTATATGAGCAAAAGGCTTTGAATCTAACGCTTTGCGAATTTATATGGAAACACTAAAGAACTGAGCTAATATCTGGTGAAGACCTCACTGTCCAGTGGATGAACAGTTATTAGCTGCAGAAAGCATCATGATCAGATCGAGCCCTCCCGTCTAATTTCATTCTCCTGCTAGTCATGGAGTAAGACTCACTCACTCCCTCGACCCACTCTCACCCACTCGGTTTACGGCCTCGTTCGTAGTAAGAGCGATATATTGCAGCCTCAGCAGCCGTTGATGGAACATTCTCGGATGGATGCGGTCGGCCTCTTTCGTCCGTTTGCAGCGATTTGGAAACGGCAATCTTCTCCGTGAGCGGCTTTCCTATTTCCAACTGCAGTGAACGGGCTTCTCAAAGCTGCACCAACGAAGTTTACCGCCAGCACGCATTTGCAACATTTCAGTCACAAAGACGTGAGATCAGTTACGTGCGGATCATCATTATTCTCCTTTACTTTTCAGTTTTCAGCCTTGACACAATCAACTCGACTAAGCACCTTAGATGACTTGTGAGTTTCATGTGGGATTCCATGGACCCGACAGAGACAATGATTTTGTGTCTCTTTCCCCCGTTGTATTACACCTGGGAATCTGGCCAGTCCACTTCAAAGCGACAGCTGTGATAAGCCCTTACTTTCCCAAAACACCTTACAAAAGGATTTAGGTCCAAAGTCCCCTTTCTGCTCTTTTCCCATTTAGCCAGCTCAGTGTCTCATTGTTGTCTGTATTTTTCCTCGCCAGCACGTGCGTAGCTATCAGGCCACCTAGATGTAGTGAAATGCAACGGAAGAGAGATCAGACAGCAGCCCCCGTGTCCCCAATCTGCATGTCTTCAGTCCCACGACAGGATGTAAAACAATACGGAGTTTCGCTTTCACCGAAAAGGAAGCTGCTAATGCATTCCGGCGATCTGAATAGGCAATCCGGAGAAGCGACGACACGCACACAGATGTTCCTGGGCTGGATGGTGTTTTCTCCGCCAATAAATCAATTTGTCAGACGGACTACCTTGTTTCCGTCACAGTGGCGCAATGTGAGGACTTAAAAAAACTGCTAGAGATGAAAATTGCAAAAGGCTAGTGACAAATACCTCGATGCATTCCATTTCTTTTTCAATGAGGAGCACGTGTGCCAGTTACCAACGAACACATCTGACGAGCCCAGGGCTCTCTTCCACTGAATTCGCATGAGCTTGCAGCTAGTAAGGCTTAGCTCAGCGCAGCCCTCTCCGCTTCGACAAACCACTGCGCCGCTCCATGTTGAACCGCCCTTTTTCTGAGGCGTAGGCGGCTCACCGGTCTCCCGGGGCCTTGCACCACCGTCGGAAAAGGCGGCCATCTACCCCCGAAAACCCTCCTCAGCGCAGAGCCTGCAGCTGCGCGAGCCCTCAGCGGCCGTCGCTGCAGACGCCGCCTACGTCTTCTCACGCCGTCCAACGAGGGCTCGCTTTACCGCGGGGGTCCCCGCCGTCGAGGGGTCGCTCAACCGGCGGCTGCGAGACGAACAGAGACGCACGAAAGGTCAGAACTGTCACGTGCAAACGCTTAAAAGCCCATATCTGTCATATTAACAGTTCGGCAAGATTTTGCCCTACCAGTCGAAATAATATACTAATGGCCTCCTTCCAGAGCCAGTGCGTGAAGCCGCCAACATATTTACGACTTCTTCTGCTCACTTTTATTTGTGCATTGATCTGCCACCTGCCTGACATTTGCATTCCTCTCGATCTATAATTTTAACCATATCTGTCACCCACGCTGGTGGGCAGATCGGCAGATTTGTGCACCTCAGGAGACGAGCCGTCCGTGAACAGCCACGTCACGAGTTGCGGCCCCGGACTCCGGGCCGCGGCACAGGGCTTCCCGGCGGCATGAGCAGACCGCCCCGCCGACCACATGGCTCTGCAGCGGGGAAAACAGAGAGCTGCAGAACAGGAACGTCACGGGAAGGGGGGCAATGCAGATTAGCTCGTGCAGGTGCAAAGCACAAGACGGAGGGGACGTGCGATTGGCAAACATCAAAGGGGAGCCGGTCGTGAATGAGAGTTGTATATGCTTTAAGATCAGGGTACGTCGGCCTGCGAGCAATGACGAGGGAAAAGCAAACGAGGCAAACGAGAATGGGGTAGGGGAAGGTAAAAGAAAGAGAGGGAGAGAGAGAGAGAGAGGTGGAGACCGCGCCGCACCAGATCGGAGAGGACGACTGCAGAGTGCAGACGAGCGGCCACCTAGCGCGCCGTTTTTCCCCCGACCGTTTGGCGCCGCTTTTTTGGCGCGCCGCGGCGTCGGGCGTTTTTGGCGCGCCGGGGCGGCCCGTTTCGTCGCGCAGGCGAGGCCGCCGTTGTCCGTCGGGCGGGCCGCAGGACGGCGGCCGCAGCCGGGCGGAGAAAGTCCGTGCCGTCCTGCGCACCTGTCGGACCGCGACCAGTGCCGCAGGCGCGCTCCCAGCGACGCGGACTGGGGCGGCCGCGCTGGAACCCACCTCTCGAGGGGAGCCCCCGGCTGGAAGAGAGAGAGAGAGAGAGAGAGAGAAAGGGGGGAGGACGGTGATGAGCCAGGGAGCAGGAGTGTCTCCGGAAGAGGGTCCCTCCCTGGAGAGTCCCGCTGTGACCGCCTCTGCCGCCGGCAGAACGCGGGTCATGACCCCACGGGCCCTCCGGGACTGCGAGGAGAGGGGGTTTCGTTGTTCGGCTGCCTCTGAAGACCGGCCCGCGAACCCTGCACGGCGGCGACCGACTGACGCCAGACGGGACACAAGACTTCACTCAAGACTCCGCACACTTGCGCCCACGAGGCTATGTTTCTCAACTAACAAGGAAACAGACGGACAAGCAGTCTGCGCGATGTGATGTGATAAACGTCACGGTTTGATGGCCGGCGTGACGTAACGGCAATCACGACGTAACGGTAATGAGAGCGGCCCAGGGACGGTGCAGTTATACCTGCCCGGTCCGACCACAACAGCTGATTTAGTTGCAGTTGTGCATCACCATCAGCTGAGTCCACGGCGAGCGACGTGGACTCTAAACGGCTCGACGATCAAATAACCTGGAAATGAGAGGCGCGGTTAATTTGAAAGCATCAACGGTGATTAGCGAGAAGCCTGAGTACAATCTAGTAAGGAAATGAGCGCATTTCGTTTGGTAACGGAGGCCCATCAAGCGTTGAAGTAGCCTCAGTCTTCAGGGGAGCATAAACACGTCCAGGAAGTGGCGTCAACAGCTCGATCCAGACGATGACACGGGCGCGATGTTCGAAGAAAGATAAGGACTGGCTAGCCGGAAGTGAAGGTACTAAGCTAGGCTAAGACGATGAGGCCAGGCGGTTATTACGTATGACCACTTACGCTTTAGGAGATGGCTTAACTTGCTGAGTACTGTAGAGGCTTAAGCCTTCGCCAGAGCCTTCGCCTAGTTTATGTTAAAACATCAACTTATCTTAAGCAAGAAGACGTTAAACAGTATAAATTCACAATGCCACGAAACCGAAGGCTTTTCGGAACGTTTTTGTCTGATTTAGTGCAATATGCATGCAGGATAACAGAAAACAATGGCGCGATGGACGGAACGGAACTGCGATTTAACATGAAGCAGACATATGGTCTCTTCGCAAGAAGCGGTTTTGCGGGAGGTTTCTGCGGCGGAAAACGGTCTCGTTTTTCTTTGTGTCTAGCACAAAACAGCATCGTCACATCCAGTTACATCACTTTCATCGGGGACATTTCACTAAGTCCTTTGTGCATCCAAAGTGGAGGCAGCAAAAAGCGCATGTCGCACGTGAATAAGTGAAAAAGTTGACTTGTGCCGAAAACATTAACTCGTGACCCCGATGGTCGACGACCGACTGACGCCTGACGAGATACGCGACTTGACACAAGACTAGTCGGCTTCCAGCTACGACGCTAATGGTCAATCCTGACTGATGCGTCGAAAAAGAAGCCAGAAAACAAACAAAAGTGACCCGATGGGATCAAAGCGACTCCAGCCGGACGCTCTGACTAATGATCGAGCCAGATCGTGACCCGAGTGTGTCTGACCGCTAGCAGCGACAGGTGGCGCTGTGGCGCTGGTCAGACCAGCGGGCTCCCGCCCAGCACCTCGTGATCCGTGACGAATGACCAGGTCACGTGGTGCATGGACCAATCCACCACCTGTCATGCGGTGTCAGAGGAGTGCGATAAAGCACGGCGACTGACAGGCGCGCTACATTGAGAAGGCTGTCATCCCGACGTGATAAACGTGGCAAACCTGGCGTTCGTGTAGTGGACTGGAAACACAGCGGCACCGTAGTAGAAACGTTTGCTGTCCACTGCAATGTAGTACCCTACTCTGTAGTCCCCAACGATTGTTTTCGTCGTTGTTTTTTGCGGCAAAAGGAAGCAAAACTCCGCCAATTTCAAGGAGTCAGCACTCTGCGCCCTACCCTACTTTGAATGGAAAAGCGTTAATTATGCACTTAAGTACGGTTCTGACTATGTTCTTTTTCAGCTCTCAAACAGCACTAAGAAGCCTGGGAAGAGGTGTGTAAGACTGAAAACAGACCAACAACAATGCTGGAATTCTTTGACAGCAGAGCTAGGAACAGCCCAACAACAAAGCTGTGAGCCGTCCAACAACAGACCTGGGAACGGCCTAACAACAGAGCTGGGAGCGGTCCAACAACAAAGCTGTGAGCTGCCTTACAATAGACCTGGGAACGGTCCAACAACAGAGCTGGGGACGGTGCAACAACAGTGCTGGGAATGGTCCAGTAACAGAGCTGGAAACGGTCCAGTAGCGGAGCTGGGACCGGTGTGACTGGTAGTTCCGGGACTATGGCCGGTGCAAACAGCCTTACCATGAACCGCAAACAGTGAGTGCCACTTTGCAAAACCATTAAACAGGTGCCGATGTGGATGTTTGCCGGAGGTAATTTCCCACACGCGGTTTATTGTCATTGCTGCAATTGCTGTGTGAGCCGGAAATGCACTCCCTTGAGCGTCCATTTCCGTTCCGCGGGAGCTTGGGTACCTGATTCTGGTCGTCCGCTGGCCGCGTGTAGACCCAGCGATGACTGTCGTTTTATTTCCATTTGTATTCTGTTCTTTCGAACAGGAACTTGCTTCAATGGTTATCCAAACCCCCAGATTAGGCTGAGCTTGGCTTAGCTTACAGCTGAAACGCCTGGGTAACAAACTGGCGATAAATTTTCGCCTTCGTTTAACCTCCTATACCCACCAAGAGCAGCCTGGAATTTACCATGCCCCCGACTGAACTTGTAAGTTGTTTCAAACCTCGCCCCTGCATCGAGAAATAATGCACCGACTGTAGCTGCTCTGTTTGGTGGGTACTGGACCTCAGTTGCCAGTCACGGCTGTGTGTACCCACCGCCCCTGTCGTCTCTGGATTGCATTCTGGAACATCGTTACCAGGTACTACCTACCGGACTCGGTTGCTACTCACTGCTGCGGGGGTCGATGTAACTGTGGTCATCATTGCCTCATCGCTGCGGATGATGCATTTCCACTGTGCCTGTTCCGTCAGGCTGGCACTCTGACGGGTCATCACCAGTTACCATTTAACGTCGGTCGGTTACCAGCCATTTCACGGGGAGAGGATGCGCCCTCTAGAGATGCTCTGTCTGACGGCTACCGTGGAGCGCCATTACCAGTTACCAGTCACTGTCGGTCGGTTACCAGCCACTGCTGTGGGACAGGATGCACCCACTTTAGCTACTCTGTCCACGCAGTTGCGCCATTGCCATATACCAACTACCAGTTGCCGACCTCGGTTACCGGCCTCAGTTACCGGCCTCAGTTACCGGCCGGCGGCCGGGCGGAAGGCGGCCACCGAGGGCCGGGCGGCGCGCTGACCTTTAACCCGGGGCGGCGGAGTTTTACCCGGCCTAGCGGAACCGGGCGCCGGCCGCCGGCCATCTGGCCGATGTAGGTTAAGGCGTCGACGCCGGCCGGGCGGCCGCCGGCTGCGGCGTCGACCGGCCGCAGTCAAGGTCGGTCGGCGGCGCACAGAGGGCGCGGCCGGGCCTGGAGACGCATAGGGAGGGAGGCGGGGGAGAAAGGAAGTGAGGGAGGGGATGGGAGAAAGAGAGAGGGGAAAAGGGAGAATGAAAGAGGGGAAAAGGGAGGGGGAGAGACAGAGAGCGAGATAGAAGGACGGGGGTAGAAAGATAGAGAGATAGATAGACAGATGGAGAGAGAGAGAGGGACACGCAGACAGACGGACAGACGGAGAGAGGAAGAGAGAGACAGAGACCGCTGAACTTGTCGTAAGATATCACGGCGAATGATCAGGACTGCGTAACGCGACGATTATAACAGAGCTCTGCCAAGTTGCACGCTCATTGTTTGCTTCGTTTCTTCCCGCAATATGTCTTTTCATTGGAGTATAGGCATGATTCCCAGAACAGGCCTCGTAAAAATTTTATTTGTGGTTTTTATGTTTGCCAATCCCTAGGCAGTAATCAACTGGCAGCGTAAGACCTCTGGATATCGACAAGGCAAAAACTAGCATCCCGGCCTCACGTTCGTTGTGGTTTCTATGTTTGCCATCCCTGGGATCTGGCAACGTGCCGGTGTGAAAAACTTGTGTATGGATTCCTGCGGGATGGCATCTGAGGAGTCTGGAAAGAATAGAGTTTCACCGAGAAGACATTTCAAATATCTCAGGTGCTCTTGTTAACTGTGATTGAACGATTTCTACTGTTCTAACAAGCCAGCAAACTTGACTGCTGCTGCCAGATGGGTCTCACGCTTTCTCACATCACCATTGAGTGGTGCGCAAACCCAGCAATAAACAATCTGGTGACTTCACAACTCGCCCATCATTTGGTCCCCTTTTACTACGCCACGCCTTTGTGTGCAGTTCGTCACCATCATCGTCATCATCGTCGCCATCGTGGTCATCATCATGATGATCATCATCATTATCATCATCGTCGTCGTTGCTGCCGTCGCCGTTGCTGCCGCTGTAGCTGCCGTCAACATCATTGCCGTCAACATCGTCATTATGATCCTCACCCTCTCCTTCTTTCCCTTCCCCTTACGCAGGTCCACTCGCCTCCTGATGCCAAGGCTTAGACCAGCCTCGGCCGGAGTGGACCGGTCCGGTGTGATCCGGCGGATCCGGCTGCGGCGCGTCCGACCCGGTCAGTGATCCAGATTCAATATGGCGGGCGTTGCGCTCCGTTAGCCAGCTGTCACAGAATCGCCGCGCGCCGCCAAATGGCGGGAAAGTGAGGCCGCGGCTGGACGTGGGAGCAGCGGCGGCGGCGTGGCCGGCCGGCGTCCGGGCGGTCGGGTTCGGAGCCGAAATTCGGCCGTTCAAATCACGCGAACCGGCGGCTCTGTCGCGGCGTTTCCGTTGAAGAGTTAATCTACCGCCGAGACGAACTCTGACGAGAATTCGGCCTCCAGGGGAAAATTTCGAAATTTTGTTGAGCAGATCGCAAGTTAGTGTTGTTAATTCCGGCAAAGAAAGCGACAGATCTCTTCAATTCAATTTCGGAACGCCGTCTGGGGTGCGAAGCGTGGAGAATGTGTCCAAAGCGAGCAGTCGTCTTGGTGCGAAACGGGCCAAAAATCATAGTCTGGAGCCAGAAGCTCGTCATCTGGAGACAGCTGGTCCCCGGTCGATGACTCCTCCTGGACGCTGAGCCATGATCTTGGGACCGGCGCCCGATCCGCTGGCATGATCCCCAGGCTTGATCCCCAGCGTGATCTCCAGCCTGATGCAAGTCCGCGGGCAGCCGCAACCCGGACATGACGCAGCAAGCATTGTTCTAACTCCGGTGCCAATTCACGCGGGAAGCCCTCATGGTCGTAAAACAGCTCTGCAATCTTCACAGCGGGAGCCGGTGCTCCAGTGCGCAGGATCCTGAGAAGGGGAAAGATTTTGTGGTAGCGGCAGAAAGCGGCAGACGCAAAAAGTCGTAACACGAGCCTGGCCGGGCGACCGCTTCGACCTGGGCGATGCGCAGAGTTGCGTCACTTTCGTCACGCGTGCAGCTCCGTTGCGCCGCGAAAGCCGCCGGCCCGCCCCGCAAGGCCGCCCACCTTCAGCTGATTATCGCCCACCGTCAGCTGATTGTTGGCCACCGTCAGCGGATTGTTGCCCATCGCCAGTTGACTGCAGTTCGCTGGCGCCACATGACCAGGAAATTGGCCCGCCCAGAAGTCCCTAGTAATCACTCAGTCAACCGACTGTCGCTCGCGTTCAGCTGTTCGCTGTCTGCCATCATCTGATGCAGTTTTTGCCAGCTGACTGCCGTCCAGCGTCAGCTGACGGCCGAACTTCCGGAGTGGCGCGACTGATGTGATGTGACGCCTAATTTCCGCTACGCCAGGCGACGAGAGGAAGCCTCCAACGGTAATCTCCGCTGGCGGTAGCAGCGTAGAAACACATCAGGGCCTGGAATGGGGAATTTTTTGGCTCCAAACGGTCTGTTTACCATACTAATAATACTCATGCTAAATACTCGGCATTTGCTGTGGTATTTCGCCACCTCACTCTTCTTGGGGTGGGGCGTCGGACTATAGCTCGGCAGTCAACAAGTGGACTGGTTTGACTGATTCAAACGGCAATGCTCTCAGTCATGCGACCACGGCATATCACAGTTTTGGGACACACAGGTCTTCTATAAATCGGAGATCACGGGCATCCCAGGGCCGAAAGACGTGAAAATGTATGCACATGATGCCAACATATGTGTATGCCAGCACAGCATGCCAGCATATCTGAGAACAATGGCGAAGGCGGTCAATGTAGGTCACGCGGTCCTAGGACGTCAATTAGATTATTATTTTTTTAGAAACTCTCTATGTGGCGCATGAAGCTCCGCAAGCACCATCAAATTTCATCCAATGCTTCTGAATGCTTGTCTCTCTAAATTCGGGTGTTGGCGCTCGCAGATATTTCAATGATTCTCAGAGCTTTTTTTGGCGTAAATTGGCAACATATTTGAACAATGACTACTACAAAAACTTTACGTATGATGACTTTGTATAAGATAATGGACAGTCTGCTTTACATTTTTACGATATCTTGACATATTGTACAGTATCGGCTATCTTGTATTACCAAGATATTTGTCGATAAAGCCCAAGCAAAGCAGAAAAACAGAAATACGCCAAAGTTGTAAAAAGCATTGTATTTAGAACACCATATTGATATAACCTCTGATGACCTCCACAAAACATTAGCTGCAATGTGCACAGTTGATGTGCCGAGAGGGGCGCTGGAAATTTTGACAGGGCTGTACCTTTTGGCTATAGCTATAATAGGCCGAGAAAAAGTGTTGAAGTCTTACGTTCCCCCCCCCCCCGAGGCTGCAAGTGTTCAGACCCCACCTTCAGATTTCGGTGTTCCCAAGCTGAGGAGGGGGGGAGATGCCCGCTGCCTCCCTCTCGGTTCCCAATGGTCCTGATGACCGGAAAGGCGTCGCGGGAGGATCAGGTAAGTCCTTTGGGCGCCGCCGGCGGCACCGCCAACAAACGCAGGCCAGACGTCCGCAGTAAAACTCACTCTGGCTCTCCAGGGGACTGTCATCGAGGCTAGACCAGAGGTTTGCCTTGTTGGGACACTGCCATGCCAGCATCGTGCGCTATGATGCCGTGTGCATCATATTAATACTGGGCGGCCATTTGAGTGTTCGTTGTAAACAATCCAACTACTGACTGTCGCATTGCCTCAGTTTCTACATAAAGCGCAACCAAGCCAAAATGAAGTGCAGCAGACCTCATGTGTCACCATTTGAGTTTTATCACGCGTGCAGGTGCGTGATGTCAAATCAAATAAAGTCAAATAAAATCAGATCAAACCGCAAGCGCGCAGCATTTCACGCCGTCCCTGCAGTTTCCTCTCGCCCCAGCCCGGGCCGCCAGCACTGTTCACCCTCGCCGGGACGGCGGCGATGCAGTCGCCCGGACGTTCCGCCGAGCGAGAAAGTAAGCAGCCCGCCTCATCACGGATTCAGGAGCAGGGCGGACTTTTTTCCCGGTACCGCGCGCACCCTCCGAGCTCTCCCTCTCCACCCTCGCCGCCGCCGAGACCGGCACCGGTGGCTGACCGGGATACCCGCCGAGCCCCGCCGCCGCATCGAAAGTGCCCTCCCCGCCCGGCGCAAGCCGCTGCTGGCACGCGCAAGCCACCGCCGCCGCCGCCGCCGCCGCCGCGTTTCGTCTCGCCGACGCGCGGGTTTCACATTTTCAGGCGTGAATGCATTCGGGGCGTCTTCTCACTCGGTCTCCCGACCAGGCCGGCCCGCTCGGCTGACCGCGTTCCGGCAGCCGCCGGCCGCGGACCGTGTCGCCGCCGGCGGCCACGTGCCGCGGGCTGCACGTGCCGCCGGCCGGCACACGCCCGCGGTTACGGCTGCGGGACTCGCCGGACACGTGGCACGTGCCGCTTGATGATGTAGACGGGTGCCACGAGTCTTCCGATCTGGAAAGCACGTGGCACGCGTCCTGTGATGCTCCAATGGATGTATGGATGTCTGTTGATAGCGCAATGGATGCCTGTCAAGTGCGATATAATTCCTTAGTGGACGCGTGCCACGCGCTGCGCAGTGATCCAGTGGACACGTGCCACGGACCGTTTGATGCAGCGACGCGTGCCGCGGGCCACTCGGCCTTCCGGAGGTCAGGAGCGGCCGGCTACCCGGGTTTAGACGAGGCCGGAGCGCCCGCGAAAACAAGGGCAACGCCTGCCGGCTCCTCCCAGGCAGGGGCGGAGTCAGGCACAGACTCGGGGCGGCGCCTGCCAGCACGGTCGCCGCGCCGCCCGTGCTAACACGCGCTAGAGGAGAATATCAGCCGAGCCCCATCGGTTTACTCCCCGTCGGGCGGCGCCTGAGCACGCCCCTGCCCTCCGTGGATCGCTGTTCGGCCACTCCACATATTCTAATTAACAAGCACAATGACCCGGTTTCGAGCGTCGAACCGCGGCCGGCAGACGGCGCCACCGTCTGCGGCCGACCGCCGGCCTCAGGGGCCGTCCGTAACGCTGGCTAGACGCCGCCGCTGGGTCCGACGCTGCCACCCGGCGGCCATGGCAGTGAAATGCGGCGCTCGGTGGCACAATCCGCCCGTTTTTTTCGCGTGGGTTTGGAGTGCGTGTTCTGGAGAGGCGGCTTTGAGATCAGAACCTGGGGGAGCCGAGTTCGTTATGTGGACGGTTATTACAGTACGGAAGTATATGCGTTGGTGGGAGCATGATGTGAAAGGGGACGCACATACGTACATTCCCATCTGCACTGAAAGGGCGGATTTCAGAGTGGCGTTTGCGTTTCATTAATTCTGGGACAGTTTGTCCCTGGAAAAGCGCAAGGTCATAAATGCAACATTATTTTGCCCAATCCCAAAATACATGGTGTTGATCGTTGCAGTGTCTTATCACGTCATGGCATTCTCAAGCTAGCCTTCAGAACCCTTTGCCTCATTGCATGGTCTTTCGCCCACTCTTGTTGTGTTCATCTCCACTGAAGAATGTGAGCAGAATTATTTACAAAGCATTGCTGAAGCATTACAGCATCATTATCTTCTGGCCTTTTACCTTTATTTATTACCTTTTACCTTTATTTATTACCTTTTATTGTAACACTTAGATTGTCAATTTCGTTCGTTCATGAGTAATTACATCACTGCTTTCAGTAGCATCTTATGTTTGAAGAGAATCATTTCAAGTAATCGCTGGGCAAAAAAGTACGTATGTGATACCTTTCGTGACTGTCTTGCAGCAGGATTTCTTATCATCTCAGTTCCAGTGAAAACGAACTGAACAAACAGCTGCAGGCGCGGGCGATGGCCATCGAAGCTAGAAAGGCGTAACTTTTGTCTCCAGGACATCTGTTACTGGAGCGCCTTTCTTGTCTTTATCTCGCTCCTCTTCCCCCAGTCCCGACAAAAAAGAGAAATTGCCGGTTTCTCTTGTGACATATGCGTTGCGGTGGTTCTCGACTCCATCGTATGCCAGCTGCACTGCAGTTATATCGGTGGGCAACGTTGTGTACTGAGTGGCTAGTGTTTCAAACCCATTTTTTGTTCTACGCCACGTCCCAGCGCGCAGCTTCAAGGGCATACACAACAGTCCGTTTTGCTGAACCGAGCGTTGCAACAGGACTGCGGCACCTGGAATGTGTGCAGACCTACTGACATCAAATGACTGTGCTTGTGTTGATAGCTTGTCGTGTGTTGTTTTACTTCGCATCACGTTATATGAGCCTTTGGACTGCAGTTCAGGCCCGATGACTACTGTCAAAATGGTCGCGAATATACGGTTGCTGTGCACTACTGCATGTTCAAATAATTCAGAAAGGAGAGGTAGGAAGTAACTCAATAATAGTAGGAAGAAGCAAGAAAGCATACGTCTGTGGCGGAGAACTGGACGAGGAAAGAAACAAAGAAAGATATAGAGGTAAAACAAGGGAGAAACAAAGAAGAAGGAGAAAAGCGGCATAATTCTCAGCAACATGACATGCTTTCCCGTCAATTCAACATAGTCATCACCATCACATTTATTTTCTACGCCACTCAGACAACACATCAGTATGTTCGCGCTGGAAGACTTCTTGCATGCTTTCACACCTCGTCAATGAGAAAAACCCACTGCCCACGCGAGTGATTTCCCCTTGCACCTCCGGGTCAGCATCACCACGAGTGCCCCGAGCGAAGCTGAAGCCGCACCTGACCTGGTCTATGCCGACAGATGGCGCTCGTGACGACCGTGACGACCGGCGCGTAACGCGACAGAGGCCGGCCGTCCGGCGCCAGATGCGACCGTCACGGCCCGGGTCGATCGCCGGTCAGTGCAGGGGCGTACCGAGGGCGGGGCGAACGAAAGACGGAGATGATGCAGGGCGGACAGCGCAGGAGGCGGGGTGACGGGGGGGGGGGGCGGACTCAGAGCTGGAAAGAGGTTCATTGTGAGCGTCTCTACTCTGCTATGGCTGGAGATTTCGGGAAGTTATTGGTGGGGGTCTGCTTACGATTTCAGACCGTTTCTTTCCATCCGTACTCATGGACCTAATAGTAAAGTATCTCAGAAATATGGAGGAGGAGGGGGCAAATCAGACCCTCACAGCCCCTCAATCCCCTTGAATTGCCATAGGCCTAATGGTAAATTATCTGAAAAATATGAGGGGGAGGGGAAAGGCGAGTCAGACCCTTCCAGCCTCTCAACCCCCATGATCCCATCCATGGCCCTTACGCAGCAGCGTCCCCTGCATCATCTCAGCAGGTAGTTAGCTACAAACAACAGGATCGTCATTGAACCTGCCAGCGAGGAGGTCAGGCAGTCTTTCGAAGCGGAAGCGCCGGTTAATCTGGGCAAGCTCAAATTTCGGACGCGCGTCGAGCACCAATGCTGGGGGCGAGGCGGGCTTTTCTGTGTCGGGTCCGCCAGCCGGACCCCCGGCAGGCTCCCGAGCACAGGAGCGGGAGCCATGGCGCCAGGGGGGCTTCAGCGACCCCAACGTTTTGGTGTTTAACACAGACCCTATGGGCGTTGACCGGAAAGAACTGACACAAAGTTGACTCTCCGAACTGAGGAACTCCCATGCCCCTGCTTCCGAGCGTCTGCCAATGTCGACGAGGCCTGCTGACTCAAACGTCAAGACCTGCCAGACTGGCGCCGCAGCTGGTGGAGGGGGGGGGGGGGGGTCGGCTGAGAATGGGTGGACGCCGCTGCCGGCGGCTTCCAGACGTCACGAAATCATTCGTCGACATCGACATCTGGGCGCCAGTGCCGGACTCCGGCGGGCCGGGAGCAGGTGTCGGAGGCCGTCTTCTCCCGCACAGATCCGGCGGGCGGAGAACGGGGTCAGCTGTTCGTGACGTCACCTCCCTGTCTCCCCCGGCCGGCTCTCCCCTCCCGGACGTCCGGCCGGCGTGGCGGCGGCCGCACCGTGTTGAGCAACAGAGCACCACTGATGGGGCAGCAGGCTGCCGCAACGCCGCCCACGCGTCCCGGTCAAAGCAGACCGGAGAGACCATCGACTGTCCACAGAGACATCTAGCGGAACGACCGGCACTTGAGCTTTACGCCGCGTACGTTCCTCGTTTTTTTCGGCCGCGGTCACAATACCGAAAAAAAGAACATAGCCGTAATTTCGGTAGGGGAAATGACGTGTAATCTGCGTCCGGCGGCGTAGGCAGTTCAGACAAAGAAAACTGAGCGCACATGACAAGGGTGTACCCCTCGCACTAATGTCCGTCCCCTGCTCGGGCGCCGACGGTACCAGTTAGCGTCCCCGCTCGGATGCCGGCCGGTAACAGCTGCGAGCGCCGGCCAGGGAGTGGCGGGGAAGCTTAACGACATGCAGTTACGCAGATGCGTCCAGAACTGGGCCGTTGCGTTCCACTGGGGGCGCGCACGGCCAGCTACGACTACCTCCAGGACAGTTCGCGAGAAAAGACCAGTAGATAGTATTCGTGACGTTCAGATGACGACTTCCCGCGGATTGAAATGTCCACATTTGTTCAGTCAGCCGAAGTGCTCCGTGATGTTAGAACCAACATGCAAATATCCAACACTTCTTTATGCGATCACCAAACACGCTCTATGATAGCGATATGGCTGGCTCAGAACAGGCACGTAGCCAGGATTTCCCTTCCGGGGAGGGTCATATGGCAAATTTTGTCATATGTCACTGGCATAAGACCCAATTTGCAAAAAAGGGGAAAAGTCGTATGCTATTGACCTCCTATTTATCGCACAGGAAAACATGATGTTTGCTTTTGTAACATACATATATGATCACTGTTCCGTATTACTGCGAAATCGCTAAATATCTTGTGTTGACCGCTTTGTCTGCCCCCTGACGAGATACAGGAATATCTAATGCAAACAGGCCTACGTTACTCATAATGTAGACTGCTTTGCTTCGGGGATATGGCCCCCATGCCCCCCTGGCTACGTCCGGGGCCCAAACGGATTGAGGCGATCATTTCTCAAAGCTTCCCTTGGGCTCGGATTCGCAACGCCCTGCGCCCGGACGGAAAGCTCCGAAAGCTCTAGGTGTACCCGTCTCAGATGTGTGGGTAACACACGCTCCCTTGATGTTGGAGTGTTTTCAAAGTTGGCAAGACAAGAGCCCTTTAAGGCAATTTGTTTCCATGCGACACCACACGGTTAATGCGACATAGCCAGAGTTGGCGTGGCCACTGCCATACCTGCCATATACTCTGCTACACCCACGGCACGCTATTCGTTGCAGCTGGGATACCCACAAAGGAAAAACTCTCTCCAAAACATCTTGGCGGGACTCACAGAAGAATTACCGATCCGCCCGACTACCGAACTGTCGATGCTTTGAAAGCTGACTGTCGTAGCAGTCCCTCCCCTGCTTCCGTTGTCCATACGGTTGTGTCACGGCCGAGATTTGTGGACACGACATACATGGCTGTCTACGTAAAATGTAAACGTAGTATTCTGTCCCATTTGGGAGCATCGCGCCGCCATCAAAATTCCCAGAACACCAGGGCGCGGCCGGTCAAAACAGTCTCGAGTCATCACGGGGCCTCGTAGCCCACGAAGCGTGACAGAGACGGAGATCATGGACGCCAGGCCAAGCTTTATCATTTCTGCCGCCGTGTAAACACTTCGGGTTCCCAAGAGTGTGTCGGTGCATGCGCCACTCTGCGGCTAAGGGCTGTACTTGAACTTCCCACGTAGGTTTGAACGTTGATGCTCACAATCATGTGCCGCGGCATCCGCGATTGCACTGCCCTCTATACGTGCGTAGCGCCCTCTTTCCTCCCACCACCCATAGTCAGACATTCCCATCGCAGGTTAAAGTGTATCCCAGTCGTAAATGATATGCTGTTTTCACGTCCATTGCACATTCATTTTCATCTTTACCTTTAATTTCCAACCTCTACCGAACTTCCTGCAAGAAACTCCTACGTGAGTGGAAGTGAGACTCGTGTTATTTGTTCCCTGGCTTTTCGTCCCGAAGGTGCAGGAATACACCCGCACACCTAAAATTGAAGATTTTATTGTTTCATCCGCACCTTTTCATGCAGCGTGTTGTCCTAACAGTGCAAATTTCATCAAACTGGCACTTAATTTGCTACGTCAGGGAGTTTGGAGATAGCTCTCTATCTCCAAGAAACACGTCATCATCATCGTCATCATCATCACACCCAGCCATGTTGTTTGGACATAGGAGTTTCGTTTGTTTTAAACACTGAATGAAGCGTTGTTATATGATTTTACTGTCAACTTAGAGCACGAAGTTCGCCGACCAGTTAAAAATAATGGTATTTATCGCAATAGTTTGGATTCAATGCATCATATCTCTGGGAACCAAAGATTATGTAGACAATTGCTAACGTCATCCAACCAGGCGGCGCGATAAATTTAGGTGAGCAGCGGATGGGCTGTTCCGTGGGGAACTGACAAATGTTGAGCGAACAGTCCCACATGGAACAAATGCATATCAAGACAATGAAATGTGCAACATTGTGTCTACTTCCCTGACAAAAAAAAATCGGTGTTTGAGCCATGCTAGCAGAGCAACACAAACCATGCGGGAAAACGCTGAACATAGCAGCGTGGCCTCCTGCATGACGGTGAACGGCACACCAAGCCCTTGTTGAACATCGTCCCGCCAAACCTGATGAAGGGACCTCCGGGCAAATGCGCTCTTGGCGTCGACGCCTAATGCAAAACAGGTGCGGCAAAACGTCGACGCTGATATGAACTAGGCCGAGGTTGGGAACCGAGATGGACCCTGTAGCCAGTCCTGACCGCGAGGAGCCTAACAAGAGCTAGCGTGGGGTCCAGCTGCAGACGGTCGTCGTCGGCATGTGCCTCCGACCCCAAATCCAGCGTCACCGTTGCCCAAGACAACTTTGGCAACGTGATCAGCGCCATGTGACGGGCCTACTGAGTCAAAGTTACACTGTTTATGGCGCCCCGTCTTTCTGTGTATTACAGAAACGGCAGAACGTCCGAAAATGGTGGTCTCTGTAGGTCCTTCCTCCCCCTGTCGGACTTATACCACCGAGGGTACAGGGCCCGAGAGAGACAGAGAGAGACAGAGAGAGAGAGAGTGAGGGACACACACAGAACTACACTTGCAGACACACGCATCCAGATGTACCCAGGCAGACACACCAAAAAGACCGCAGATAAAGGCATATCTGAGCGGACGCAAACAAAGACACATCCAGCCATGCGTTCAAAACTATATTGACACATGCACACACAAAGACACATCCAAACAGACACTTACACAAAGGGACATATGAACATACACACGGACAAAAACATGCCCAGCCATATACATAGACAAAGATAAATCCAGATACACAGAGACAGGCAGAAAGGCAGGGGAGCCAGACCCAAGGGCAAGGGGATGGGAATTCCTCGACAGTTGAGGTGGGAGGCAAAGAGGCATTGTGGGTCAATTCTTTCCAGTCAACGCCCATAGGCTCAATGTTACATTTCAAAACGTTGGGAGCCGGCCCCAGCCCCCATTCCCCGCTTCTCGCGTACTTGCCCAAAGGCAGGCAAAGACACAGGCACAGTCGGGAAGAGACATCAGCAGGCACAGGCAGAAGGAGACAACAAAAACAAACACAGGCAAAACGACACACCAACACACAGAAAGGAAGGGACAACACACGCATAAGCGTATGCACAGACAGACAGAATGACAGACAAAGACACGAGCAGACTAAGACACAGACAGCCAGAGACAGAGACACTAACGGAGCCAGACTGAGGAGCAGACGTCCAGACGGAAACAGGGACAGGCAGAAACTATGAGACAGAGAGACAGAGGCACAGAGAGATCGATAGAATGACGGACAAATGGACTCACGGATCAACAAAGAGACTCGGGCAGATGAACAGACAGACATGTAAAGACAGACACAAACAGGAAGCCAAGATGTAGTCTGTTTCAGACCAAGACCTAACCAGACATATGCACAAACAAAGTCACAGCCGGACATACACACAAACGAAGACATTTCCAAACACAAACACAGACACACAAAAAGTCAGACAAAGCAAGTCACATAGGCATACACGGACAGAAACACAGACAAGAAGAGACAAAAGCAGACGCAGGTAGAAAGAGACTGCAGCAAACAAAAACAGGCAGAAAGAGACAACGGACAGACAAAGACAGAAAGAAACAGCACTTAGACACCATTGGATACACACACTGATCAGAGGCTGTTATCCAAGTAGGCTTGTTGTTGATAGTAAGACCAGTCAAACTTGCGGGGTTACACCACGTTTTCTAGTTTTTCTTTTCTTTTCATTCATATTATTCTAATGATGCCAATTTTCCCAAGTATTTGGATCAAATGCCTTAGTTGCAGAGTCCTCCCCCACACTCTTTTAGCCTTGCCATTGAATATTTTTTTCTCTCTGACTGAAGAAGAACTTTTTGCACTGTCCAATGCTGTTCACGATTTGAAGATGTTATGAGTTAGTTGTATAGTCCCGTACATAAAGATGTCTGTTGCAATATCATGAGGCATTTTCGCACTTCATCCCACTTGAAATGATATTTTCAGGAAATCGTGATAACCTGACATAGCCATAAGTAGTGGTACTATGTCACACTCGCTTTCATGCAAATCTGAAAACATCCACTGGGTTTCGAATTAAATGCGTAAAACGTTGTTTGCTTGTCTTCTTGCACGCAGTTTTTGCAGTTATTTACAATTTACGTTTTACGTTTTACAATAATAAAAAAAACAATTTGTCAGCTGGCTCGACTAGTGAAGTGCAGTGTGCTGCCTGTGGTAGACTGGAGAACCCTTCCCTCCCACTCTCTCTAAGGCTCGTTGAACTGACCACAATATAATTGTTTCCTGCCTCAGCGTTTTGGGGTATGAGGAAAGCTCAGCAGATTGCTTGCTGAGTACAACTGAAAGACCGATCTTGTGTATTTCCCGGAGAGTAAATGGATGGAATTCATTAAATAAGACGGCGGGAGCCGGGTATTGGTGTGACCCGACATGATGTTATTTTTAATGTCAGTTTTGGATTCCAACGTAACTGAACCACACGAGCATGAAGGAGTATTTCTGCCTCCCCGTGAACAGGCCGGGACAGTGCAAAAAAAACTCCGTCTGGCTCCCGTACGTCAAACTTTGGATGTCCAGTGCGACCTGAGACATGCACCACCAGGGGATCGTCAGTCAGCCCTGCTGCAGATCACGGCCCAGACGCCACATCTAGCAACCAGTCTTAGTAGGCTTAACTCAAGCGGAATTGTCAGATCACCTCAGATGACTCATTTTGTAATAATATGACAATGTTAAAAACGTTCCTACGCCAATGAGTACAACGGCAGTACAATTGCAAAAGCTATTTAAGGGAAATGCTTCGTATATATATATATATATATATATATATATATATATATATATATATATAAACATACGAAGAATCTTCAAATGAACTACTTGATTCGCATGACAACCCAAAAGTTTCACTTACTTAAGAATTACCTCTCGACATGTACTGTGATCCACGCACGTGACTGCTGACGTGGAAAGGGTTTTACAAAACTCAGTAGGAAGCAAAGACAAAGCAATCAGTTTTCTCCGCGGAGCATTTGCTGTCAAAATCGATTGTCTGGTTTGCAGCGGGCCTGCTCGTGGCAATATAGAGACACTTTCAGTTTCCGGGCACTTTTAAGTTTTTCTTTTGCTTTTGTTTTTATATTTTTGCAGACGTTGGTTAAAGTGCTGTGCGTAGTGACGAACGATATGGCTGATATGATGATCTCCTGTACCATGTGAGAACCTAACTGTACATAAGCTCATCAGTGTAACGTGCCGTGACACGACTAGCTGCCATCGCGTTATCAGGAAAATTAGAACTAAGGTATTTTTAAGGTAGCCTGAATCGTGCCAGAGGTACTTGTGTAGTCGAGATTCCATGATTTGTTTTCTTCATTGTCCAAGGCTATTACTGCTGCAGCATTTGCAGAGAGCAACTTCCGTGTGTTGTCGCCACGCAGAACACAGTTTAAAAACACGATTTTATTCGTTGTTCACATAACCACAGTATCGCGAAAGCACCGAAACCTCGATCCCATCTCCACCGGACCATAAATAAATGCTCTCGGGCGCGTCAATCGAGTCACTGCAGACGAGCGCAGACGGCAAGTGCCTCCCCCCAGAGAACTGCCGCCGCGCTGCCCACGCGAGATCAAGAACATCACAAATCGCATCAAGCAGTTCAGAAATCGAGCCGAAACTGCGCCTGGCTCTCCCCGCAAACTCTCGACTCTCGACCGGGAAAACGCATCGTAAAATAAATAATACGGAATAAGTTACTAAACGCATCAGCCATAACCATTGCAGGAGAGTTCACGTGTTCATCGTCGTTGTTCGCAATCGGCCGGGCAGGCGATGACATCTAGTGGGTGATTTCGTAAGCTCCCAGGGAGCAGGCGCAGGAGGCCGGCAGCTTGAAGCTCTCCACGGCGAAGGGGAAGTACTGGTCGCACGGGTCGTAGACCAGGAACCTGCCGGGCGGTCGGTGACGTCACACAGGGGTTGCGGGTCACAGCTGGAGCCTCTGTCGTGCCGCGCCGCCGCTTGCGACGCTAAATACTAGATGTGTTTGGTTAAATGCAAGGTATTTCCCGCTCAGCCAAGCATCATCGAGGACTCCGTCTCACCCCTCGTTAGTTCCTTTCTTTTATAGGATTTAGCATTCCTTGAAACAGCGCACTAAAAATAGCGTAACAAATGCTGCCGGTGGTTTAGATGTGAGCAGCGACGAACCCTTCTCGACCTTGCTCTTCCCTTTGACCTGGGCCGTGAACTGACATGAAACTGCTGATGTGACGCAGGAACAGTGACCTTGGCCAAAAAGCCAAGGTGGGAGTGAACAAGTGGGCCATGATCCCCATTGGGATAGAAAACTTAACGCTTCCGAAACTCGAAAATAAAGAGGCCGAAGGCCGAGAAGTTTCAGCTTTGAAGGAGGAGCAGTTACTCCTGACCCCCTCCTTGACGAAATTCCACGAAATCCTATCACGTGCCAATGGGCCGTGACCTGACCTGTGGTAGACGGACTTCTGCAGGCAGCTGGACTCGTAGCAGTGGGGCACCAGCGGGCAGGCCTCGCCGGCCGACAGGCACTTCTCGATGCGGGTGGTCTGGGTGAAGGTCTCGTAGTCGACCTGCAACGACATCTAGCGGTAAAATCGGCAAATGAACTTGACGACACGACTCCAGGTTCACGAAGAAGAATTGTTGACTGCTGCTGTTTAACAAGCAATAGGGAACTGCGAGGCGAGCACATGGCTAAAACCTCACTGAGTCCCAATCAACAGAGATATTATAAGGTGCCCGGTCCATTCACGAAAAGTAGCTCTGCTTCCACAGCAGTATCGACTGTCGTTAACTGCACCAACCCGTTTGGATCACTGTCACTGTTTCCACTATCCCGTCCGCAACTCACTGCCTCGCAGGCGCCGCGCCGCGCCCCGCAGTCCTCCCCGGACGGCGCCGCTCACCTTGATGTTGTTGACGATGACCCTCCACTTGCCGTCGGTGTTGACGGCGCGCAGGGGGCGGACGTAGCCGACCTCGGACGGGCAGAGGTAGGTCTCCTCCTCGATCTTGGTCAGCCTGCCGGACCGGGGTCAGATTGGCTGGCTATTGGATTGTTTAACGGCGATCTCGACTGTCGCGGTCATTTCTCGTCGCAAACTCTCGCGCGGTTGTTGCGGGTACTCGAAATGTCGCTGTTACCCGGACTCGAACCGGGGATCTTCCGGTCACAAGGCGAGCACGGTAACCACTACACTACGCCGACCGGGGTTAGACCGACGGCCGTCGGACCGGCCAGCGGTCAGGCCAACAGCGCAGTCGCTGGCTCACAGACGGCTCATGAAGAGACGTGTTCCCGTTGTTCGGTAGCCGATTCGGCGTGGATTTCTTCAAATGTCTTGAAGAGAACCTAAAGCTTCAAGGCAAATCGCCTTAAGACAAGCATTCTGCGCAGCTGCGAAGTTGGTGTGCTGCGAAAGCCTTGGAAACTACAGCAGGTATATTGGAATTTAAAGAAGTTACTGCGGAGTGTATCCCAACGATGGTAAACCAAAGCTCACCTCTCCACGGAGTTCTCGGTGTTGACATCGGCGACGTCAGCGTACAGCTCCAGCACCTTGTGCTTGTGGTAGGAGATGGCGTGCTTGATCTCGTACCTGGGGACGGGCCGGGGAAAGGCAATCGTCAGCGGCGCTTCCAGATCCGCGCTGCCAGATTTGCGCCGCCAGATCTGCGCGGCCAGATCGGTGCTGCAAGATCTTTGCTGCCATATTGCGCAGCCAGGAATGAGCTGTCGGATGTACGACGTGAGATTCACTCCCAGATCGACGCCATCAAAGGTGCGACGGAGTGTCGGTGTTGCCAGATCTGTGTTGCCAGATCCGCGTTGCCAGATCCGGCAGCATCAGGACCACCCGCGGACGGCGGAGAAAGCCTGACATTCGATGACGGAATTTGATCTCATCTGCCGTCACTCGAACACCGCGAGGCGGTGAAAATGATATCGTTCTCAGGCGACGGAGAAACGGAAGCTTTCGGCCGTCGCTTGGGCGCTATGCGCGTGCGGGCCATTCTGAGGCCCAACGACATCCCATCGCGGAAAGCCAGAGTGAAAGAGTCGTTAGAAGGTAAGGGCGGCGAGGTTTTTAAAATGTTCTCTCCCGTGAACAACAGACGTATCAGAACGAGCCGGGATGCAGTTGGCCATGGGACAACGGGAACGTTACTTGGTCATCCATCATTTTCGGCGGTACACGGAGGGAAGTAGTTAAAAAAAGAAAGCAAAACAAAACAAACGCTGTTGGCCCGCAATAATGTTAACGAGCATCCCAACGAAACCATCGTCTTGTCGTCTGGCGGGAAAATAATTCGGGTGAGGTAATGTCGCCGGCGAGGACGGACTGCTGCGGCAGCAGTGGCGAGGCTTTGGCCATTGTGACATCCGCCGTCACAGCCTAGTGAGGCGTAACGTCACGGAGCGACATCGCCTCACCATCGGAGATCCGTCACCGCGAGGCCGTCACGGGGCCAGGCAGCCGTGACGGCGCTCCCCGGCCGTCACTGACTGCCGTCGGCGTCACCGGGCGCCACGCCGCCTTCGACGCAACGACGAAATTTCGCCCTCGTAGAGATATTTGACGACTGGGGTGAGCCGGCAGCCGAAAGCGCCGACAAATAATTCCGAATAATCCGCGTGCCATCGCCGGAATCGTCGAAGCGCGACGCCGCCGAGCGCCGCGCCGCGTTCGTCGCCGAGCCGCGGGCGAGCGCGGCGCGGCGGAGGACGGCCCGCGCCACCTGTCGCCGATCTGGCGCAACGCGCGGGCGAAGGCGAGCGATTGCGCGGTCCTGCGCGGGATCGTCAGCGGATTTGGCGCGCCCAGATGGCGGGTAACGTGGCCACGTGGCCGACGCTGGTGGCGTCAGCAGGCAGCGACGGGCGAGCGCGCCTCTTTCACTGCTGTGCCGAGGACACGGTCTGCGACGGAAGATAAATTTCTGTTTAAGTTGATCGTTTAAAGTCCGGTGGGAAAATCAGCAAATCCATTGAATCAGATACCGAAGACGCGATTAGCGATGGAAACTGAATATTTTTTTAAGTCAGTTACTGAAAGCCTGCCTGAAAAGTGGCCAGTTTAAGAAGTAATGAGAAGCGAATTTGTTTCAGATGCGCGAGCTTAGCTGAAGTATGAACCTCAGCGAAATCAGATAAAAGCTAGATTAAACACGAATCAACTGCCCACTTCCAAACGCACGGTGGCCTGAACGTCACATTCCGCCCAGAACACCAAAACCAGGTCAACGACTGCCTACCTGCCGACAAAACACGGCAAGCGTTACCAAACCGACCCGCATCCAGTCGAACCCAACTAATTCCAATCCTCCCCGCTCTGCTGATCCTGGAACGCTGCTCTCCCAATCCGTCCCTCCACGGTGGGTGCCCCGTCCCCCCCCCCAGGATGCTGCCGGGCGGCGTCGGTGCTGACCTGGCGGCACCGTCGGTCCCGCCGTTACCTCACGCGGTCGGGGAGGACGCGTGGGGTAACCGGGGCGGCCGCGCGTGCCGGCGCGTTTGGTAACGCGATCGAAAAAACGGCCGCACGCAGCCGGCCGTGGTGTTTGGTTCGAGGGCGGCGCGCTGGCGAGCCGCGGCCGTGCTCTCGGCCCGTCGTTCCGACGTACCGCGGTCACGGCCGGGGACGCGGAGGCGCCGCCGCTCGCGCGGAGCGGGCGGACGATTCATTGGCGACTTCCAGTTGAAAACATTTCGAGAGATTTAATCTGGGATTCGTAGAAACTACTGGATTGTTTAGATACACTACCGTAATTGCCAGCTGCAGCTCAATGAAAGGCTATGGTGTGGGGTAGTTAGTTTGTAACAAGCAACTGAGATGCACCGCATGGGAGCATGTTTATGATATTTCACTTGTTACATATGTCTGTCCGGATATAGCAGCAATTTGGAGTTTTGAAAATTGGGCAAAAAATCCAGGGGATGGGCAGAGGGACAGGTACTGAACAGTGGCGCTCTTACTCGGGGTACTCGCTGTCCTCGAGGCACCAGGGGTCGGTGCTGTTGGCGCTGCAGGCCGGGTCGCTGGGGTAGTGCGGGCAGGCCGGGTAGGCCGGCTGGTGGTGGCCGTACGCCGGCTCAGGGTGGTACGACGGCTGGTGCGACGGCTGGTACGACGGCTGGTACGACGGCTGGTACTGGTACTGGAACGACGGCAGCCGCGTGCGAGCGCGGCAGGCCGGCGGGAACGGCGCGAACGGCGGGAAACGGCGCGAACTCCGGCTGAACGCCAGTGAGAGACCGAACAGTAAGGACCGGAAATGTTCAGTGACAATGGCATTTTCTTTGTTGGACGAGAACAGCATTAAATAGAAAATTTCGCTCGAGAAACTCATCGGTGACACGGCGCTTCGGTGTTCCTGGCTTAAATTCTGTTAACTGTTGATCGTTTCAGAGTCACACGAAAAAAAGATGGCGAGAATGCAAAAGCACGAGCAACAAAATTTAGAGAAACGAGGCTTGACCAGCTAAAGCCACTGCGTCTCTGCTTGAGCTCGACACTGGACCACCGTCAAGTCGCCTCCTCTGCGTCCGTGGCGGAGGGAGACCCTCACCTGGCAGGTCTCGTGGCTCGCTCACCTGGTAGCTCTCGTAGGCCGGCGCCGGGCTGTAGGCCGGGGCGTGGGTGGGGCCGTACGACGGTGGCGCGTACGTGCTCGAGTGGTACGGCGGCGACGAGGCCGACGCCAACGCGGCCACGGTAGCCGCCAGCTGCCCGGTCAGACGGGGACGTCATGGAGTGATGGGGTTGGATGGCTTGGCCTCAAAGGAAGTCGGCGTCAGCGATGTGGTCGAGGAGGGTGACATGTGAGTGTCAGGTTGGTGAGGAATGCGTCTTCAGTGGGTGATATGGGAGGTCAGCGATGTCGTTTAGTTATCTGTCTGTAGTGGGTAATGCATGGCGTCAGTTATATTGTCTTGTGATGTGACGTTACTGTGCAATGTGTCGGGTTTATTTTGTTACTGGGTGCTTCGACTTGGGACTTGGTGGGTGACGTGGTAAGTTTTTAGTGTTGTGGAATGATAAAATGTAAATCGAAGATGTGAGGCGTCAGCATTATAATTGACGTCAGTCATATCATTGTGTTCCGTTACGTCAGTGCAGACACTGGGCTATGTCGTCTACGTTAATCGGGCAAAAATGATTCTTTTTGTACACACTGATCAAGATGAGAACAAAGTGATGCACTTCTCGGTTTGAAGCCAGTGTCCGTAATGCGCCCGGAGTAATCCGAGCTTATATCTTTAAATGATTTGATGCACATGAATCGGAAAAATACTGAACTGCTAGTGACGAGAAGCCCGTGGTTTAAAAAGAAAATGTGTCTGTTTTTGCAGACACGTCGGAAAAGTTTGATTAAAAGTACAAAACAAATCAAAATATACGAGACTTTGACGTAACACGGCGGTTAAAGAGAAAAGAAATCAAAGTCAGCTTAGCTTCATCATGAACTCAGAAGTAGATCCAGATAACGGGCTTACGTCCAAATATGGAAACAAGGTACGTCGAAGTCATGCAACATTGAAGAATTGAATATAATTCAGTAAAGGCTGTTCTAGTCTTCGGCAATGATTAAAAAACCATCTATTGAAAAATTCATTTTTGTCTTGTACCGAATAAGAAAATTGTGCACAGTATCTAAAAGTGTCAAGCTGAAACAGTCAACGTTTTTCAGTCCAAGTCCTCATCCTTTATTTGATTTACCACCTAATGCGACATTTACTTAAAAAACATGTGCTCAATGTTTGTCATTTAAAACCAACAAATCTTAAAGAGAAAAAACTGGATATGTTTCCCGTATCGGTCCAGACCAAACCAGAACTCAAAAGCACAACGAAACTGAATCCACTCCACCAGGCGGGACCAACCCCACCCGGCCGCCGCCCGGCCCGCCGCCGACTACTCACAACAAACCGGAACGCCATGTCTGCTGAGCGCGTGGGGGGAGAGGAGCTGCACTGGACGGTGGCCGTGTTCTGCTGCTCAGGCTGTCGGCCCGGCCGACTATATACCGCGCCCGGCCGGGGCCGACCTTGACACTGGCCGGCCGACACACCCCCTCGTGACGGCGGAGGCTCGGCCGCCGGAGGAGGGGGGCGGGGGGATGAGGCGCGGGGTCCTGGCGTGGTGGGAGGGTGGGGATTGGAGCGGGGGACTTGGAGGGTGGCTGGGAGGACTGAAGAAGAGAGCCCTGAGATGGTGGGTCGTGATGGTGGTCTGAAGTGTGGCCCGAACCACCGGGAGGTGAACTGCTCGGTGTTGTCTTACTGAGCTACTGACTGAAGTTAAATTTATTTGAGTAATGGTCAATAGAACTCCTTAACCATCGCAAGTATTCGCTATTTGCACATCTCTGACAGGACACGGGGATTGGTAAGGCCTCCCAGTCATTTCTAAACCTGGCGTGGGGGAGCAATGAGACAAAACGAGCGTGAAGCCTGGTCTTTTGGCTGAACGATGATACCGAGTTTGATGCTTTTAGGTCATACGTTGGCCTTACAGGGGACCTCAAAGGAGGTCATGTCGGTGGATCCAGGTTTTCATTGGATCCTTTGAGACGTATCCTTAAAATCGTTTTTAATGGGTCCAAAACTACTTATGGTGATGGATAAAGACTCAAAAGACTGTTGATATAAAAATAAGCGATGTTGATTATGCCATGATTCCACCAAGGTCGATGAAAGGCCAAAAAGGTCAGCGATCTTAATTCATGATTTTGACCTAAGATTACCTTGACCCAAAGACTATAGCACGAAGGTCACTGACATTGCGAGTGACACCCATGTTTAGGAATGAGTAAGGCTGATTACCGTAAATTACCAGAAACGTTTACTATCTGATAAGAACCGGCGCCGTAACGTTAATTGTCCATGGCTTGCCCCTGAGAAAGAGGTTACAAGTCAGTAACTAGCCAAGATATTCATTGTAAATTTGGAAGTAATATGCAAAAATATTTGGCACCCAACTATGCCGAATTTCAGGGCGATCAGAGCAGTCTCTCAGGGGCCGCTTGAAAAAAGCCTCAGATAGGGTTCCATCAACCCTTCCCCTGCTTCGGCAGGAGCGTGAATCGTGAGCGAAGCCGGTAACGGTACGTTAGGGTGGTGCTGGAAGATGATGTAAGCAGGTCACCATAGCAAACATATATCAGAAAAAATATTTGTTACAGAATCCACCTATTTCTTGGACTCGTGATGTGGTCATTCTATGTGACACATCCGATGTGATTTCGAAGAGAATTTGTCTGATAAGAAAACATTAATTTTATGCCATTCTCGTGCATAGCTGGTGTTGTCTGGATGCGTACTTAGAAAAGGATGGATGGTACTTTTAAGATTAAAAAACGACGAGTTCACTTTCAGACAATTCAGTGATATTACATAGCAGGGACGTCGATCTCTGTACATGATTGGGGGAGGCCGAGCCTAGGGCCACACAACCTATCCTCCCCCCAAATGTGGGTTACTCAGCGGATTTGGCTCAATTCATTTTTACCAACGGAAATTTATAAGTTTTTTGTTAATGTTCATCAAGTTGAAAATTGCATTTCTGCCTCGCACACACATATATCTATCTATCTATCTATCTATATATATATATATATATATATATATATATATATATATATAGGTAGATAGATAGATAGATAGGCAGATAGGTAAATAGAGGGTAGAAAGACAGATATGTCGTTTTAGACTTTATTCTTAAATTTCTGCCCGCGAGTTATCTGTTGCGGCCGTTCTTTTCGTTATTATGGCCCATTTTTCTGTAAAACCAGTAGAAAATATTGGGGGGCCCAAATCAACATCGGGTAGGCCAGGGCCCTCCAGTGGTTATGCCGCATTACGTGTCACATCTGCAGCAAGAAACATAAAATCGATCTGTGCCTGACTTTAGCATGACTGAGCTTTTGCAGTGTTGCCAACAAAATACCGGCATTCAGAACTGAGAAAACAGCGTAGCTGAGCTTTGTAGAAGTACATGCTGAGTTACGGTAGCTCAACATGCACCACTTGCAAACTTCATCTCAATCACATAAACCGTATATAATTTCGAAGATCATGCGCACAGTGCCATGGATCTGAAAATGCATTTTTTATATTCCTACGTTCATCATCAACTTACTGTGTTTAGTCCTGATCTTCTTTCAATTACTACTCTTTTTGCCACCTCTTTATTTATCTCATAACATGGTGAAGCAAATATCATCCACTACGTGCATGCTATTAAATCAGCGACTTCTTAATATGCGTTATGTTACGTCATTTCATGCATAGAAAATGCAGACGTTATGTTCCGAGTTTTACGACAGTTGCGGTTATCCTGTCATTATTCGTTATGCTTGAGCAATTAATTTATATGTGATATCAGGCGTGAAGATTATCGGAAAATCTTGGGTGCGCCAAACGAGGTCTATCTCTGGTCTTGAGGTTGAGATGAGGCAAAAACAGAACAAAAAGTGTTTAACAGGGGTGGGCAATTCTTAGTATATGAATCATTTAACATTAGTTTTATGGTGCTGCATCGGGCAAAATCGCTTAAAGATGGTTCTGTCCCTATCCATGTTCCTACACTGATGATACGAAGAAAACACAATTTAAATGCAAGCAAATCCCCATGCAAGATATCCCGAAGAAGTGTTAGACATATTCATGAAGTTTTTACTCTTTAACCCTATTTCCGGAGGGCTAGACGGTATGGCCGATTCCCGGCAGGGGGGGGCGGATTCGGCCCCCCCCTGAGATCTCGAGAACTACTTATCCGATTTCATCTCAACAAATGGCAATCGATTTGCCGTCACGTGAACTACATTTCGATAAAAAGAAATTTTCAAAATTTTGAAATTTGTGGATACAGGGGGGCAAAAATGTCAAAATGGGGGGTACTTTTTGACTTCTTATAACTCCGTTGTTTATGGACCTATTTCGATGAAACTGGCATCAATCGAGAGATTATGGATAGGGCTTTTACCATGGGTATGCAAATTTGAAATTTTGAGAAAATTCATGGGCGTTCACAGGGTTTCAAAAATAGGGGGATTAGTTTTCCAATAACGGAATGAACAAAAGAGGCCAAAACACTTTTTTAGCTTCTGCTAGTCATGCTATGCTAAAGAAGTACAAATCGCATTACAATGTTTGTATAATGGTAGCATAGGCGGTGCCAGGGACATAAAAAAGGGGAACTGTCATGGTCACACGTTTCTCAGATCAACTTGTGACCTTTGACCTTAAATGACCTCCAGTGACCTTGGGGTCACCTGGAATGATGTCGTGTGCATTCAATATTATCTGTAAACGTTTTTAATCGATTAAATTTACTCTATTCCAAAAAATTCATGTTTTGGCTTTTGCGATATAGGGTACGCGCACTGACATTTTAGGTCATAGCTCCGTGACCTGACCTGATATCAAGCTGAAACTTGGTACACAAGTAGAGAGCATCTTTCTACGTCATATATGTTCCGGGTTTGGCATATGAAAAAACGGCGCCAAAATTATTGCGAAAAAACAAATTTTGACTTTTGACCTTGACCTGACCTTGTAAAGTGACCTCAGACAAACAAAATTACATATGCACATTGCCCAACTATTTAGCTATATATTCATATAAAGTTTTAAGTTCTTTCTTAAAAACTCTGTTTTTGGCAGACATTTTCCTTTTACCCTCAACATGGCCAAAAATGACCTGAGGTGCCTCCCAAAAACGTTGCCTGGCTCCGCCCCTGAGCAAAATAGAATTTCGAAATTTTGTCACGGCGCGTAGAAGGAATAGCTAGGAAAATTCACCAAGTTTCGTGAAGCTGCGTCAAAAAGCCTGGAATTGGCAAGCAAAAAACCCGAGGGGGGGCGGATTCCGCCCCCCCCCTGCCGGGAATAGGGTTAAGGGACATTATCTTAGATGCTTATGTGAGCGAGACGTTATACCGGAATGGCGTAAATCTTCTATTTTTCGTTGAAAATGCTCTTGTGACTGCATTATTCATATACTGCCTACAGAACGTCAAAGAAAAAATGCAAAATCTGAAACAGATTTTGCAATTAGGCATTCATCAGGCCTTCAAACATAAACTTACTTATCTGCGTCGAGCCCCTAACTCTTTTTTGGGACCTTTCTTCGAACTAAATCTCTGCAGGGATTCATTCTGCCCCACAAGACTTTAAAGACTATCCATTAGATGTTGCTGCAAGATAACTCGAACGAATCCTTGGAACTCAGTCATTGGCTCTGAATGTTTAAAGATAAAAGGTGTCAATGGCGGTTTCGGGAGGCACATAAAAATGATTTTATTGCATGTCTATTCCGATGACAGTGCACGAATTGAGCATTATCATTGCGAGTTGGCGGGGTGGGGCGGTGGGGGTAAATGCAAACAGATCCAAAGGTCTAATGCTTTTAGCTAGGTCCAACGATTTGCACATGCACCAATGGCCCATGCAGGCACCACAGAAAGGAACGCAAATCTATTCTAATCTAATCTAATGTAATGAGCATTCTGCTGCCAAACAAATTGTTACCCTCGGGAGAGATCTGAACCAAATAATTTTAACTTCTTCTATGTGTCATGGACGTGTAAAAATACAGTTGCCAGTTGAGATGCCAGAAGTCAAAAATGGAAGGGTTTGCGACGTGACGATCTGTACCGTGTATGAAAACATCTAAATCAGAACCCACGTGAGAATTGGATACGAGTGAGGCATGAGTCTGACAGTACCCGTATATGGCCAGAACGGTATATATTGCAAGTAACTGCAAAATGTATGAATAGCGTGGCCAAGGGCTCCCCATGGGGGCTATGTTTACTACCTTTGGTCTTCCGCGTTCTTGAAACTTTGACAGATTCTGCAAGAAGCTTGATGATTTTTTTCTGTACTTAACACTTATCTGTATTTGCTTAAACACGCACGCAGGTAACCATCTGAAATTCGCAGGCATAGAAGTGGGGTGATGTGTTTCCCTCTTCCCTCTGATTTACCCAGCTAACTGCGATGAAATTTTGCTGTGAAGGAGCCCATATAGTGCCATTATACCTCTAAAAAACTGAATGACCTAGGCCAGTTATATTGAGATCAAACGAGGTCAAACGACATATCAGTAGCCCCCTTTCTTTCTCCAAATTTACGAACATAATCCCAACCAAGTTTCATGGGGCCTTATGATGAGGTCTCATAGTGCAAATCCAGGTTGAACTTAGTCAGGTCAATCGAAGTCAACCAACGTCAATATCTGAGAATGTTGCGTTCTGTCAAGATCGAGCATAATGTAGTCTTAGGCGTTGTTAGCAGGCATAACATCTTCATGTATCCGTAAGTCAAGTGATGCACTGAGTCGTCTGAGGTCTTCCGAGGTCATCCGAGGGGCAACAGAATGCGCAGGCACAAAATCAAACCGAAATTATTTGGGCAAATCTAAAGAAAAAGAAGGAATGTTGCGTCATCACTAGCTGGTCTTCAATGGCCTTATTTGACCGGAAGCAGTTTGTCTGATGTCTAGAGCTGCATGCATTTATCGTGCAGTGAACGACCGCGCCAAATTTTCGTGTGGCCCATTTGCGGAATACGGCGTTTTTAATGCCCGATTTCGGTTGACCTCGACTGACCTGAATTTAAATCATTTGTGCTCTGGAGAAAATGTATCTCTCATGAAAACTATTTCCCCCAAAGTTTCGAAAGTTGCGTTGATGTCGAATGAATAGATATGTAAAAAAGGCTGCTTCACGTTCCTCAGTTTATTTTGCTTGTCCTCGATTGATCTGATCCGGGTCATCTGCGCTTTTCGGTCGTCAGTTATCACGCTGCGTAATTCTCCGCACTGTTTTGCAGCTGGCTGTCCGGAAGAATGTCTCCCATATACGTCCGTCCTTCAGCCAGACTCGCATGTGGCCCTCCGCCGCCGGCGACAGATCAGCGTATCGACAGACCTAACAACTTTGCTGGGTGGTAGTGGGAAAGGCTAAGAACTGATTTTGCAACATCGAAGACCAAAAGATGCGCAAGGAGCTCAGCAGAAGACAGACAAAAGTCCTCTGCTCTAGCGTGATTACTGCAAACGTTCACTGTGAAAAACATGAGTCAGTAATTTTTGTCCACAAGTGAGCGTGTTTAAGTGACAATTGATAATGCTGGTTCTGGAAGTCTGAAGAAGGGAGCTGACAATAAGAACTAAGATCACTTTATCAGCTATTTTTTTCATGATAGCAGCAACGGTGGGGCACTTACAGCATGCTGTAGGTTCAAACCGAATCGCCACCAGGTCAGTCCCTGACAACATCCATCTTAGTTCACAAACAGCGCACGCTCATTGTGACAGTCGCAACACGATACACAGACGTCTTTTTAATTATATTAAATGGAGGCCAGTTTTATTATATCTTCTGCACAGTGTCCATTTTCATCCCCGGATCCAATCCTGTTTCCGCAGTGCTTTCGTTACGTATGAAAATGCTGCTGCGTGTGAAAATAGATAATTCATGGATGTGCAAAGTGTAAGAGATGGCCATTATTTCCATCCCTGAAGTGTAGTAAAGAGACTCGAAGGTGGATGACCATGTTCCTCTAAATATAAGGTCTTAACTGTTGATTAAATCCTGTGAAGAGAGTATCAGTTATACAAATACAGCTATACAAAGTCTGCCATCCTTATACAATCAGAAAACAAAACCGAACAAAACATTGAGACCAATGACAATATGCATTCATCATTGGCTCCACTGTCCAAGGCACATCATGTGCCATGTACCATGTATGCCGAAATATTCGGACCTTTATAACATCGACATATCGCACTCACGCACACCACAAAAACAAAACATTAACATCAACAACTCAGTAAAATTGCCATTGGAAACTCATGTCTTTAGTGTTTTTATATCCCGTGTTAGATAAAATATAACAACTGTCATAAGACTTAAAATGAACAGCTATATTTCCAGACAATGGTTATCTCAGTTTCACAGAGTCAAAGACACATGCTAAAAAACGCAGTATCTACATTAAAAAAACAACAACAAAAGCCAAACATGTTTCAGAAGCCTACGACCGCTCCGGCGTAATGTAACATTTCAGATGTTTTTTTCTGCCTTTATTCTCACATTCCACCATCCCGCATCAGACGCCTTACAGAAGGACACATGTTGAGGTCACGCGTGACTAATCTAACAATCCTTCGGCACACCGTTGGACCTTACACGCATCAATACAGCCTGTAATTGAACAGGATCAGTTTGAAATAACAATCCTGAGTCAACCACAGTGTTATGCGGCCTCTAACAAACCTGTCCCCGCACTTTGCCACTTTTGCTCGAAATAATTGCCAGGTTTATTTTTCACAAGCATTGACAATCGTTCCATGTGTGCCTCATTCCTTGTTACGTTCAAGAAACGCTCGAACGTGGGTCTAGATTCGCACAGCCTGTTTTTATAAACGACTTCTTTAGCGGTCTTTACAACAAGCGTGGTGGGATTATGTGCACAGGAAAGAACCACTCGTGAGGACTCAGTCGATTGTTTCCCCACTCGGAGCATACACGCTTGAACCAAAGTAAAATGTCGTTTACGAAGCATAATACAAAATTGCATTTTCAAAATAAATGCATAAGTGTTTCCTCATGTTTGGAGCAAAAAGAGCACAGGTTATTTGCTTGTTGGACAGTTAGCCACAAGAGCCGGTTTGCGGTCAGTAAGAAATTAACAACTTTATAGAGAAAAATCCTGAAGTAGACGGAGCGAGTTGTTAAAGCGAGTGGTTAGTTAGTAAGTAGTTAAAGCGAGTAGCCAGCGAGTGCACATGAAGTTACACACAGATCCTTCTTGATAATAGTCAATATCACTGGTCCATTTAAGGTTTATAGACGAGCCCGATTTGCCGTGCCTCGCAAAATCTTGTGTAACCAAAGACGAATAGACATGTTTGCCTAGCGTGGGACTGTTCAGCAAAAGCTGCAGTCGGAACGGCATAATCGGAAAATGGAAATGGCAACAGTTCGCCGGTACGTTTTCCCGTGGGGCACAAAGAATGCTGTGTGCGAGTCCCTCATAGTCTCATAGTCCTCATAGTCCCTCATAGTCCAAGAACGTGTGTGCGGATGCATTAGCCTATTGATTCCATCTCCTCTGTGACAGAAAGGGCGACTTTTTTCCACTCCGTTACGAGACAGTCGACTGAAATGCATACCCACACTGACCCTCTGGACCAAAAGTACTTTAACCAAGTTACCTTGACACTCATCGCAGGCTTTGAAAGCTCAATCATCGCAAGGCCTTTAAAGGCTCTGGTTAATCTTCGAGCGTTTTATTCTGTCTTTCTCGTCGTTCCAGATAAAAGCCAAAAGATTTCCTATATGTCCTTCAAAGTTTTCCTCTCAGGGTTTGACAGTGCTGTGAGAATCAGATTCACCCTCGCAAACGTCTCGATCTCGTGTTGCCAGTATCTGCAGGCAATTTGTTTTACTTCTATCTAACCTTAATCCGGAAATTTTGCTAACGTGGTCGATCTCCTCGAGGGCTCAGTTTACGTTTGCTGAACTACCGCTCAGAATGATGATGGTGACGTCAGCATATTGGTACATACACACTTCTGTCTCCTCAATTTTGAGTCCTGTACATTTGTCAAAGTTCTTTAACATGTTACACAAAATCTCTACAGCGAAATCAAACAAAAGTCCCGAAGCTGGATCGCCTTGACGAATTCCTCCCTATAGGGAACTGAAATTCCAAACGTTTACACTGCTTTCGAAACATAAAGTTAAAAAAGATCATCATACCTACGTTTCTAACACAAGTCATCAAGAAATGGTGAGCGAAAAACCTGGCGAATGCCCATAAAGTCCCTAGCCGGAATAAAGTCCTTAGGTTATTTCAAAAGTGCGTAATGCTCTCTATTTCACTGACAAGGCAGTCATCATTTCCTAATTTGCCTGTAACATTATCGCAAAAACAATGTTTTATGGATGATCTGCCATGCATCTGACTGACAGTTTTTTTTTTACAGCGAAACAGACAATACAAGAAAATTTCCCAATCTGTATTTGCTATTGGCCACCCACGAGTAGAATGGCATACCATCACTGACAATTCATCGCGGACCTCTGTCTTCCTCATACTGTGCTGCAAGCTCTTTATTGACAAGAGATTGAGCCAATTAAGCTTATTGTGCGCTGTTTTGCAAGCTCTATCAATGACGCATCACTTTTGCAACAGAAGGGAATTGGCCTCCAATAAGTGTCCTGATTTCTTCAGGAGCTAGCAGTGACATACGAAATAACCGACCTTCTCACGCTACACCAATCAGATAGCAGCTGTTTGCCAGACTTCTGGGAACTTTTCGGTCTTTGTGCATGTTACATTACCCTCTTTGTGCTCTCATCCCCTATCTCTCTTGTCTTTCTCCCTTACCCTCCCCTCGCCCTTCTTCTTTCTGCCCCTCTCCCTCTCTCTCTTTCCCTCCTTTTCTTCTCCACTCTCCCTCTTCCTCTCCCCTTTCTTTCCCTTTGTTCTACCTCTTCCTCCATCTTTTCTCTCTTTGATTCTTCCACCTCTCCGCCGTGGAGTCAGTGTGGCAGCAGCGCCCCTGGCAGGCTGGGCAGTTTCAGAGTCTGAGTCACTCTGGATCACGACCAGGCGGAACGCTTTCAGAGCGACCTTCAGGTCTCCACGCCCTCATGATGCTAAATTTGGCCGGGCGTTGGCACAGTGATGACGAACGGTGAGTGCCTTCCGCACGACGCACAAACTTCCGGCTTCTTCTGTCGGCAGCACATTAACGAACAATCAGATACCCGCAGATGCTGAAAACGCTGCATGACGGCGTGATTTCGCGAGGCCCAGTTACGACGGCGTCCTGGTGAAGTACGGGCTTCGGCACGACGGCGCCGGCCGACGATTTGTTGACGCCGCCTCGCTGCATCTAACGAGGTCAGAGGCGGCCCCACCCTCGGCCAGTCATCCTCCCCTACCCCTTCCCCGGCCGCAGTCATTCGGCCATCGCCGGCAGATCTCTGCACAGCGCCGTTTTTTCAGGTCGGGCGTGGTAAGCCGGCCAGTGGTGTTGAACAACCAGGGTCCAGCGGCAGAGTCAGCTGACTGAGCTGGAAGGGCCCAATCGCGGGGGAGGGGGGCACATGGCTGGATGGGCGCCGTGAACCTCATAAACACAACCGGACGCATATTAATGATAATTTCATGCGTCTTAAACACTCCTAAATGCGCTTCTTATATTCAAAGCTTGATTATTTTATCTTGTATCTGCAAATTAACGGTTGTTTCCGAAGTTTGGCAATTTTTTAGGCACGATCTCTCTCCTCCCGTTTCTTTCTCCGCTGGGCTCGTCCCTCCTTGGACCCGCCTCAGTTTCGCAATGGGAAGATAGGGGTGATTTTCGCCCGGCGTGTGCCACCGAAAGCGACCGAAAGGAAAGGCATTCGGAGCCTCGTGACCGTGCGAGATGAGAAGATAGGCCACACAGTGGGCCTTTGACTGCCACATTTATGCTCATGACCCGCATCTGGGATCTGTGCGGCATACAACAAATACTAAAGCTCGTGTAAGGCGAGGTTATCTCGCTTTTATGCATTTAGTGTGGTTGGATGGTTTAGACGCCCCTGATACGGCTTAAGTAGTGCAAATGAGTCATAGGTAACGTGTTTCCTTTTTAACTTTCCACAATATTCAACTGCTCACTGCTCTCTTGAGATGCAGTTTCCATACACAAAACAGGAATATAGCCAAGCATCGCCCGGCTCATGATGTGTACCTGAACGATTTGTCTGGAGGGATGCTTGTAACACTCTCTTTCTCTCTGATGCCTACACTCGATCGTGCAATTTGACTTAAAATTCATTCATTCCTGTTTCTTTTCCCTCCCCTGATGTGTTCCAGGCTCGATCCGGGACCATAAGCCCCTCTGGACGTTTGCAGTTGTCTCAGAGGGCATGAGAGTGACCTCAAGGTATAATTCGGTTCCGGTTCACCCAAGCATTTCTAAAGACCTGACAGTCGGGTATAAGCCAGTTTGCATGCAACGCATGCTGTACGGCATCGGTTTCCATTCGAAGTTGCGTATTTTCTGTTCAATTGCTTTGGTTTTGGTGCCGTTGTGCATGCAGTGTGACAGCTCTCTGGTCGCCACCAGTGTTACAGCTGCAACAGAACAGCTGGAACCAGCTGTGTACCCGGGCGTCAGCCGTGTAACCCTCACCAGTACTCGCCCCTTGGCCATCTTCAGCAGTACTGGTGGTGGTGCTCCCTCCCTCAGCCTTTTCCAAACCTGACGTGTTAGGACGACAAAAACAATAACGATCGCGTAACTTCATCGCTTAGCTACACGATGATACTCCTTTTGACCCTCTTGGGTCAAGTGGCCTTACAGGCCACCTCAAAGGAGGCCATGTCAGCTGACTCGGATTTTCATTGATTTTTAAGGAGTGCTTTTATCATTAGAATATAGCCCGACGTTACATATGAGGACGCTCTTGGGATCTAGACCGGCTTTGAAGGAAGGAGGATTCAGAGTACTCTTTCAATGCAATTAAGCGGTTCCGGTTACACCGTGGCACCTCTGAGGTCGATAAAAAGTCAGTAAAGGCAATTGCCCTCAGTTGCCCTCAGTTCATTATTTTGAGCTAAGATGACCTTGACCCAAGTAAGGGTCACAGTGCGGAGAACAATGACGCTGTGGTTGATATCCAGGTATGAGATTTAGCAAGACTGAGTAATGTAAAATACTTAAAACTTTTCCTATCCGATGAAGACCTTCGCCGTAACGTTGTTCCTCCACGACATGCTCTCAAAAAAGAAGAAACTAGTAAACGTTGGAAGTAATGGTCTCGGATTAAAAAAAAATCTTAAAAATGTTTACAAGTCAGCTCTACGAAATTTCGGATTGATCTGAGCAACCGTTCCGGGGAAAAATGTGAAAAATCTCAGGGTCGGCTGCACCGACTCCCCGTGTACTGGCGACAGTTGATGCACACAAAAGATTTTATAATTGTTGTTCCAGTCTAGATAAAATTATGAGAAAACTAGACACGAGAATTTTGTTGCCAAGTCAACGTTTAACGGATGCCAGCTTTGACTAGATAACATCCTCTCCATTCATTTAAAAGTGGAGACAAGGAATGCCACAATGTGCGTATAATTTAATTTGCGTTTTACTGATAACACCTCACTTCTTGGGATGATGCGAGGTTTGACATCTTTAACAAACAAAAAATATACTTTCGATAAAGAAAGTTATCTTGAGCAAGGCGTTGCGCCATGTCTTTGGACCAAGTACGTTTTACGACCTCCGAAATATCTTGACTTAAATACAAAAGCTATATCTCAGAGTTAACTGCATTTTTATCTGAAAACTTTGCTCGTTTTTCTTAGCAAGACAGAAACGGAAACGGTGACCCTACGACTTAAAAACCCCACCAATGAAAGGGTTAACCGCCATTTCTCAGTTTATAAAATGCCATCGGCAGCGATGAAATGCCAACGGCGACAGGTTTGATGGCACGCACAACGTCACGCATATGTTCCCTAAAGATAATGTTTTTGTCGTACCGCGGCACCGTAGCATGAGGCGCCTCGCCGTGGACGATCTCTTCACGCGCGGTTACTCGCCAACGGTTCACGGAACCCTTTCACCTCTCTACCCAGTTACTGGGCCTCCGTCGGTGCGCATGTTCCGGATGCCGGTGATGATGCGGCGGTCGTTTTGTGACGTCATAGCTTGGCATCGTACCGGCCCGTGGAGGCGCAGCGCACAATTGAGAGCTGATCGTGAACCGATGCGTCCTACTGTCGAACGCAACACACGATTCGGGGTAGACCGCGTCACGCTAAGATAGTTGCCTTCACATCCGTGAAAAGAACAGCCGAACAGCTTTGAGCGTCCAGGGCTTTCATTCGTATAGCAATCGCTGTATAGGATAGGACAGGGGGATAAACAAAAAAAAACAAAAAAAATACATATAGGTGTCAAAAAAGATCAAGATCCCCAGTTTTGTCTACAGACTTCCTCAACCCTCCTTCACAATCAAGGTTCTCGTCAGAATCGTATTGCAACGCTTGCACCTGGCCCAAATTTGGTTCTATCGTCACAAAATGTTTTAACTTGTGTGCCGGTTTACCAAAGTTTCCCCTGTCCGCTTCTTGCGAAATACTCGTAATCCACCGCAAATAAATCAGGTTTGTTCAGGCCTTTCGTTCTCTCCAGAAAACCTGGCCTTCTCCACCGTCAAAACATCAGATCCGTAACGCGATGAAACGGCTCAATCACGTCTAGCTGCTCGTCGCGACGGTCCTGACCGCGGCTTTGCGCAACCGCCGACGATCCGGCCGCGGCCGCCACCGCCGCACGGTCCGGCTCCACCTTGAGAACTCCGAGAACCGTCATTACGGACACACAGTGGGCCGAGACGCCGCCGCTGCGGTCCTGGCCCAGCTATCACCGCCTGCGTGGGTCCCACGCTGCCCCCCCCCCCCCCACCCCCAGCAGCAGCAGTCGCCGCCGGCCGGCCGGCAGCTGACCCCAGACTACCCCGAGTGATCAAGGTCATAGCCTGAGGCGGTGCCCCTCCCTCCCGGGGGCGTCACTGGCCTCTGGATGACATGGTGAAGGGAGGGTCGAGGACCGGGACCGTGGGTCGGTGCTTGTGCGTGTGCGTGTGTGCGTGACACGCCCGTCCAGCGGAAACTGACCGGCTGTTGGGCGTTTCCGGCGGGAGAGAGGGATGGTGATAGGCACCTTGGTGATGCGTGAGGGTCACTGAGCGGGCTGGACATAACCTGAGGATACCACCCTCTACGTGTGATTCTTCGATTGGTGTTTTTCCGGAAACTTCCTTTCTGTGGAAAAGGGTATGGATGCCATTGAAGAGAAGACATCCTTCATTTATGAGTCCAAGCAGCATGCGAAAATTACGGAATATCATCAGAATGTTCAAGAAAACACTAAATATGTAAAATGTTTAACAGGACATTTAAAGGTACCCTGACTGTAACGTAAAGGGTCATACTGATGTCTTTTCGGAATTAAGAATTTACACATTTACTTGCCTGGAGGTTTGCGATCAATCCCAACTCACGAGGGCACAAACAGATGAATTTCTGGCCTAAAGTAAACGAGAATGGTCAAAAAGAGGAGCAACCATGAAGGGGCAACAATGGGAAGGCGCTGAGTTACTTCAAAAGACGACGTCGCGCTGCTCATTTGAGGATCCTCAAGAGATGATTGGGAAATACAAACAATCTTCTTTCGACTAAATTGGCTGGCTTGTTACATATAAAAACATGCATGGACCCACAAACATACGCTTCGGCGCTGCACCATCTAAGATAGTCTTGAAGACGGTGCATCTCCGTAACGGCGAGTACCGGACTTGTGCATGTTTTTACATAAAAAGGTCCTCTCGGCGCAAAGAAGGTTGTTGTTATTTCCATAGACGAAAAAACGAGAGAGGGTTGGGTTTCGTGGGTGCCATGGCATCCCCACGTTCCGAGAATGTTGAACATTAATTCTATGGCGATGCATGAAAAGATCCGACTTCAAAACTGGCCTTGGCACTCCGACTTTCCGAGACGATCCTACTCCAGTGCTTATTTCCTGGTCATGTCGAAAGCGCGGAAGTCCACTATGGACATTTTTTCACTTTACATCAAGAGATACGGGAAACGCGACCGACTCTGAACTTCGGAAAACCAACTGACCCGGTTCCACCCAGAACAGCCGGACGCCGCCCCCTCCCCATTCCGACCCCCCCCCTCCCCTCCTGGTAACGGCGCCGCCGGGCGGATCATTAGCCTTTCATAACGGCGGTGGTCGGGCCGCGTGCCATCGACGGCCGTTTTCCGAGCTGGCAGTGTGACGCCGTGAGGCAACCGACGGAATCGCCGCCATCTGGCGCAGGAATCAGCTGAGCCGTCAGCTGACCGCCGACCGTCGACTGCCGACAGCTGACTGCCGACGGTTACAACCTCGAGCGGCAGCAACCGGAGCAGAATATTACAGAGGTCCATCCGTCTACAGTGAGACGAATATGGAGGTCCGTAGCAATCATAATAAACAAAGGGGATGAATGGATATATATATATATATATCTATATATATATATATATATATATATATATATTGACATACGTATGATTGCACCAATATGCATTACAGTGCAAATAATGAATGTTTTGGTAAAAGTGAAGCATTCAAAAGGTGAATATTGGTAGCACTGCCAAAAAGTGTGCGATTACTGAGTTCCAGCAAAACCAAGACCGAAAGCGCAGGGACAAAACGATTCCACGAGTTGATTGCTCCCAAATAATGCATTAACAAAAATCCAACGTGCTGATTTTGTTACCTCTTCGAAACATTTTTCAGACGCTAGCCAGCATCTTTCTGACCGGGGAGATCACTTCATTCTCAAGCCATGTTGGCGTCAGTAAACCGCCGTGAACGCGGCTTGAACTGGTCCCGGAAACCGCAGCCCGCCTTTTTCGTAACCGACGGCTATTTCTGCACCGCTGCGGCTAACCGAGCACGTGCACAGGCAGCACCACTGCCGCCGGCGGGTGTGAGGTAGGACCAGGCGTGGGGCAGCATGTCTGGATGAGCGGGTTCATGCAGAGAGCGATGGTGCGTGGTGAATTGTGACGAAGGGCTGTACTGATAGTGACTGCCCTCAGCCTAGTGCAGAATTGGAATGTATGTGGAGACTAGGAGCTTGTCTCGATTCATGTTTGGCAGCTTTAGCATGCGTAGATAGCTGCTGCCTAGAAAAACTCGTTGCAGCCATCTAAACCGCCATTGTAACCCTTGCACCATCGTTTAAAATGGACTTCTTCCATGTTTGACAGGCCCAACACAACACAACACCGCAGGCCCGCAGCTGGCATGAGTACAATTGTCGAGATAACGCATTACATGCAGTGGCATGTTGTCGATCAAAAGTGATAGAGGCATCTGTATTACGGTGTTATTGAGTGTCCTAGATATTTTCCCGTTGGTACCAGGACAAGTGTGAATGAGATACAAATAGGTCACAATTCTCGTCAAAAGAACGATGGAGAACGAGGTAAATTTTTCTTATCTGAACATATGATCAGTGGCATTTTTTTCTTATTTGAGTCAGTCGTCAGTGGCATTTTGTTTGTCCTTTCGTCTTGCATATGCCTGGCATGTCGCCTGTACTGGAAAACGCCTACTCGAAGCTAATGTTGCTACAACTGATAAATATACAGAAGCGTATGAAGCGAATCAAGTGGCATTTCGCCCAACTTTACCCGGCAAGTGATTCGGTAAATCTGCTGATACATGCCAGCCAAGGCCAATGTGCCTTTATTTAGGCCGTTGCACCATTTGCAAGATTTCGCTTTCTGAACATAATTACAGATAAGTTAACATCATTATGACGGTCGTGAACGCTACTTATTTCTCATGGACCTTAGGCAATATTGCTCTAATAGGCCAGCATTGTGAATGCTGATAAGGCAAACAAAAGAAAGCCAATACCCTAACTCTCGTTGTAGGAATTTGCGCTGGATGTAGTCACTTTAATCTCCGACAACGATCTACCTGTAGGATAACAGAGAGTGTTCGTGCTCCCTGTATTTCTTACTGTCACGACCTGGTTCTTCTACCACGCCCTTCTGTGGCATTTTCGGTCAGGTCTCAGGCGTCAGTCGGCTAATATCCGGCCAAACTAGGACAGATCTTCCCCCGCGCTGTTGCCAGGTAAGATCGGCGACCAACGTGTGTGGAAGATCAGCGCAGGAGCACGTGTGCCCTATGGCAGAGGCACCCCCAGTCGACTAAGCGCGTCTCATTGAAAAAATTCAAACCACATCATTCTTTGTGAAGTTTATTCCACGCCGACGGACTTATCAAAGCATCCCCTCAGATGGCTTCCCTTCCTAGAAGAAGGGGCGAGTTTTGCTTATGGGCCTTACATGGAAAGACATTTCTGAACTTAACAGCTGGAAGCTTAGAAGCTTGGACACGCATTTGACTTCACATCTAGGACTTGTTGCGTGGATTTTCGAACATTCACACAGAGCGCGACATGATACACGCTTCGAGTAAACTGTCTGTGACAATTCTAGGGCTTGATCATAACTCGGTGCCGAATCAAGCCTCAGAAATTTCCTGATTTTTACTGTCGCTTACACCACTGACGCTGTCCCACTCAGGCAGGGGACGAGGTCCCCCGAGACGCCACCTGCTAAGCCTGACCACCTCCAGAAGAGAGCTTTCACGCCGTCACGGGACGGTGCGCGGCTCTTGGGCGCAATCGCAAGATCCTCCGCGCAAGCCCGGACAGGGAGGACTCTTGCACCGACAGGAGCTCTTCGGTCCTCTGAACCGTGACCACGACTACGCCCTCCTGCCTTCTCCGCCGTCCATCTTCGGGGGGCGTTGAGCAACGGCCCTGCTCTGCGGCTGGCCTGTGGCAGGAGGTGTCATGAGCGCACTAGCGTAACGTCACTCGGAATGGGCCGGGCTGCGAGACCGGCTAATATATGTTCCGGGGTTTCAGATGAACATGCTTGCACGCGGGCACGTGAGCGAAGGAATGTGCCGCGTATCGTTGGGAGTGATCTCAGAGCTGGTTGTGTAATGCTGAGTAACAGGACCTACTGGTAGATAGATTCTCAATTCCGGAGCAACGCATATACATTGTAAGATGTTTGTCGCATAAAAAGTGCTTAAACGGATTGACAAAATCAGCGAAAGTAAAGGCGTCTCTATGTCAGGAAAGTAAAATCACCGAATCAGCTGCGCGAGTGGAGATGGCCTAGGGTAGAGAGGGAGGGAGAGGGGGAGGAGGAGGGAGGGAGAGTGAGAGGGAGAGAGAAAGAGAGAGAATAAGAGAGAGGAGGACAGAGGGAGAAAAAAGGAGAAAGGGAGGGAACGAGAAGAAAAAAAGGGAAGAGACAGCCACAGACAGACGCTCGATCCAAATCTAGTTCAAACAGGGCCTTCCGGCTCCTAAACGCTGCAGCTCCCGCCGCGACCGCCCGACGTCTCGACACAGCTCACGCTCGGCTCCGGCGGGGAGCGCCGACCGAACAGCAGTCAGGCTCACGCGCCGCGCCGACCCGGCGCCCGGTCAGATGACCGCCGATGACCCGCGGCTGCTGACGGTCGGCGTCTGGTCCGGGTCACCGCCGTGACGTAAGTGGTCGGCGCGTGCGGCACGCGCTCACGCAACCGTCTCCCGCGGAGCTGAGGGGTGGCCATTGCAGCGGACATGGCGCCACTGGAGGAAGGGGGGGGGAGATGCACGACCTGTACGGGCTGAAGGGGAGATCTTACGAGGTCCGGTGATGGGTTGGAGGAGATCTTGTGATATCCAGGGCTGGAGGAGAGGAGGTCTCTGTGAAGGTGCCCGGTGTCGGGGAAGGGAAGGAGATCACCAGCCTCGAGGAGATGTGCCGGCAAAGGCAATGTGGAACTTGTGGGAGAGGATAATGTCAACAATAATGATGACGTCACGAGCAGTTGTCAGAGAGAGCTTGAATCTCTCTCAACAAGGAGGATGGAACGAACACTATGGATATCCAGCAAATGAAAAGAGAACGCGCACAGGTAATCGATATTCAGCAAATGAAAAGAGAACGGGCACAGGTAAACGTGCCCGAGCTGACACTGGTGCCCCAGTTCGTGTCGCGATGTATTCGGTATACTGCGTTAGACGTGACGCAAGTCGCCATCAGAGATGACGCTGGTGTCGCACGCTCAACCGTGTCGAAGATGACATCGCCGCAGGCTGTTCAGGTGAAGGGTGAGATGGGATCTCTCGTCTCACATTGATTGGCTATAAGGTCTGGAGTAATGGCCATTTCGATCCATTTCATCTGGCTTTCAAGTTCTAGAAGGGCTGTTTCAGAAAGAAAGTACGTTGTTTGTCAGCGGTCCATAGTGCGTCGTAAGCTTGCCGTGGTCCGAAAAAATTGCAACGTTGACCTCCTTTAGTAGCAAGGAAACAGAATACTAAAGCGTGTTCTTTTTTGTTACAGCGCCGAAGGCATTTAGATGTCATCGCTGCATATTCGTAATGGCTGAGTCTGCTGAAGATTCCCTGAATTCGTATGGAGCAGCTATTCTTATGTATTTGCGTAAGGAGTAGAAATAGCACGTCTTTGCGTTTTCATCATCAAATTGCTCAAGCAGTGCTCGATTGTCATCTAATGCTTCACATATCAAGGGCCAGCAGTGTTACCGCTTATCTTTGGCTGCGTTTGAAACACCTGCCGTTTCTGAAAGCATTGTTTCTCAGCTTTCTTTAGCAGCCATCTCGGCATCTGTCTTGTCAGGACTTGGACCATTTCAAAACGATTCAAAACAAGCAATCCCTTGCCGGTGTGTGCACCGCATACGGGTTCTGCTCGTGCTAAACATACCGCCGACTCCTCCGTTCCGCACGTCCTCTCTTATCACCGCATCGCTCCATTACCATCGCGGGCGCCGCGTCTGCTGAACATGACAGATGGGGGGCTCCGGGACGCGAACTGCGCTTGTCCCGGCGGGTCAAATTTGGGTCAAGTTCGCGCCCCCCACCGCGCGCAGCCCATCTCCTCACAAGAGCGTGCGACCCGCGTGACTGGGCGCGACGTAACGGAATTTGCCGTCGCTGTCCGGCCCAGCGTGTGGCGAGCAGACAGCTGCCGACCTCCTGCTGCCGACAACACAGAGGAGTCCGCACCCAGCCAATTGAATCGAGGAAATTTCTCTTCTGCTGTCAGAAGCGGAGCATTGGTGATCTGCCTGATACCGGTGATAATGCTCCGTTGTGCATCTCCAGCCAGGCAGCCAGCTCCGACTATTCTTCATCAGTATGGCATCGGACACGAACTGAGACGATAAGCTACAGGAGAAAGCGATAGCTTATAAGCCTTCTCCCTGACACCACTTCTCAGGACTGCTTTCAACAGCTCTTAAGAATGTGCTTAGAAGCTTTTTTTATATGCATACGGATGAACTGAACGCAGCTTTACGCCATGTTGGCTGAAAGAAAGGTGTATGCTCTGATTCATGGCTTAACTACCTCAAAATCGAGTCGCTATCAACGTTGTGACCAAAACCCGAGGATCACCTTACCAGCTACCAAAGTTAAAAACATCATGCCAACTGGCCAACCATCATGAAAAGCACGTAGCTCAGCTTACGCCCCACCTCAGGCTCGAGATCCCCCTCCCTCCGCCCCTCCCTCGTCATGATGGACGGGCCCAATCGAGACAGAAGGCCACCCGATTTGCGTCAGCGCCGCCGCCGCCGCCGCCGCCGCCGCTGCCGTCAGTCCGATACCGCCGGCACACAGGCGCCCATCAATCAGCGCCTGAGTGGCTTTCCATCGTCGACTGCCGGTCCGCCCCCGGGCATTCGGAGGGGGCAGGGTTGCGTCACGGGCGGGGGGCGGCTGTCGCTGTCGACGAGTCGAGTGAGAGCTGTGGCGTTTGGCAGGGTCGTGTGATTGTGACTGCGCTTGATACTCAAGCATATTCAGTCAGGTTTCCCAATGCCTTGTTATTTTTCTTGCACAGGGGACTGATAATCTGTGTTCATTATTTCAAAGCCGGAACATAGCAGTCTTCCTTTTTCCCGGTTTTTGAGCTGACCCTTCAGCTTTTCATTGCAACGAATGGAAAACACCCGCAGCCTAATATTTTTTACATAGACCTGTCCTTTCCGTCATTTATAATGTACAAGTCATTAGCAAGTTAGGATAAATTCTTCTGATATTTGCGGTGAGATAAATATTAAGTGCATTATAATGTTTTGCATGAAATGGATGACAAACTTCTGTAGACGTATTGAGATGAACTAAGGCAGGCACCACATATATTTGACAATCATTTCGTTGAGAACCAGTTACTTATTTATAGACAGTATCGTCTGTCTATGAAGAACTTGAGCGGGGACCGCCGTCAAAACATGCTGAAGGAAAAAGAGTGTGGATTAACCTCTTTGTCTAAAAACAACAAAAAACAAACTGCTTTGATCGAAAATGTAAGTGTAACGACGCATAAAAATGAGGTCTGTGGTTTTATGTCGACTGTCAAGGCTCCTTATTCCTTCTTTCGCAACAGGTGATACATCACCATACGACACTGATGTGATGCGAGACCAAAATTAATTCGATAACGAAGCGTGATTGATAACGTATTTGATTTTATGTTATCCTAGTCATGGAATGAGCACTGTCATCGGTAACATTGCCTGTTTTGATTGCTGTATTACCGGATTATCCAGTATGCATATAACCTGGACGATTTGCTTCGAATGATGAAATTTTCAACACCTCACCACGCGCTGGCGAACTCAGCCTCGCCCGAAAAAAATCCTACGTCGACTGGATCGAACAAGCAGGCCATTTGTAACACAGATTACAAACCCTGATTGCCAGGTATCAAGCCAAGAGGACAAACCGAACCGTTTCGATACCGTCATTACGATACGAGCCCTTGTTGTCGGGGCGCGCGCGAGCGTGACATTCAATCCTGCCGCATTAGCTGAAGGCAATGGTGGGCCACGGCCATCTGAGGGGGAGGGGGATCTCTATATGCATAACCTAATCTATGCCAACATTTGCCATATGTTGTCCTCGATTTTGTCGATATATCGGTACATATGATTTGTCCTCGGATTTCCTGCCCTTTGATTCACTGTTTTTCAAAAACTATGTCGCAGAAACAATTTTTTTTTCTTGGACACAAAATATCATCAGTTTCCCTACAAAGCAGGGCACCGTAAGACTTGTCGGTCCCATAATTTCCAACGAAAGAGAGGGCCGTGGCTCCGATGGCCTCCTGGACCCGCCTCTGCCTGCAGGCCAATGCCGCCGCACCCACCCGCCCGCGAAATCCAATCAGATGCGGCCAGCGAACCGGGGAGATCACGGGGACACAGGAGCCAACGGCCTGGCCGCAGACCGGGCAGTCGGCCGCGTCCAATGTCATATCGATACGCCCGATCACCAATCTGCCGCGGTCGGCCTAATGACCGACAGTCGTTATCGATACGGGCGGGGTCCCAGGCTTCGGCGGAGGCTCAGGGACGGAGCTTGCTGGAGCTGAAAAAGCGTGTCACCAGTGACGTCACGCGTCGGGCACATTTGTCCAGTCCGGAAGAGCCTGATTTTTGCCGCCTATTAGCCCGCCGAGAAAATGGCCAAGGCCGGGCGGAAATCTAATTATTCACGATGATAGAAGGCATAAGTCACTTTCTGATGCAGTTTGGTAGTAATCGAGTGACGAGGCATATTTGACACGTGGCCGTATTTCTATTTTAGGGCACGATAATGACGTAGACTATGGAACAATGATCAATAGATCTGCAGTATTGGACACACAACACGTACGTCGTAGTCGATATGTCAGTAGGGCAGTTCTACCTAGGACGGCCCTATCTAGGGCGGTACTACCAACTTGACGACTGGCGTACAGAGTCTCAGTAGCTCTGTGTTGTGGCATGAAAAGCAATCGCTAAGAAAATAGCGATGGACCTACTTACTATGAAAACTCTCCCGCGCAGATGCACGTCGGTACAGAAAACGCAAAAAAACGCACTGGTTTCGCTGACAGTGACAGCAAAATCACAAATAAACACCAGACCATGGGAACATCAGGATATCAGCCTTTGAGTTCCGATGAAAGTGCTGGAATGGCCAGGGTATCGTGGGAAATAGGAATATTTTCCAATGACATTTCGGTTTCATTGTATTTATCTTTAACCCGTTTGATCGATACATCACTGAATTTTTTTTGTAATATTTGCCTTTAATTCTATTTATTTTCAATGTCGCATTTGCCCTACATCTTGTTGGAACCTGTTTGTAATAACTGTAGTTCATCCGCCATGTATCTTACTGGAACTTGTTTGTAATGTTCGTAGTTTATTTGTTATGCATCCCACTGGAACAGCCAATAACGGTCCAGATCGTGAAGCTTAATTTGCGCTGTATAGAGAACCACTCAAAGGTTCTCCAAGCCTGTCACGATTCCCACCATCATCAGTCATCATCAGCTTTCTGTCGTCAGCCGTTACCAGATTCGCCTTTCATCACTAATGTTTCGTTTCCTTCGTGGGCTGCCCTTGACGGGTATCCCTGAGAGTTGACCTACGCCGACCAGTGCCACCCCTGCCTTCGGGTCATTGGCAGCACGGTGTGCCCGGCAAGGTCCTGCGTATCATTTGTCAACAAATTTAGCCGGCGACAGTGAAAGTTGGCCGGCAATTTAATGACGTCATCGGGCCGTAATCGTTATTAATGGCAGCCGCGTCGGCTGTGTGATTTCTTATCAAGCTTGGGTACTGGGAATACACGGAACGCGCCTTTAATAATTCGGCCTATTTTTATACCTAAATGTCTGCATATTGAGATCGGCCTCATGGAATTCAATACTAGATTCCATCGGTCGTGCATGCAGATAATTTGTCATTATCGATTTCTTTTCATTATCCAACAAGAACAAAATGGTAGCAGAGAATAGCTAAGAAGCCACAAAAAGTGAATGAAATGGATATACCATAACCAAGCTGAAATGACGTTTTCACCGCTCGTTTAATAGTTGTGTTTAGTTGGCCTAGTCTTTTTGTCGAAATACCTATCAAGCGTTCCGCAGCGAAACGTGCTTTGGAAGGTTCTTACCGAGTGACCATCCAGCCGAGCCGACGTATGGAGCATTCCCATCGTCCTATTTAATAATCAGTTAATCATAAATTTTCGTCATTTTTGGAAGACTTTCCTTGCGACAACCTTTAATGTTTTATTGAACATAAACCAATTTTCACAGAAAGTACTTTTTTAACTCATGAATTTTCGTGGTCGTAATTTAATCATCGGCAGTCTGGAATGATAAAAAGCAGCTCTGTTCCAGCCGCCAGGTGTCCAGCCTGCGCTCCGGCGGCTCCTGACCCACGCCTCGGTCTGGCCCGAGGCCAGCCATGCCTGATCGGCCCCACTAAACGCCCGGCGGGCACGTAAGTGGGTGAGCGCGGCGCGATCGGCCGTGACGAACGCTCAAGGCCGGCCGGCCGGGCGCCGCTGCCGACGCCGCCCGACGTTCGACGGCACCGGCGGGAACGTGGGTGGGGGGGGGGTAAGGTGGGTCCAATGTCCGGTCCGTTGAGGGCGGTGTCCGGCCCCATTCGTCCGTCGGGTGTGCCTGACTGCGACGATGTAAACAGGACGTTTCTCGGCGTGTCCTGTAGAGGGACATCACGCGCCGGAGCGCGAGATGTCCGACGACAAAGACGAGGAGCACCTGATCAGTGTGAAGGCTCTGTCACGAGGGCAACATCACATTGTAAATTCCCGGCACCGTCTCGGTTCAAAGGCAAAAAAATGTTCTGGACTGAGAAACTGAAGGAGACCTTATTTGACTACCAAAACGATTAAATCGAAGGGGCACTTGAAAAATCGGCGAGCTAGTTTTACCGTTTTTGGCATCTAGTAATGAGGGTTTCTTCGTTCGTGGAAATACGCCTGATTTAACCCTATTCTCCACGGGGCGAGCTGAATCCGCCCCCTCGGGCTATTTTATTGCCAATGCCAGACTTTTTGACACAGTCTCACGAAACTTCGCCAACTTGCCTACGTATTCTTTCTACGTACTGTGACAAAATTCTGTAATTTTATTTTGCTCAGGGGTGGATCCAGACAATGCTTTTAGGAGGCATCCCAAGCCGCTTTTGGTCCTGTTGAAGATGAAAGGAAAATGACTGTCAAAAATAGCGTTTTTAGGACGAAACTTAAAACGTTATATGGGTTTTATATATGTACAAATATATGGATATACATAGGTAAATAGTTGATCCAGCATACAAATATAATTTTGCTAATCTGAGGTCACTTTACAAGGTCAGGTCAAGGTCAAAAGTCAAAATCTGGTTTTCTACTAACAATTTTTGCACTTTTTCCAAATGCCAAACTCGGAATCCATATGACAGAGAAGGATGCCCTCTACTTGTTTACCAAGCTTCAAGTTGATATCATGTCGGGTCACGGAGCTATGGACTGAGTACGCGTACCCTATATCACGACAGCCATAAAATGAAATTTTAGGGACAGAGTAAATTCAAATGGTTGAAAGCATTTTCAAGTCCAAAAACACCCCTTGTTTTGACTTAAACGCGATATCCACTTCTTTCAAGGTCTGAAAACTCCTTTTTATAAAAGTGTATTTTACGTCGTGGCAAACTGAATGATATTTGCCGCGATAAAATAGTATGTGTAGTTCTCGAGATCTCGGGTGGGGGGGGCGAATCCTTGCCGGGAATCGGCCATACCGTGTAGCCCTCAGGGCATATGGTTAATGCTCTCTCTTGTCAATGCAAAGCAACAAAGCTAAGAGCAATGCTTAACCGCACCCCAGTATCTGCGAAGTGGAAGGCAGCCCAAAAATCGTTACATCCAATACAAGCTTGTCATATTCGTCCAAAACGTGTAGAAATATAAAACAGCAAAGACAAAAAGCCCTGTGAAATGGGTCCGTCAGTGACAAATTCTTCGGTAGCAGCACACAGTATAAATAAACGGTGAATATGCAACGCTTCTTTTAAATTTTAGGGGCATTTGAGCTAACGTCAGAGGGCGTTAAAAAAATGCCAGTGTAACATAATTTTTCATAATGATGAAGACACTGACAACCTGCTACCTTCATCAGTGATGATGTTTTTCATGAAGATCTAGCCTTTTGCCGCCATTTTACATCACGTAGACAAGTATTACTACAGTCCTTCTATGACGAGATGTGTTTATGATGTCCTTCTGTGATGGGATATCATTTTGATTTATTCCACAAGCTTTACGCGACATTAATGACGGAATATGCCGCAAAACAGTTACTGAAACCACACAAATTTGTATCGTCGATTCTTAAGCCAACGCATCTCTCACAGGAGCCTCCTCGGGCGCCACCAGCACGTCTCAGACGCAACGTCTGCGGCGGCGGCGGCGGCGTGATTGCGTCAGAAGCGCCGCGACGTTTGCGGCGAGGAGCGGCGGAGACGCCGGCCACGCCGCTGCGCCGCGGCTATTGAAGCGTCCGATCTGGGTCAGTCGATACGTCCTCCGGCGGCGGGGGGGGCCTTCTGATGACGAATGGGAGCCGCCCGAGGAGGGGGTGGGGCCGCCTCCGCCCCGCGGGCGGGGGCGGGGGGGGGGGGTGCGTCGCCGAAATGTGTCACTTCGCGGTCCGAACTGTCCTGGAAGTTATCACAGGGTCGCATGCACTGCGTTTGAAAGACAGCATTTGGTGTGGGTGTTTCGGTGAATGAGGATGGCTTCACCTGCGCGCTTGAACGATGCGGAGTAACCTATGAGCGTTTGTGATACGCACGTAACAGTCTAGTGGGTGCGTCAGTTCATTTCCAGACACCTTCAGTTTTTCTGCGCAACAGAACGCCAAAGCATGCCACCGAACCCGTCCCACGCGGTGCACTGCATGCTTTACGATTCTTCCCCTGGGACTACCCCAATCAGAGTAAACGAAGCTAACTGCGGTCTGTCACAAGGCGTGACGGAAAACGTACGCCTCGTCCATAACGGGTCGTGACGTTCCAAAACGCCTTGAGCCTCGCCCAGCGTCTCTTCTACCCCAGCCGCGGCCTGCATCTAAATGGATCAGCCCGAGGCGCTGATTAGCCGCTACTGACCTATTATTGCCCGATAAATCGCAGACGGTCACGGACCGGACGAACTTCTCCAGCCACAGCGGCCGGGATCTGGTGCACCGCCGTGACGTCACGTGGCCTGTCTCCACCCGGCGCGGCCCCGGTAACATTGGCGGGAGGGGGCTCCCGATCCGGTGGTAGAAAGGCGAGCCGGACGGCGCGCGCTTTCTGCACTGACCTCTAAAAAACCGACTCCCGAGGACTCCTGGGAAGATTCTGCCGGCCTCAGAGCAGGCGTGGACTCCCGAACCAACCTCAGACCGGAAGACAGACAGAGACTGACGTGCAGACGTCAGTGATTCCCGCACAAACATCACAGTACCTCGACCTGACGTCATTGTTCTTTTCCCGGACGTCAGTGATATGCCCGGACGTCAGTGATGTTTTGCTGGACGTCATTGGCCTTCGTCCAGACGTCAGCAACCCTCGACCGGACGTCAGAGACACGCGGCTGGACGCAAGTGATACTCATTCTGACATCAGAGGACACGCAGCCGGACGTTAGTCAGAGTCTGAGACACGGCCGAGCGTCAGAGACACTCAGACGAACGCCAATGATACGGCCGGACGTTACTGACACTCGGCTGGACGTCAGTGGCATTCAGCCTGACGTCAGAGACACTCAACCTAACGTCATTGACCCTCGGTAAGAGTCGCCGATCTGCGACTACAGCGGGGCTGGCCCGCCATATCACGATGACTTATTTCGTCAGCTGACATTTCCGCAGTGAACACGAGCCCGTCATATGTCGACCGACATCTCACGCGTGGTTGGACCAGCTGACGATGAAAAGGCTGACGTTTAAATGACGGTGTCGCATCTTACTGACATCCACGTGTCCTGCTCCTCTGCGCCTCGCGCCTGTCTCCCAGGCGAACTCGGCGTGACGTTTCATTCATCCTGAAACGATCCGTCCTGTTCATTACCGATCCGTTTTCCACCGTCTCCTCACCTGCAGCCATCGGTATAGAAGCGGCTACAAAGTTGTCAGGGTCAGAGACATTTTAGGGCCATTTTATTCAATGTTGTACCGACCAAGATATAATAATTAAACTTGTTCAGTTGGCAGGATCAGTAGCCCACTTGCGCTCTGAACTGCTACAGCCTACAGCTATGAAATGGCCGCAGCCAGGGTCTTCGCTGAACCTGCGGCAGGTGGCGCAGTGCTCCGATTACCTTCCAACTCCCGCGTCGAAACGGCGAAAGCGCGCCAAGGCTGGCGGCGTGATGTGGCGCGATATTAGCGGAAAATGGCGCAGCGCCGCGTGGTCAGGCCGGGGGAGGGGAGTCGTCCCGGACCGGGTACCCTCTGACGGTGTCGGCAGACAGATGGGCGAGATAGCAGCGCCAGCACGGGCCGTCGACACACGACGGCAGGCCAATGGCCCGGGGCGGTCGGTCAGCGAGGGGTCTGGCCGGCGCCGGCACGGTCCAGATTCGGGACAGGTCGGGCACGTGGCAGGGGAGGGGACTGGAGGGGCAGGTGGTGTTAGCCCGCGTCTGGCAGGCGGTCGGCTGCGTGCACACCCTGCTGGCGGTTATTGTTGACATCGCCCCTTAATTGCGAACGGCTAGTCGCACGATTTAAGTCAACATAGCGTTGGAACGTTCCGTGACAGGGAGAGCTCGGGACTTCTTTCGTTTGTTGGTTTTGAAGAACGTTCAAACATTTCCTGTCTTAAATCTGTTTTTGGCAGTTTCCCAGTACGCAGAATTGTGCTCAACAGTCTCTGGTAAAAGCGAAAAATAAAGACACCGTTTAACAGGAAAAAACCTTCCAATGTACCTTATGCCATATTGTTATTCCGATTTTTTTCATTAGCTACGCGGCACTGCAATTTAAATATGCTCTTATTACCACTGCTCAGCGTAGGCGCCAACGTCAGTCGAACAAAGTTGGCAGGAACAAATTTTGGCGCCTTCATGTCATCAGAGCTGTCAGAAACTACAGGGATATGCTGAGGTCAATTGCAATTCTGCCTTTTGCCTTGGTGCATATTGCCTTATCGTCAAAAAGCCATTGATGTCCCATTTTGATCCAAGGCCAATCATGTCCGCAATTCAGGTCACAAATGCCATTTTTTGTTCCTAACACTTATTTGTGAAATCACATTTGCATGACTGCACCTACTTGTTCACAGAGCACTTGCCGAACTGATTTCCTGAGACCAGTGACCTGAGGTCAACGATACTTTTAATAATGTTGCGTATGTATAGTTTTCATCTTTTCACATTGATTAAGTCGGCGCAGAATCTTTTATGTTTCATCAAAAAGGGAAAAAGTATCAGAATTAACCCCATCTAAGGTCAATGACTCGGCAACTTCCCGTACGCCTGAGATATCCGATGTGACATTTGAGATAACACCAGTGTCCGAGGCATCTGAGATTCGTGGCTTTCGCCAAGGTGTCCAACTCCGAAAATTTCTCCTTTAAACTGTCCCCGACGGGGGTGGGGCGGTTGACCGCTCCTTGAGGTTTTTCCTAGATTGCGAGAGAACGAATGAACTTAACGCCACAAAACTTTCTGCATCTTTTGCTTAATCCTTCTCACACCTTATGCAAAAGTTTTGACCTTAGGTCAAGTCACGTGCCTGACCTAGGTCAGGTCAAATAGACCTATGTTCAAAAAATGTTTGGCGCCCCGTAACATTTTCGGAAAATATATCACAAGAAAACTATCAAAGCTTAAAGACCTTGATGGATGAAACAAATCTGCCATCTCAGATTTTTGGGAATTTTCCGGGTCATTGACCTAAGGTCGGCCCCATTACCAAGACATGTCGCCGTTTTAGTGTTGGGTGATGCAGACATCCATTTGCCATCAATGGATAAAGAATCAATGACGTCCAGCCATTGACCTGAGGTCAGGTCACGAATAACTGTTATGAGACCAAACGCTTTGCCGTCAAAATCGGTCATGAATTACTCAGGGCGCGTAGAAAATGGCAAAACTGGCTCGTACAGCTGCGGGTAATACCAAGAAATTAAAAAAACTCGGAAAGTTGTATATTTTGGAAATCAACAGACATTGGGGAATAAAGCTCCGCTAATTGTGTAGATTTACAACTACTGAATTTTTCCAAAATTTAAGCATAAGAACCCATCACAAGAACCATTAGGATTGCGAAATATTACATGGAAAGAGCTATGTTTCAAAAACAAAGGAACGCTAAAATTAGTTTCCGCCAATTTCATACCGCGTTCGGCTACGGCGCCCCTCGGCAGTCAGCGCAAAAATCGCTGTCCTTTACTTAAGGTTTCGACGTATATATTAAACAGATCAGAGAAATTAGCCTTGTATCGGCATCTGCGGATCTTCATCTTTTCATTGATGTCTTTACCTAGACTTTATTAACCAAAGCCTTTGATATCAAGGCCCATTTTCGGTTTCATGCCGTCCGCTGTGAGAAAACATATAAAGGACGTAAATGGCCTGCGTATTATCCAAAGCTAGAAATGAGCCTAGTTTTGAGGTCTGTTTGTCACGAGCTTTCCAACGGTGTGCTTATTTTTATCGTGCGACCAGCCGTTCGTGAGTTCAAGGGGACGGTCAACCGCCCCCCCCCCCCCAGCCGAACTTGGTCGGCGCCGACTGCCAGTCGGGCTCCGGTTAATATCTTGTTTTCCGAAAGCGGTAAGAGATGAAAGATATTTCGAACAAGGAATGACTTGACCTGATGTAGGTCAGAAGCCTGACCTGAACTGACGCCAAAATTACTGTAAAAGACGCAGAAAGAACTAAGGAGAAGGTACTCAAAATTTCGTGGCCTTGCCTTTGTTTGTTTTTACACATTGTTTGAAAAACCTCAGGGGGAGAGGGGTATCAACAAAGTCCTCCCAGCTGCGTGTGGGACAGGAGTTCCCATTTTTATCAATGAGTCTATTGTACATGTACAACGTTTGAAGAACTTAGTGCACTTCGTAGAATGGCTCCTTGGGTAGTCCTTCGCGTGTGTGCATGCCTTCGGTCAACCGGTGCGCAGTTTGCACGCAGTTTATTAGGAGTTTGATTATGCAGTGTGCGCGTTTCGGGCACAGTTATTCGCCCCGTAGGTCTGCCTGAAGTTTGCCGTAGCATTAATTGCAGCGTGCATGCATTTCTTATGTTTATTTACGCGGTTCCACACAGAGAGGTCTTTCCGTCTGATCCCCAATCGTCCCTCTGTCCCTGCCCCCTCTCCAGCCGGAGGCGCCCCGCGTGAGAATCCGACCGTGGCGCAACAGAGCAGGACTATACATCAGGTCGTTGGTCGCCGATAATTTCACCCTTCACGATACGCTGAGCCCTTTGAGCACCGGTTTCAGTCGCGCTAACGTCGGTTCGGCCACGAAACGGGCCGTCGGGCGAGTCGCGCCGCTGCTGTGGAGTTATGGCGGGCGCGCTTAACGCGACACCGAACGGGTTTGTAAAGCCCATTTACTCTTGCCGAAACAAACAATCATAGACTTCTGCTGTGTTGCGTGTGGGCACGGGACGCAGAAGTGGACGTCCGTTGGATTACGCTGCTGGCCGAGGTGTGTTGAGTGAGTGCGTGCTGGTGCGGTATTTGTCATCGAGATGATGATTTTCCACCTGAATGGTGGCTTTAATGGGTGGTTATCTTGGGTGGTAACTGAAAATCGTTTGCCTGAGAGTGCTGTATTGTTGTGGGAAGAGACAGGTGTTTGCCAAGGACCTATTTGCTAGAAAAAAATACGGCATTATTTTACGCTTTCCAAGGACAAATGGGCATCGTACCTTATTTCAGAAGGAACAGATATTTTCTTACGTGAATAAGCGAACTAACATGTTCCCAAATTATGTAATTTGACACTTCATGGACGAGGACCTCGACGAACGATGCGATGAAACCGAACAACGGAAGAGACCATATGAAACTATCGAGTGTTTGTGTAGCCCAAGCGTGCGGGTAATGGAAACCAAGTCATCTCACTGATGACCTTCCGAACTTAGACTCGGAACGGTGCGACTACCCGAGCGCAGACAAATTCTGCCGGTTCTCGATTTGAGAACTCAGCCGAAGGACCTCTGCCGCCACGTCACGAGTGAGTCACCCAGACGGGGTCAAGGGTCACGCGGCCCGGCGGCAGCGGCGACCTTGGCGGGACGCCCCGAGGCGATGCGGCATAATCGCCTCGGGGCAGCCGCCGCAGAAATGTCGGCCGAATTTGATGGCGGTCGCCGGGTACAGGCGCTGCGCTACCGAGCCCCAGTGACGTCATCAGTTGGGTAACAGCGCGTCCTTCGGCTCAGATTGGTGACGATTCTGGACGTTACTGGTGCACGGTTGAACTCGCGCGGCGCAGCTGTTTCGCGTATTTGGCCCGGTTATGGGGGGTGGTGAATGGAGGCTGCGCCACGGATTCCAGCGCAAGCTGATTGCGGTTTGGATGACGTCGGGGTCACCGTCATTGTTGGTGGTGGTTTGTTGCGTAGTCTGCTGTCGAATTCCATACAGGGTCCCTGCCGTGGTGTAATTTGATGCCGGCCGGGGGCCACATGAGCTCCAACGACTTTCGAAATTGTGGCTTGAATAGTAGCGTACTCATAACAGTGCGGAAATTGTCAGAAATGCTTGCCTCACATACCCAATTTGGATTTTCTTCGACAAAAGAGAAAACAGAAAATTATCTTAGATCCGATGGACAATTTCCGTTTACAAAGAAAACAGATGGAGGTTGATTCAGCTGCATTTCGTCACATACGAGACCGGGAGAATTTTCAAAGAAGAGCGGACGCCTACTAAAAGCATGCTGAAAGTTTTCTTATATTGTTGCAAGTAGCCTCCTTGTATTGATATTAATCTCTTGATTGGCTCAGATGTTTTATTCAGAAGCGTCGTATCCAGACTGCGCATTGCGACAAATTATTTTGAATGTTCATTCACCACCTCCCGTCGTTTGCTTCCTCGGATGCCTTAGGCTGTAACACATTGAACTCACCGGAGTCTGCACTTCGTTGCAATTTATGGACCGCGTCCTCATTTGAGGAGAAGTCATCGGATGCATATGACTATTCTGATCGATTATTCTCTATTTCTGCTCTTTTCTATTATGAAGTCGTCATTTTCATCTATGCTCCGTTTTCCGAGCGCTTGTGTTGTTTGTCATGTTTGCCTTGGACGTCGCGCCCTGAAAAACTGCGTCTTCCATGAGGGGCCCGCTAAGCAAACGCACCACCGGAAAGTCACAACCGTCAGACGGGACTGCGCCCCTCACTGACAAGCCGATCTGTTAACGCTGATCGGGGCGGAGTCGCTCCAGCTGGCGCCGAAAGCCGGTCGGCACGGCGGGCGCCGGATTACTGCATTCAGCCCGACTGCAGACAACAGTGGCCCGCCGCTCTCTGACCCGTCCGCGTCACGTTACGCGGTAAAATCCCTTTCGTCAAAAATGTTCTTAAACGTGTAATGCTAGGCGTTGGCGGCCAGCCTCAGCATGCGTCACGATGCAATGAAATCCACGCGTGAAAGAAAACGTCTCAATTCATTCAAAAAAGGCTTACCCAGCATTCAGGTGAGGATTGCGATAGTAAATCTACCCGGTTTCGGAACATCCGTGACCTGGGTGCCCCTCCGTTGCGCATGCGGCGGCTAATGACGTCACACCACGCCCCGCGCTCGTGACGCATGGGTTCGGAAGCGACCCTCCCAAACACGCCTTCTGCCCGGCCCGTAAGAGCCATGGAGCAGACCGTGAGGTAGGTTACATCACCAGTCTCCGTAAGCCGCCCAGGCCATTCAGAGTGGGTGGTTTCCATGAGAAATGGAAGAAAATCGTGGCCGTCGGAGAATGAAACGACCGTAGTAGAACTCGCCGTCGAGAATGGGGGTTATTTACTGCGCCACCGTAAATTAAACTACGCTAATGCCCCACGCGATTAATCAAAGTTACGGTGCGCGGCGACAGTGGTCTGCTGCGTAAGGAAATGAACGACTCGCTTCGTTAACGAGGCAGCGGAAATTGAAAACGTCGGCTATAATGAACGTAGAGGACTTGGGACGACTTGGACACTGTTTTCAAAGAGTGACGTCTGTGTTCCGTTATACATTGGGCCCTTATATAACGACCACGAGTATGTTCGGGAGCTCCTTCGGCTTCTGGTACACAAATAACGACGTTGCGCTGAGCGTTTCATGTAAAATCCTCGCAGTGTTTGCAAAACTATCCCACATGTCACGGAAAACACATCATGATGCCGATAGTTATTCCTTCTCAAAGGTTTTGGTCGTTTCCATGTTGAGGAAACAGCCGAGCCACAATTTAGTTCCACTGGCGTGAGCATTCGTCTTTCGCAATCAGCGGCGCATTTTTGCTGAATTAATAAGGAACATTCGCTATGCACGGGAACACTCATAAAAACTTAGAGCCAGAAAATACATGTATGTTGGCACATGGTGAACAGATATACGAAAAAATACAGTCGTTCCTCGTCAGTATCCAACGTTTTACTTCTTCACAAACCGCAAAATTATCGCTTTATTAAAGACGAAAAATGGGACTGAAACCAAATCAGTTCGGCTTTCTCCGGGCAATGAAATCGAGCGATGTTAACGCATTTACGCCGCTGCAAAGCCGCGGCCGGGGAGAGACCTTCACCCCTATCTCTGCCCCATTTCTGCTGCGATCCTGTCGGCGTTCTGCCGTGCGCTGTGCCGGGGCAGGCCGGGCGGGGCAGGGTGGTGTCGGGGTCCACTCGTGACTCAGTCAACCCAGATAGGTGCCGGGTACTGGGGTCGAACGTGATGCCGGCTCCCTCCAGGTGTCGTACAGGGCGGGGCAGAGGCGGGGCCATCTGCAGTCTTCAGGACACGATGAGGTGTAAGGTGGGGTAGAGGTGGGGCAAGGACGGGACAGGAATGATCGGCAATGATGTGTATCACATAACGCTTAGATCAAGCAAGGAGTTGACAGAGATGAGGCAGGGAAGGGGAAAAGTAAGAGCATGGGTGGTGCAGGGAGGGCACAGAGGTGTGGCGGAGATAGGATGGAAGACGACCACGGGTATGACAGAGGTAAAGTGGGTGAGGACATGGCCAGGGAAGAGGTGGCTAGAGATAGACATGGACAGGGAATATGAATGTAGGGCCATTACCAGTTTCTTGTCGTTTTTCCTGTGTGAGACAGGCCAAACAGCGAAAAGCTTCATTTCTAGGGTCTTTTTTATGAATGTTTTTGCCTTGGTTGGCATACGTTATGATAACTACATGTCACGTAAGTTTATTCTACATCTGCTACTTTTTGTGCTCTTTCCCTCTCTCTACATGTCTGTCCGTTTGTCTGTCCGTCTGTCTGCCACTGTTTTTCTTTGTCTCTATCTCTCTCTCCTCCTCTCTTTCTCTTTCTCCGGCTATCTTCATATGTCCTTTCACGTTCCCTCTTCCTTTCCAACTGCATACTTTTAGTTAACAACATGTCGAACGCACATCCCATCAAGCACGACTCAGAGCACTTTGTGTGTACAGGAACGCTCGCTGCAGAGACAAGCAGCAATTTATTGTCTCCGATGTCTGGTGGAGATATCGCTCCAGCAGCAGCATTATTGAAAGCAAACAACGATTGATGACCAAGCAGAATTTGCAGCACTGGCTGTTAGTGCACCACTGCAGTCTGATATGGGGTCGACATCAACTGAGACATTGCTGATGAAACAAAGCCCTCAGGCATTCGTGCGGTCGCTGTAAATGCATGACGTTTGACTATCAGGGCCCGTTAAAGAGAGGATGAAATGTGAACAGAAAAACTCGCTACGAAGACGAAGCAAAACCAAGAATACCGATCCGATTCACGGACGGAGCCAGTGGAGTTCCTGTGAAACTCATACCGGTATTACTGCGGCGAAAAATTCCACGGAAGATTTCAGTCGATCGAAAGGGCCCGTGTAATATTCTTGGAGTTCGCACAGTCAAAACCACGCCCAGGTACAAAAATAACCATGAAGCGTAGTAATTTATTCCTTGAAAGAGTGACAGCGGATCCATTGAGCCACAGGAGATCTGTGTCCCATTGCTGTAAAGAAATAACCTAAGAATGTCATACGCTCCCCCCTCCCCTTCCTGAATTCTGACGTTCCTTCTCCAGTTGTTTGAAGATTCCCTCAGTATTACGTCATGATCCGTCATTTTGCGCACGACACGTCATATTACATCTGTAACCATGTTTGCAGTACAGAATTCATACAATACGTCTCTCCGTTAGTTAAGACCAGACAGGTTTTTACTCCCGAACGGTCAACAACTATCCACTCTCATGAGATCGATAGTCCCGGAGTCAAAGACTACCCCAATTGAACCGTCAATTTTACATCCAGTCACTCAGAAAGTATTGCAAGAATTAGACACGAAGGAAGTTGTCGGAAGGAGCCTTATCAAATGGTGAGACAGAACTGTCAAAAGTCTATAAAAATCTGTCAAAAGTCTATCTATAAAAAAAGGCTTTCTCCTCTTCCTACCGAATACTACGTTGCAAAGAAGTCGCGAAGACGCATGCCAGGAGCACGATGCAAAAAAACGGGGTTACGGATTCCACTTTTGCCCCCGATGCCGATCAGCTCCAGAGACTCTGTAACATGAATTCTGGAGTTGCCAATATGTTCGGGACTTATGGATTATCGCTAATAATTGGCTTGTTCAAATGAAGGTTAAACATTCAAGTATGTTCAAGGAGAAAGAAACCATGCCTTAACTCCGAAACACAACTGGTTAACCTTGGTATTATTTCGATCAAACATGTCGTCTCGAAAACCATAAATTTATGCGTCGAAGAGGTTTAACAAGATTGAAAGCCGCCATTACAACGGGACAGTTCATTGTAGCGTTACGTGGCACAAGACACGAAATCATGAAAAATATGCCGAAATGACGGATGACTGCTGTCAGTTGTTGCAGGTTTGTATTGTTTTTAAATGTGTGATTGTTGTTTGCATATTAGGAGACAAAGCCTGGGGTTCATGTGTGTACGACACATCGCCGTTGCATGGCAACAGTGCTGTCAGTTTAGATTATATATCGGTATGTGATAGGCCATTTTTCTTTTTCGTGTAATGATGTTTGATAAAATGGATGTTGATACCCGAGGAAGAAAAAAAAAACTATTGCGGCCTCGGTTGCCAATGACATCGAGTGGAGCACGAATGCGACTTTTAGCACGAAAGCAACTTCATCACTGCAATCTGCAATCCACTGGCCGCCCACCGAACCGCAAAAGTGGTGACCCATTAATCCACAGCAATCACGTCTACCAGCGCTCGCCCCTCGTTCCCAGCCGTTCCCCGTCAAATTCGCTCCCATCGTCAACTCCAGTCCTTTGCAACGTCATTAGCCGGACCACCGGCTCCGCTAATACCCGCCTGCCCCAGTCCCAGGAAACGACCCGACGGCCGGCCAGTCGGCGCTGCCCCGGGGCATGTCACGTGGTGTCCCCGGGCCGGCGACAAGGTCTCCCGATTGGTCAATCGCAGCGAATCAGGCCGTTCACAGAGAGGCCATAATCACCGAGCGGCGGGGAGCGGTAAACAGGGGACATTATGCCGTTTTCTCGCCGGCTGTTTGTGTATTTATTTTGGAACGGGCTCCTTCGCCAAGTTGCGTTCAGGTGAACGGCTTCTTTACAATGATTAGGCGCTATTTTGTTTTCGTCATTTTGTTTTAAGTTTTCAATAGACTTGTGAACGATAATTTAGAACTCCTTACCCTTGCCGTATTCGATGTCATGACATTGTCCTCTTAATCTGACACATTTAAAATCGTTAAATGATTGGAAGGAACGGAGCAATTCACAGTCATATTAAACAGATAATGAGCCTAAGCAACCATTTAACAAGCATGCACTAATGGCGTCTCCTGCACTTTTTGGGTGTTTGTGCACCCAAAAGAATTTCCATCAGTAATTGTTGTTCAGTTTCTCCCCACTTTACGTGGTTTGGATGCAGTGTACGCATATCAGTGACGTATGTCAGGAAAGCGTAGGATGTTGAGGATATGCCACTGTATTGTACTTTTGGCTAAACTTCCAACGTACGTGGTCCGACAGTTCGTTGCACATCCACGACAGTTTTTTTAAAGCTCCCCGGAGGCATGTTCATGAACCAGCATGTGGCACTTGGTTTCTGGCTATTCGTTCGGTTTCGTTTTGGTTACGGCCCCTCCGGTCACTCATAACCATTTCGAGGCGAAAGGACTGAGGAAAGAGGCTTGAGCAACACTTTTGCTGAAAGCCGGAACGCAGCAGTTTTGGAGAGGAGGTTGGTATTAAAGAGGATGAAAGGGGAGATATATGAATCTTGGCAGAACGCAGATTTAGGCATAAGCGCAAGATTTGGGAATACCAGTCATTTTGGTGCCTTGTTGATGATGGCCAATTCCACCGAGGCACTTGTACTCAGTTCTACATTCTTTTCTAGTTTGCATGCCTTCCAGACGAGTGTGATATTGGCCGTTTAAAGTTGCTATATATGGGATATGTCTAGACTAGGGTTTTGCTCGACTCGCCTGCAGTGAACTGATTCACTACCTTGTTCACAGGACCTGGAAACTTTTATGATTTGGGTTACGGTATGTTCTTTTTAATGATTTTATTCACTTGTGACTCAAACTTATATTCAGTCAGTTTCATTTTGTCTTTTTTATGACAATGAGTATATTTGTATACATATTCAGTTTATTAGTCGAATAACGGTGAAATACGAACCACATCCTGTAATTTCCATGAAAACGCAGAGAACTAATCAAATTATGGAACATTTTTTCAATGTTGCAGTAGTGTAGGAATTATAATGTCTAATTTTGACGTTAGGTTTTGAAAAGTTTCCAGCGAACGGTTTGCAAGACTGTGTTATAGTCCGAGGCCGATATCGGCCATTGGTCGTTACCAAACAACCAAGCCGCGTTCCGGTTACGGCCAAATTGCCAAAACAGCGACACAAGAAGAACGGTCGACCCTTGGTGAAAAAGAATCGACCACAACGCGTTGCGACAATTACTCGTTTTTCCTAACACAAAGGAATATATCACTTTGCATTGTGGCTCATGGAGAAACGACCATGACGCGTTGGGGTAAATCGTTATTTGCCAGAACGCAGTCTGGCATATTTCAATTATGGATATGACGCAATGGCAGAAATCCGACTTGCGTTAAATCTTATTTGCTACTCTTGAACGATTTTTGCCTTCTTCTTACTTGTCAACACACTTTCCGGCTTACTTTTTTTGGAATAGCAATCCTTTCCCGCTCGTAAACAGCACTAAAAGCACACACTCGTACAGGCATGGTATCATCCAGTAGGAAGTCTATGTTCTGCATGTACTGACCAATATTGAGTCATTTCAGTTGTGTGTCAAACAGGGGCATGTAAGAAAACACTTGCCGAATATTGGTGCCTGTATTCAAAGCTTCGCTAGCGCTTAACAGTTAGGCATTACACCTACTTGTGCATAAACATAGTTGTATTAAATGGAACGCATGAAATAGATGGCAAAAGAAGTGATATGCAGTTTAGAATCTTCTTATCCATTACCCTGCAACAGCTCGTGAAACGTGACACGCATTTTTTTCTCCTCTGTGCTGATTAGCACTCCGTTCCTTCGACGTTTTTTTTTCACTTTTACCACCGTCAAAGCCGTCATGGAAATGTTGGAAACATTTAATTACAGCAGCCCACATACGCGACAAAGTCCATCTATCGTCATTTCACTGAAGAGCCTGAACGCGTCCTGGGAAACAACGATTTGCCCCAACGCGACGTAGGCTTTTTTCTAGGAACCACAAGGCGAAATGGCGCCTTCGTCGGTGTTTGGAAATGGTGAGATTACCGGAGCGCGTTGTGGTCGTTTTCCTTTGACCAAAGACGGATCTTCCCTCTTATTTTGGTGTCTGGTAGTTTCACCATATCCAAAGCGCAGTCTGAATATTTGGAAAAACCAATGTCTGATTTTGGTTTCGGATCCTAATATATGCTACAGAAAGTAATTCAAGTTCAATTCTGCTTCACTGCAGTTTTCAGCGTAACTGATCCTGTTTCCGAATTCCTACAACAGTGCTACATTACTGAATCGATTGAGAATGGAGCACAAGCATGGCGTAGCGTTTGTAATGTGTGTTTTGAAAGGGATCTGTCTGGACTCTGGATATTAAACTCTACATGCGCGCAATTTTGGGGGCAAAAATCACAACACTTTCATGTTGTCTGAACATAACTTTCGCTGTAATGTCGCCAGAGTAATAAAGTTTTGCGCATCTTCTGCTGTACTCCTAGCGCGTCGTTTCCCGTTTTCAGTTAGTAAATCCGTTCCCAAATTTTTCACTTCATCCTACCAAAATCTGAAGGTCGGTCGCGCGGGCGATCCATCGTCGGCAGCGAACAACCGTGCGCATGTAGGGACGTACGTCGCTTGTCGACCAATGGCTGCCGGGCAGACAGATGCAGAACATTTTGGCGAGTCATCCTCTGGGATGAACCTGCATTCAAAAGGCCCTGGGTCAGGCCAATCGAGGTCACCCAGAGCCAAATGACGAGCATATGGTATTCTGTCGTTTTTCTACAGACCTATTCGCGTGTTCTGGACAAAACTTTGTGGGTACTAAGCTTACAAGGTAAACGCACTTATTCCGAAGCGCGAGTAACCCAGGCAAGGTCAATCGAGACCAGCCGACCTCCATTATGAAAATGCAGTAAAGACGTGTATAGGATTTTGGCAGAGATTTTAACTACACGATGAATACACGTGCCCAAAAGTATAGGTAAGCTACGCCAGGTCAACTAAAGCGAAGTTGCAGCATTCTTTCTTTCGCGTCCAGATTTATCCAAATTATTACAATTAGGTGTCGCGAGGATGCAGCTGGCTGGCCTTGACTGAACTTGGATGACCTCAGGTGACCTAGTTCGGTCATTCAACCTAAGGACGCATAAGTGTATCCTACACCTGCTAACAACTCACCACATTGTGTTAGGTTCCATGTGCACATAATGCAGTTTTTGAAAATGTTGGCCGGGCTTGACCTTGATTATTGACTTATTTCAAGTCAACCCTGTTTTGGCGAATCATCCATCATATCCGGTAAATTCATTCCACGAATCAAGGATTCTCAAAATTTGCCATCTTAGCTTCGGAGACATGAAAGCATGCTACTTTTCACATTTGGCCTCGTTTGACTTCACTGGCTTGAGCTAAGTAGCTCAGTCTCTTTGTACTATAAGGCCATGCAGACTATCTCTGCAAAAAAAATGTTTCTCTGATCAGTCGAATGAATCGGGGGGATAGAAGGGAATAATGCATGCCCCCAGAACGGCGACTTACTATCGGATGGGCATCATGCGCGTGTGTTACAAAAGCGGTGCACAAAGCTCCTCTTTCATGTTGCCAAGACGAGCTTCGGGCAATATTAATCGTTTCAAAGGTTTGACAAGTGGCGTGCTGTAAACTTCACTTTCGCGAAGAACATATTAACCCGTCGCCGCCGACAAAGAAACTGTATTAGCATCAACAGGCGACAATACGGGTGATGAAATAGTTTCTTTTGGCAAGAAATGATAAATCACAGCTGACATTCTGGCTTTCAGTTTCTGCCCCTTGGCGCCTAATTTCAAGTAACGGGACGTCCATTTGGTATCAAATGACGCTAAATGAACACGAAGACTAGACGTTATTAACCGCCTGGTAGGTTACTGTCAAAGTTTTGTTGGCAAGCTGGAAGAAAAATGCTGATGAGGCTTCCGTTCGAGTCAGAACTGATCATCATCTTTACGAGACAACCAGGGGATTCGTTTCAGTGTACACACTGGCCCAATAGATGTCGCTGCAAGCCGTCGAACAGAAATCTTATTGGGCGTATTACCATGCACCATACGCATGCACTTTTTCCATCTTCCGAGTGAACTGGTCTCAGTTACCCATCGTGAGGCTTGCTAGTAACCAAGGAAATTATTCAAGTAACAAACGGAGATGTCCCAAAATATTTCATAATCTCAATGGAATTTAAGCAATCTCTTATCTCATAATGCAAGTCTAATGGTAAGATTTATAAAACTGTAGGATATGGACTTTTCCACTCCCTCCCAATCGGCCGGATTTCCACCCCCGATTTTTAAAATTTGGCTATGCTCAGTGATTACATAAGAAACGTCGCCATCCAAGAGCAAGAGTAAAATCGTATCGCAAAGGATCAGAAATTCCACATCGTCGAGGTGTCAATCGTCGTCTCGCGTGTTTGTCTCCCACTGCTCCTCCTCTCCGCAGAACCCCACACCGTGCCATCCTCCCGGACCATCAGCGCCGTCCTCGCCGGTCCGCCGTCGCCGACGGCCGCGGCGGAGAGCGCCGCCGACGCCGGCGTGAAAGTCGACGCCGTCACGGCGACGCGCCGCTCTCTCGCCGGCAAGGTCGGCGGCGGCCCCCTGGCGGCGGCGGCGGCGGCGGCCGGCGGCCGTATATAAGCCGCGCGACGCCGGCGGAAGGCAGAGTGAACAGTCTCAGCTCCTCCTTCACATTTCCCCTCCCGACGTCATGGCGCTCAGAGTGGTGAGTGGACCGGGCTGCGGGAAACAGCTGACGCCGGCCGGCCTCGGCTCAGTAGTCGTTTTTCGCTTTGAAAGTTCTTTGGTTTCGCTGTTGTTTTATTGTTTTTCCTTTTATAATCTTGTACTTCTTTCGCTAAAAATGACACAAACAGAACAAGTTTTCATTCCTGCCTTCTCTGGATGGTCCTTAACGTTTCGCCGCTTCCTTCCCAAAATTTTTGAGAAATTCATTCTTGAGTAATTTGCATTCCGAGTTGTTTGCCTGAGCTGTAGCTGCTCTTGGTACTCACCGTCGCAGTGTGTACACCCTCTGACAGTGTGTCGGTGCCGTTTCCAGATCAGTTTGGTGGCGTGTGCTGCGCTGGCAGCGGCCGTGCACCCGCCCCAGTACGGCCACCCGGCCCCCGTCCACCACGTGAGTACCACCGCGCCCCCGTCCTACGCCGGCACCCCGGCCAATCGACGACAACCCTTGGCGACCACCACCCGGTCTTGCACCGGCCGTCCCAGGTCTTTCGGAAACGGTAGCCAGCGTTGCTGACTTTTCATAGCACGGCAACAGCAGTAAAACGTTAGCTTCTCTTCTGAGGCAGCCACAGCATCCACGATATCTTCAACAGAGGAATTATCGTAGCTCTTGAAACCGCCCGTCTAAAAAAGCGAAAAAGAAGGGCGATTTTTTTTCGGCACTAGCGGCCACGCTCACTGGCTGTGCCATGCGAAGATGCACGCAGTTTGACCCTCTCGGCTTCATGTCCCCTCCCCGCCATCTAACGCCCCGCTGACGTCACGCAGGGCGGCTACAAGCAGCACTACTGCGACCCCACGGCCGCCCCGGCCTGCGCGGCCAACAGCAGCGCCACCTACTGCCTGGAGGACGCCGAGTACCCCGCCTATGAGATCAAGGCCGCCATTGCGCAGGACCACCTCTTCGCCAAGAAGTACTCCGACGTCGGCACCCAGTCGGCCGACGACCTCGTCGAGGGCCTGACGGCCGCGCAGGAGGAGGCGTTCGACTACGGCTTCTACACGGGCGCCTCCAAGGGCGACAGCCCATTCGACGTGACCCACTGGGCGGGCCCTGCCGGCTACATCTGCCCCAGCGACGTGGCCTACGCCATGCCGCGCCGCGCCCAGAACGTGGCCGGCGAGTGGCGCGTGATCGTCAACGAGGTCCACTACTACACGCAGACCGCCAGGTGAGCGGGAGAGCGGCGGTGAGGGGTGGGGCTCCGAGCGGGGGCGCGGCGGGTGAAGGTGGGAGAGGGTGGGTGGGGAGACTGGTGGCTCTGGTTTTAGTCTCGGTGCGTGACGATTTCCGCGGAGGGTTGTGCGGTGAGGTTTGTTCGTTGGTCAGTGTTTGTTTGTTGCGACTGAGTTTGGCTTTCGCCCTCAAGATTCACTTGAACTACTTCTTTGCAGGCAGCCAAACAAGTCACCTTTTCAAGCTAGAGCCCGCATCGCGTCAAACGTCTTTTTTTCCACCCACCATTTTTTTCTTCGCCACTTGACTGTGCTCAGCTGAAAGCCAGTTCATCGCACTCGATCTGTCCGGTTGTTTTTTTGTTTGGCGGTTCTGTCAGCAGTCTGTTAGGCTGTTCTGCACGCGGATCTGGCCTGACCCGCGCCCTCGCTGCCCCCAGGGTGGAGACGTGCCTGTTCCCCGACTCGGCCTGCCGCGGCCTGGCTCCGTGCTACCTGAGCAAGTGCACGCAGAAGTACATCTACCACCGCATGCTGTCCTACGACCCGTGCGACCCGTACAAGGGCCTGTTCATCGACATCTACCGCCTGCCCAGCGCCTGCAGCTGCCACGTGGCCGCCCACTAAGCATCGCCCCGGGCCCATGACGTCACAGATACCGCGGCGAACGAGCACGGCGAGCGCGCATGCGCGCTGACCCAAGTCCTCCCCCCAGAGACTGCCGCCGCGCCACTACCGAAGACCATCTCGCCCGCGCGTGCTGGTTCTCCGCCAGAGTATCGAACCCTCTCTCTCGCCTTTCTCTGTCCTTTCCCTGCTGAGAGTAGCAAAAACGCAATAAAAAAATGGCATAACAGAACGGTGTGTTTGTGTTGGCGACGGCTGCTGGTCGGCGGCCGGAAAAAACGGCGGAAGGCTCGCAAGTTTGGAGAGGTTTCGTGAAGCCCAAAACACGAGCAATTAGGAGGCGACAGAGAAGCAAAAGACGCTTTGCCTCCCTGGTGAAGCCAACGATACCAGTAAAGGAATTCAGGGTATTACCACTGGAAAAACGTTTAGATGTGTCTCATGACAAATAGTGTTTTCTGTTCATGAGCATTAAAACATGCATTAAAATTACAAACATGTAGGTAGCGCCCTAGGCTCGCAGGTACTTCAGTGACCTACATGGTTTCTTTTCAGTCAGCAAAAAAGAATACATCACACACTCACAAGCCAAGAAACTAATGTGCTTCGACAAACCGAAAAGGCAAAAGAATCGTAGATAAATCATACATGATTACTGGCACAAGGTTGACATATTTTGTGCAAGAGATATCATTGATATAATGTTTCCGCTTCGTCTTACAATGCTACTGTTGACTGCAAAATATTCGCTACCTTCGTTACACTATTTCGGACGTCTGCCACATATTAAAGGGGTTTCTCAAGTGATAGCCTTCGTAGCGTTTTCAAGGCTAATTAAGGACATTAATGATGCCGATAACATCACTTTTCCTGTCACAAGCAAAATTGGGATTGTTTTGCCTTGATCTGGGTCGCACGCCACTGGTAACTTGTCCGGGGTCAAGGACACAGCATAGGGTCTCACGATCCGTCATCAGGGCTGAAAAGCTGTGTTGAAATGCACCTCCATGGCCAGCTTGTAAAACTGCGACTGAAATAAAATATCCGTGGAGTGCTGGCTTACCTGCAGGGGATGTAAAAACAAATACTGGGTTGTGCGGCACTCAGCCATGCTTGTGCTGCAAACGTCACCTTTCTCTGAGATAGTCAACTGCAGTGACTGAAAGTAAAAGCTTGCCCTCGGCCGCCTTTGTTGCAGATAACCTCTTTTCTGTGGTGACTAGGGATATGTCTGCTCGGCAGCTGGTGGTCTGAGGGTGACTTTTCAAAACCCGTATGTATCTGTGTGACCAGGTCCGATCCATCCTCGATTCTCTTCGTCGAAACGGGCAAACGCGTGCTAAGAGATAAATTCAGGGGCAAATATCGGCAATGACGAAAATTTATCATTATGCAAGGCGTCGCGGAAATAATGGGCACCTTGCGTGTGCTTTTCGCCCAGTGAAATTATTCACCGGTCCTGCGATGTCTGACCTGAAAAAACCATACGCTTTCGTCAGCTTAAATGATGGTCTATGTCGATCAGCTAACGGACTTCTTAGAGTGGCAGAAGAAGTAGCAGTTCCGCACACTTTTCTCTTAGGGTTATAATTTTCTCTCGGAGGCCTATGTAATGGTTATCCATGGTCAGTTCTGCCATTTTCGGACTAGTTTCTTGTTTCTTCCTCTCTGCATTCACTGGACGCCCGCCAAACAATTCTGAACAATGCAAACAAACAACAAACAATTTTGACCGAAGTACAGATAATTTCTAGCAGTACCCGGGCCTTTTATAAGCATGACTCTGATTCCATCGCGTCAATTAGGCTAAGTCTCCAAGACTGGAAAATGCGAAAAATGAAAACGGACTAAGCCAGGCAACACCGCATAAAGTCGATTGGGCCTGGAGACGGGCTAGACTGCAGTGTCCTTTATGTCGTTCTAAAAGTCTTAATCCCGTTTTACTCACGTTGCATCGTGAGATTTGACGATTTTACGTCCTTTCCATTAATCGTAAGAGATGTTGGCGACTAGCATGATACCATACAAAGTTGCCAATCATATTTCCAGAGGAGACGAAATTTAAATCTTCCCGCTTCCATGATAAAATCGTGTCATCATTTCTAACTGTGAGGTTATTTATCATGTTACCACTACTTTCATGGTTAGAGCTTGCAGCTATGCGGCAGAGTTTTCAGAGACGGTCACTGGGAAACAGTGCCGCTATCTGTCGGCAGGGCCGCGAACTAATGTTTTGTGGGCCTCTTGGTGACGTCAATGATGACGTCTTTGTACCGGGCAGATGTCGCACCCAAGGCATTGTTCCCTTCATTCTTTCCTTTCACTTGTAAAAAGCTATATTACAAATATTTATAGTGCGAACTAAGTATGTGGCACACCAAAGTGATGAAAGCTGTTTTGGCAGCAACGGTAGAAGTACTGGGATTTGATGCAACGTTTAACGTTTCGTATGCAATTATTCAAATCCTAAGGCTTCTATAACTATGTTACAACATCGCGGATGAGTAGCATAGCAGGAATAGTACGTCTCCCCTTGGCCTGGGGGAATTAAACATTTCGCAATGACGTTGAATGTAAAGAAAACAACTTTCTGAGTCCACCCTCCCTCTCCCTCCATTCTCTCCCCAAGACACTCTAGGAAAAAATTTCACCTCAGCTAGTCTGATGCCTCTTTGCGCCTAAACGAGCTTTTGATGCAGAATCACTTATTTCCCCGCAACAGCAATGATAGATGTGTTTCTGTTTGGCAATGCTGTCTTCAGAAGATATGACAGCTCTGCTCTTATTGGAAGAAGAGTTCTCCTCTCCTCAGAAGGCATCGACCTACATCCACGTGTTCATTGCAATGTTCATTGTTGTAATGCGGTAAATATGCCCTTCTGCCGGAGTTAAGTCTTCGATGATACATCATTACCATTCTGTGAGCCTGAAGATGTGCTTCTATGCAGCAGTGAAGTTCTCAACGATGTGTGCCCGCAGCTGTTTTCCACGATGGCAAAGTCGTGCTGCTGTAGGTATGTTTCTGTTCAACGATGAAGTCTCCAAGCGCCCAAGTTAGGTTTTTGTGTTTTATTGCAGTCTCTCCCAGCATTGTTTCGAAGCGGGATCATCGTGAACGATGGACGCCAGGAGTTCGCAATAAAGAAGCCAATAGTTAGGAAAAGGAGGCCCAGTTGCTAAAGCCCAGTGGCAATCTTCAATTTCTGTGTTGTTTGCGAATTTGTTAGCAACTACCCCAGATGACGAGGTGCATGGCGCATTTTTTTCCAAGTCATCGTCGTTTTTACATGGCGAATATACGTACCAAGAGATCTAAAAAAACCCGCGCCTGAACATCATCACTTCTCGATCTTGGCCGTTCTCCATCGTTCTTGATGACACTCCATATCACATCGCTCTCGCCGTTCCTCGTCAAACGCCGTGAACTCCCCTGGAGTCACAGGTGGCGCCGGGCGGGGCCATTCGTTCCAGCGATTACCGCAGACAAGGCTCGCATTACGCCGCTGACCTGGACCCGATGAGCACCAGCAGGTCACCGTCCCCCGGTCACCGACTCCGACGGTGAAAGTGTTTCCGGCGTTCCCCGCGCCGGCCCGGGCGTCACGTGACCCGAGGCGCTCGCGGTGGCGGCGCCCCAGGCGCTTCTGCCGGCCAGAGGCGCCGCCAGGAGCCCGGCCGGGGAGGCCGAGACGCCGCCGGTCTGGTCTGGTCGTCTCGTCGCCGCAATAAGGGCGGTGCAAACCGAGCCCACTCTTTTTAAAATTTCGGCGAAGTCGGCGGGGACGCCGCAGGAGATTTCCTGGGTCCGCCGCTGGCTGGATTACGTCCTCGTAGCGCCAGAATTCAAGACTCGCCCGGAACTCACCTGCGGGGACGCCTGAACGGAGGCCAATGACGCGAGGCAGCGGAGGTTGTTCCCTTGCGTGACTTTGTTTATCGGCAGGAGTGGCGAGTGGCGGCACCCGTCGATGATGCTGATTGTGTTTACGAAGTGTAGCTCGGCCGTGAACTGAGTATAATCGAAATAATCGAGGGTTCATCGCCTGACTGGGCGGGGATGGGACAACAGCGGAGGACAATCAGACACTTAATGCCAGGTATGACCGTTCCCATCGCTATTTGGAATTGGCTATTTCGGCTTCAGGACACACTGACGTCACGGTAATTTGACGCTCTGATTGGCCATGCGCGCTGAATAGTGCTTTCCAGGAGGAATATGGCCATGGCACCGGCTTCCTGAACAAATGCCGAACTTTCATTCTGTATGAGAATTTGTTTGTTATCACTGCCCACAAAGTCTTAGTACTGTGTCATGGCATGTCTCGATGTTTCGCTTCATGCAGTGGACGTTCTGAAAGCAACACGGATGGCTGGCAAAGTCAAGCAACACTTTCACATCGTTCTCTTCTTGATATATATGTCTTGGGTCAGACAAGCATTCGATATTCATCCATCAGAAATGTACCAGACCGAGGATGAAAAGTGTATGACTAGACAGTAATGGCTGATATCAGTACAACTAAAGATATTAAAAACAAAAGGGCCCATATTTCGGTGTCCAGCGATCGTAAGAAACAGCTCTGAAAGAACTAAGAAGGCTTGTCTTTAACGCTGTCGATAACAAATGCCAAACTACGGCGTACCAACCAACCAGTAGTCTATCCGAAATACGCTTCAGAGGCTCTTTTGCAAGACGACGTGCTTCTTCGTGGTTTGACCAGTTTTTTTTTGCTTGTAGATGTCCTTTCGGCCATTCTGGATATGAGCCAAACACCATGGTTTGTCAGTGTCCGCGCGATCAAATTACGTCAGACACCAAACTCGAATATTCATACGAAAACGTCAGGCTGGGTCACATCATGAAGGTAACTGATGTGCTGTTCAGCCACGAAAATATTAACATTTATCGCTTCTTTTTGACGGGGATAATAGGTTTTTCGACAGTGATATGTACAGTGCCGTTATGGTTGACTGTCATTAAACCATTCGAAGTTTTCAAACCGGGAGGCTGATATCTTCAGAGCACAGCGACCGTAACTGGTACAAGGTGGCTGTCGTAGCACAAATAGTTTCACTAGCGAACAAATGCGTTGACCCTAAGCACTGTAATACAATATCTGGATAATTATGCAGATACTGGATTACAGGTATCTGGATTACATATTATACATGTATAATGTTTATCTTGTCTGGATAATACAGACAGTAGAAATGGACAATTGAAAGACGCAGTTGCATTTCATTTTACAGAATTCATTTCATTCATACATATTCATTTCATTCATCACATTACGACTTCTTATTAAAACACGGTACATTCATGCATGCAAAGAGAGCTCTTTCATCAGGCCTCTGACGCTGCCAGATCTTTGCGTTTCCCGACAGGCCGGCCAGATTATCACTTCTGACTGGTCCCTGAACTTTACCCGTGAGATGCGTGAGTATGTGCAACAGGCTAAGTTTGATGCAACAGGCTGCTGATTTTGACCCATGTACGCTGTTAGCACAAACATAGAAATTGGTGTATGTCAACGTCGGGCTTTGAACATTGTGCACTGGCAATGCATGCATGAAAAGTCAGTACATGTTTATTTATTATGGATATTGACTTTGCATGTGACGTTACAGTAATGGCCTTACATTTGACTTCTATCTCAATGAAGAACGTTAAGGTGAAGAGCTTTCGTCTGTTGTTCGATGCGCGAGACGGTTCCGTCGGTACTCAAGATACCGGGAGAGAAAATTGGTCCATTTCCAGTAATTCAACTGAGGTAAAACGTGCACCATGGACCTGCGGCAGAACGAGTCCTGAAGGGTCCTGTAGCGGGTGGGAGCTTGTTATGAACAAAAAAACAATATCAGTGCAGATATCACAGCAACCTGAAAACAGACGCCACTCTTTCCGCTCTTTCTGATTTCTTAAGTATGCGCTGACAGCCCAAAAAGAGTCCAAGTCAACAGCTTATGACATTACTGTATTCGTCTGATGTCAAGAATTTACTCACATGGCGTCAAGAAACAGAGACCATGCGTGACGCGTCCTCGTCACTGACAGAGCTCTCATGTCACCACCCAGCGACGGGATCGACGTGCGACGTGCTCTCGTCACGAGCCCGGTGGAGTGTGACGGCCCCGCTTCGTCCCGTGACGCGCGTGACGCCCGTGGGAACCGGTCCAGGGTCCGGCCGCGGCGTCCGCCGGTGGATCGCCCTCCTGGCACGCAGCCGGCCGGCGGCGTCCTTGCGTTCGACCTCGTGTGTATTGAGCTCGGCTGGGGGAGGCTCACGTTGTTTCCGATTGGCGGAGGAGGCCGCGAACGGCGGCGGCGATCATTCGGTTCAAAACGCCGGAACACGAGCGGTGGGAGCGAGGTGCTCTCTCCAAACAACAGCACGAGCCGACTCAGATTTTCCGTTTGGAAACCGTCAGATCGATTTTAGCCAGATGTCACCATTTCAAATGTACTTATGAAAAGTGGTGACTCTGAAAAGGTGAAGCGGCTCAGAAAGATGTACTTAGACGCATAATCTTGTTTCTGTCGCCGTTCAGGTACGGAAAAATAGCATAAAGCAGATTTGGTTAGCAAATGAGTTGCATTAAAAATGAATTGTAAAATGCATGCGAAGCAGCAAGATTTCAATTAAGCATGCATAGCTTGATGGAAAAGAGGCAAAAATGGGTGAAGAATTCTTGACATCCACGGTTTGCGTTACCATAAACACTGCAAGGATGTTCATGTATTTCCTAGAAAGGTCAAATTTTAGTCATTTGGTATGATTTAGTTTAGTTTTTGTTTGCTAATTTGCTTCGCGAAAGTACAAATACCTATGAATCATTATTGATGCCAGCGGAAAGAGATAAATGCACTGAGAAAAATGAACGCACATTTCAAAGATACCGGAAAAAAATATTTTCTACGCATCTGAGCCGGACGTCTAGAGTGTTTGCTTTGCTTCTGCTGTGCGACTGCTAACTGTGAAGGGCGGGCGCCGTGTTAGGCTGTTTCATAGCCCATTTGTACGGCGCTGGTGCTCAGTTGTCGAGAAAGCAGGACAGATGTGAAGCTGTTAAACCTGCACCGCCTGGACTTTTAAGTCAGACTGCAGAGCGTCGCAGCTTCCGGAGCGGATATCAGAACTCGGAGTCCACGCAAAACTCTAACAGAAATGAGAAATGAATTCTAAATAGACCTTCCACTTTGGGTGACTTGTCGGAGCTTTGCTCCCACGTTTGGCGCGACGTGGGACACACCCGAGTAACTCCCCGATCTCCCGCGAGATGTCAGCAGCGTCGCGCAGACGGCCGGACGACATCTGTCCAGCCGTCGGCCGACGACGTCAGCCGACTGACGGACGCTTACATCATGCCGGGAGGGGACATCGATCACTGGTCGCGGGCGCGCAGCCGGCGCCGGGATGTCAGGGAGGCGACAGCGACGGTCCTTCAGAACGCCGGCGGAGCGTCTTCCGGACAGCGCTGCCGTCTTTCGGACAGCTCTGCTGTCTTTCGGAACAGCCTGCCACTCAATGTGCGAAGTTCGCACCGCTTTCCGATTTTCAAGCACTGGCTGGCTGAACATCTAAGAAGTAAGCGCCATTTTGCTTTAAGACATCGTATTTATGTTAAGCGTGGTATTTTGATTGTGCTGTGCGCGATTGGCGTGGGTCACTGAAAATTCATGTCTTATGAAGAATTCGAAATATATGAGTGATTTTCTGGCTGACTCATTGGTTTAGTCAGGGCTCAGGGTTCCAGCATGGTCACGCAGAACGACGGAGACTCCTCAAGATCGACTGGAGCTTGGCCGCGGGCAGACTTCGGCCGACAGCCACGCTGTATTGATACCACGCTTGATGATCACGACAGTGCGCTCAATCGTGACAATGCTGATAAGGGAACACTGTGACTTTTGAGGCCTTGTGCCATGAAACCTCCGCCGTCCTTAGGTGCCACACTGAAACTTACAAAATTTGGGTGAGCACGCGTCCCCCTACCGCCCTCCTCTGACGAAGCCAGCCACCGTTCCACGTTACTCTCGCTTTCGAACTCGGCGGCGGTGCGCGCTCTACTGGCGGCGACCCTGGCGCCTCCTCCGGCCACGCTCAGTCGGCGGCGTCATTTGGAGAGCAGCTGTCGCCGCGCGGACGTGCCGATCAGCGGGCCGGGCGGCCGGAGGCCCGTCCGGCGGACCACGCCGCCTCTCGAGGACGCGCGGGCGGCGGCCGCGTCACGGCCCGACAGCGTCACGCCGATCTGGCGGACGAGGGGCCGTCACGGCGGCGACGCCCTCCGCCCCCCCCCCGGGCCGCCGGGCGATGAAAGCCGCCGACGCCGACTGAAACGCGATTATAGATCGCCGCGAGCCGGCTCACAATGGGCGACCAGCCGGCCAATGTCGAGCTCGCCGGCTACCCCAGCGCCCCGGACGTCACGGCGCGCGGTTGCGTCATGGCGGCGGCGCGTCACGCCGCGTGACGCGCGAGGAATCCGCGCCGGCCGCTGTCGGCCGGCCGCGTGCGAATATAGGCCAAAGCAATCGCCGCGCTGCGTCGCGCGCCGCTTTTGTCTTCCCATCGCGATATTCAATGATCCTCGCACAGTTTCGGCCGGCAATTACCGGCGACGGTCGCGGCGCGCGGCGAGCGGTGGCGCAAGCGGCGCGTGTCGAAACTGCGCCGTCCGGTCAAGTGCGCCGCGACGGCCGCGGACGACGCGACGTCAGCTGCCGCGGGCGCCGCCGGCCGGATGTAAATGACGTAACTGATCTGCGGCGGCGACGCGCCGTCGGGCGCGACAGTTGCTGCGCGCCACACGTCTTCAGCCAGCTGACTGCGGGCTGGTAATGCGCGTCCTCTCCGGCCGGGAGGATCGCTGAGTTGTGCAGGGGCGGAGCCAGGCACGTCGCCAGGGGAGGCAACAGAGAGCCGCAACGGTCACACAATGGATCTGCTCATGTTGACAGCGGTCTCCGTTGGTGACGGCCTGCGGCGATGGTTTTTAGCCACGTTGATGCCAAGATAGCACTGCGCAGTGAAAACGAAAGCCTGGGGATGCGCCTGACGTGCGAGCCGCCTATCTGGCGATCAGCTGAATGGCCAGCAGATTGGCGTTCGGAGCCGGTCGTCAGGCGGCGGTTACTGCTGAAAATGGATCACGCTTTGGCCATCGTCCGGCGCGTGTCCCTGGCTCTGTTTCGGTCCGAAATTGCGCTGTGAAGAAATTCCCCAGGGTCTGCTCGCTGCGACGAGGAGCCGCTGCGCCATTGTGAAATCCCCGCAAAGGAGGAGCCGTCCCTAATTGAAACTGATGCCAGCCTCGAGGTTAACTCTTTCACTGCTGGGTGATGCATTGGTTTTTGATGGACCACTCGCCTTCAGTTCAAGCTCCACCTTTCCATTTATTGCTGTGTTTGGCCCCATTTGTCACTCAGTTGAGTCAGACAGCTCGATTTCTAGTACCGCATTGTTAGAGCGATGATACGACAAATTCCACTATTCCATGAAAAGGTCGTATAACCGCACATGTATCACGTTTTCATGTTATTTTTATTGCCGACAAGCCTGAGTGTTTTTGTTACCTGTCTCTCTTGAACTCAAGATTTAAAGGTACCTTCAGTAGTGTTTCAGTGGGATGAGTAAGTGGTACGAGCGGAATAAAAAGGAAATAAAAAACCGAGGCCTACCGATTCGAGCACACAGTACAAACTGCTAATAGGAGGTATCTTCAGCTATTCTCTTGTTGTTTTGCTGTTTATTGAACACAAGTGGGGCTATCACTCCGAAATGACAAACACTCACTCCGTCATCTCAGGAATTAAATGACGCACATGCTTTTTCTCATGGATGATAACTTGGAACGCACAGCTGCAGTTCACAATAACGCAGGTAATAACGTTTATTCTGACAATGATCCAAATGTGTTTTCAGTGAAAATATTCAGGCTGTTACAGCACAACTCCGGACCAAACGCTCCATAGACACCGTTTTCGTTTGTAAAACTCTTCCAGAGTTTCTGTTTCGATGGAAAGAAGCTATCAGGATTCCCTCTGAAGCAGAACGGCAACACTTCAACCCCGCTCAACATTTCAGCGCCGGGTTTCAGACTCCCACACGCCCTCGCCCTGCGGCCCGTTCAGTCCTCTTCCTCCTCCTCTTCCTCCTCGACGTCGCCCTCCTCCTCCTCCTCCTCCTCGCCGCGCTGGGCCGCGAGGAAGTCGGCCTCCTCCTCGGGCGTGGGGTCCACCGCGTGGTTGATCTCCAGGCCGGGATGGTAGCAGATGTCGCGGCCTGCGAGGGGCAGAGCGTGCAGCATTGACGTCACGCAGGTCCCACGTTCGCCGTCACCTCGCGGCCCAACAGATCACACAGGGAACGCGCAGCGTTTCACAAACAGCGTAAGTCTATACCTGTCGCTGAAGGCATCTCGAACGAAGGGCATTATTGTACTCATTTTTTTCCAGATAGGCCGATGATGGTTAACTAGGACTAGCTGTCAGGAAATACTTCCGCTGAAGGCATTTTGAATGCAGGGCATTGCTCTTATTTGTTTTTTTTTCAAATGAGCCGTTCTTGAGTAACTACGAGAAGTGTTTCGTCAACACAAACAACTCGGGTCTTATTTCGCTTATACCGTTTGTAAAAATCGTAAGTGTCGCGCGACCTAACGGATGAAGCACCTTGAGACCTTGCTGGCATTGTCATCGCATTGCGCTCGGATGCTTAATTTAACGCTTCTTCGCACATGCGCACTCATTCGCACCCTCGTGCTCACACACACCGCTAACCGTGTGCTCACCTAGGTAGCCACTCTCTCACTCTCACTAGTTCACGCACCGTTAAATTCTGTCAGTTTAAGCGCGTTTCAAACATCGCACTTCCTTGGATCTCAGGTTACGCACTCACGTCCATAAGCTTTCTTACCAATATCGGAGGATTTAGCTCATGCATGTAAATTAATAGATCTTACCATCCCACGCATCAAATCTATTTTTACCACCGTAAACTTTGGTACGTTTGAGGAAACACTATCAACCATCCCAGATTTTCTTCTTTCGGGAAGCGCCAAGACCACTTAACATCCCTCATTAGACCATGAAACGCTTAAAGACGGGCGCAACGAATAAACCTGTCGAGCATCACACATCTGGCTGCGGGCTGCGTACAGCATTACCAGCACAAACTGCACAGCTTCGGACCCCAGCAACGCCCAGATCGCCATCAGATGTGCCGAACTGTGCGCTGCCGTTTTCAGGTGCCGCTGTCAGCCGTCACGGCTGCTCCCCCCGTCATCCAAACGACGTGCCGTGAGTGGCCGAGTGGGGCGCTGCTCTCGAGCACGGACCACGCCTTGATTCGGCCGCGGTCAGGCGGACGGCCTCGTTAGAACCATGGGTCGGTGATGGCGATCCTCCATTAAAACAGATCATCCGGGACATCTACACTTAATCATGCTAGAGCGTGCAGACCCTGACCCGTTGCCGATCAACAGCTAGGTGATTCCGCGTTTTCGTTATTACTTCTTAACTTCGAAAGGCTTGAGATCGCCTACGACATGAGAGCGCCGATAAAGGACCGAGACGTGTTCCTGACCTATTAACCCCGCCAAATCAGCTGCCAAGCGAAACAGACCAGTCAAACATACCGATCCTTCACAGCGCAGTCAAGCCGTGTCCAGCACGTGGCATCTCCCACTGACCTGGCGGCTCCTCGGGGCTGTAGTTGGTCGAGCTGAACTTGTGGCCGGAGCCGATGTAGAAGTTGTCGAAGCGCTTGCCGTCGCAGAAGGCGACCGCTCCGGGCCAGAGGGTGGATCGGATCACGGCCAGGGCGTGCACCGAGGAAAGCGACGAGGAGACGCGCACCACCCAGGCCGGCATCCCTGCAGGGATCAGATGGGGAGAGGTCAGCTCCCGAACTGTACCGGCGTCCCTACAGGGACGGACGGAGGGAGGGGTTAACGCCGGAGTGTGCGGACATCCCTACGGGAGGCAGACAGAGGGAAAGGTCAGTCTGGACCAAATGGATTCCCTGCAGAAAATAGACAAAGGCGTAGGACCCCAGGAGAAACAATACTGCGGCGGAGCGGCGTTGCGGATAATGCAGATAGTTTGCAATGGAAAGGTCCGCTCAATCACAGACGTGGTAACGTCAGTGGCATCAGCAGTACAAGGACGCGAGCTGACGCGATGCCCCCGTACAGTGACGGCAGGGGCCTGGCATCGCCGCACGAGCTGCCTGCCACACCAACTGAACAGTCACAAAAGAATGCTAATGAACGCTATGAATCCTATAAATGCTATGAATGCTAAACGCAGTTCGAATCTCACTCGTCGTGCAACGTGAGTGGCATTAGGATTTCGAGGTAAGAAGGAAACCACCGGACTAATGTTGATGTCGTTACAATTTCGCCGAAAGTACCCGCGATTAGGCATCCACTGAACCGTTAACGTCGTTGGAACAAGTATAAAAACGCATAACGCTGGACCGTCTTAACGTCCGACAGATGGCAGCACCATCGCCCGGTGCATGTCATTCCGATATCTCCAGCAGGCCTTTTCCTTGAAATGCCTTAGTACCCGTAAATCAAACTCCTTTCAAGGCCGCAGCAGGTCGTCGTCAAACAGGACCGCCCACAAGGTGCTACCATCGCTGCCATCGCTTGGTAATGACCACTTATCAGGGCTAATTGTCCGCCTTGCACGTGGATGGATGCTATTTAGTGCATGCAAGCCGATTTATCACCTTGCACTGCTGTTGCCACATGACCCACTCCTTCGAGCGAGGAGCCCAAATTGACGAAGACACAGATCCTCAACTGTCTGGTGGTGATGTATTTGATGGTCACATCCTTGAAATATCTGGTGATGATTCAACGGTCAATGCCAGTTTTTTCGCTCCACACAGACCGATTGTTGCCTCACAAATGAATATTATCCACATCACTAGCGGCCACGTCATTGGAGCCGACATTAAGGGGTTAGAACGAGGTTATGTCCACTTAAATTAGATAAATCACAGGACTAAACTTATTTGCCTAAAATAAAAAGAGTGGTGTTTGTTTATCACATAAGGCGTGCTTTGTGGTCCTTTCATACGAAGAACGTTGTTGTTAGGAACGCAAAACGTCTTGAAAAACCGCCAAGCTGCATGAATGCTTAAACAAAACACATGCATAGAAACCGCAGCAATGGTAGCGTTCTTGGCGAGTTATTCATGCTGCTGAGCAAGGTTGGAAAAGGCGTTGTCTTTAACCGTGACTCTGTCTCCATTCAGTAAGAGGCCGGTATGATGTCAGAACTGACTAACACCAAGGTATGATGCCATGACTGACTAACACCAAGAACGCCAACTTTAACCAGTTTTACTGTTTGCAAAATTTTGTGCAAAAATTATATTCCGACACCAGGAACAAAAACTGAATTCTCAGCCCTGCTACTGAGCACTGGTGCTGTCTATGTCACTACTATCCATGCCAGTGTTTTTCTTCTCCTTTCGCGCTGCGCCGCCGTCGGCGTCTCCCGGCCTTTACGACTCGCGCCACTGCGCCGATTCCGTGCCCCGGTGCCGCACGCGCCACTGACCGTCCATGGTGGCGTCCTCGGAGAGCGGCGTGAGCAGAGGCGGGCCCACCTCCGGCTCCTGGCGCGCCTCCTCGTCCTCCTCCTCCTCGGCCTCCTCCTCCTCGTCGCCGCGTGAGGACGGGTTCCACCACTGGCAGCGGCCCTGTCCGCGGTCCGTGGGAGGACGGGTTACAGCCTACTTCGGCAAGGTGGTCAGTTGACCTCCGTTTGCTCTTCCTCTAACACCGATCTCTCTAAAGCATTCTGCGATCGCCTGATTACGGATAACTTTAGTGTGCGTGTTTTTTTTCGTTTTTACTTGTTTCTGTATGTTTTCTGCTACTGATGACGTCAGTCACTTGCAAACCGATGATTTCATTGCTTTCAAGTGACGGCTCCTCTGCAAACGTGCGCTGCTCAAAGTTAGCGAATAACAGCAGCACAAGAATTTACGTCCTACTGTCCGACGTCACCACCGACCTGGGGCAGGATGTGCAGCGTGTGGTGGCACCACTGGGCCAGGTCCGGGGCGACCAGCTCGCGGACGGGGATCGGCTCGTACTCGGGGTTCTCGACGCAGCTCTGCGGGCTCTCCTCGTCGCCGAGGTCGGCCTCCTCCTCCTCGTCGAACTGGTAGAAGCCCAGCGGCGACACGTGCGTGCCGGCCGAGATCCTGGCGATCTGCGCGCGCAGGTAGTTCTTCTCCGTGCCTGCGGCGGCCCGGGTCACGGGAGTGTACAGAGGTCAGGCATGACCAGGTCAGAGGCGGTTAGATCAGAACAGGTCAAAACGGTTCGGTGCAGAGGCAGCCAGGCCTTAACAGGTCATGATGGTTCAAGTCAGAACAGGCCATACGGCGTCATCTTAGGTCAAACCGGATCACAACGGTTGAGGTCAGAGGCAGTCGGTCAGAACGGTTCGAAACAGGTTAAATCATAGCGGGTCAGGTCATCATAGGCTACAACGGCTCAGACCAAACAGGTCATACCGGTTCAAGTCAGAGGCAGCCAGGTCATAACAGGTCATAACCGTTCAGGTCAGAGACGGTCGGGTCACAACAGGTTATAACGTTTCAGGTCAGATCAGGTCATGCAGTTTCAGGTCAAGTTAGAGCCAATCACATCAAACTGGGCCACAACGGTTGAGGTCAAAGATAGTCATCCAGAACGGTTCAAAACAGGTTCAAACAGCACAGCTAGTCAGGTCATAACAGGTCATCACGGCTCAGGTCGGAGACTTTAGTTCAGAACAGATCACGCAAGGTCAGACGAGGCCACAGCCAGTCAGGTTAACCTGGAAAAATGGGTCAGCTCAGAACCAGCCGGGTCAAGCCAGGCCAAAACAGATTCGACCATCGACAGAAGTCGGACCGGGTCAGAGCCACATCAGCGATGAGCCAGGTCAGGTCGGACCAATGACCCCGCGGAAGAGCACGTCGGCAGCGGTTTGTTCGGAGCGGCGCTCGCCTGGGAACGGCGGATAGGTCAGCACCGGGTTGTCCAGGTCCCCGGTGAAGTGTTTCTTGATCCGGCGCGACACGAAGATCTCCGTCGGGGAGGCGTTCGGCAGTCGGGTCCACTGGCAGCCGGGCCCGTTGGTGACGAAGTACACCTGCCGACAGAACGCACCGGCGCCGCTCTTAGTCTGTCATCAACAATAATTCCGCTCTAAACCCGCAGTTCAGCGGATGAAAAATGCTGTTTTCTGTGATGGACAACTTGGGTCTTCTTAAGTAAAGCCTTCCTTCACATGTGGCAACTTAATGTGGAGGTTTTCGAAGTTCGTTTCATTTTTTGGACGCAAGATTTCAGATTTATCTGAAACCGCATCTCTCTCTCTCTCTCTCTCTCTCTCTCTCTCTCCCTCCCTCCCTCTCTCTCTCTCTCTCTCTCTCTCTCTCTCTCTCTCTCTCTCTCTCTCTCTCTCTCCGTCCCCGCGTCGATGACCTTCTTGTTGACCCCGGTGCCGTACGGCTCCGTGGGCGGTTTCGGCGGCGGCGTGTACTTGGGTGTCGGGTCGGCCGGCTCCGCCTCCTCCTCCTCCTCGCCCAGCTCGTCGAGGTTCTCCTCGGTCGGCGGCTCGCCGGCGTCCTCGTCCGGCGGCGTCTCCTCCTCCTCCTCCGGCTCCTCGCCCTGCTCGGCAGACGTCATTAGGGGTCATCGGGGGTCATCACAGGGCAGGTGTCGGAGGTCACTGCGGGGGTTGGCGTGGAGTGGACTCGCTGTGGGTCGTGACAAGGATCATCGGAGACGTTCAGTGGAGGTCGCGCGGGGGTCACGGCAGCCTTAACAACAAACGACAGGGGTCATAGCTAAGGTTCACGGCAGAAGTCATAGAAGAGGTCACGGCGGAGGTCATGACACTGCAAAGTTCGCATCAAAAATGGTGAGACCTAATCAGAGCTTTTCAGGAACGTACAAAGGCGCTTCTCAACACTGTCACCGCTGGTTTTAAATCAGCTCGTGTATCATTCGTCGTTGTTGAAGTAAGCGACTCCACATCTTTTGGTTCGATAGGCTTTCAACATATCTCTGCAAACGCAGATCTCAGATTTTGCGAAACTGGAAGGCCGTGGCGATTCGTGTATCACTGTGATATTGAAATTCTCCGTAATATTGGAGGATTTTGGGGAAATCGTAGCAAAACCATAAGAACAGCGAGTATGCACGGACCTGGCTCCCCACCCCATCTAGACTGGCACCTATTTCGGCTTCGGAGGGGTCATTCAACACGAATCTCTGTGGCGGTACCCGTAGCACTATCTAGATGCATTTCGGATTTTAGACTGTCTGTATGAGCAGCTACTATATAAGGCAGTTTTCCGTATTTGAAGCAGACTGGTTGTCAGCGATTCTGCGTTCGTTGAGGTCGTTTCTTGACGAGGATAAATGTAGCCTCTGCACAGCGGGAACTTCTTCCGCAACGACCGCATATTCGCCCTGTAGTTGTGCTCGGGTATTACGTGGCAGGTCACAATACGAATAACGGCAAAGGTGAAAGCAGGGATCACGACGCAATTCCCCGTACAACTCACAATGGGGGTTGATGCGTGATCGATACGATTTGCGGAGTTTCTTTGAGATCTCTATGGTTCGCCAGGTACGTATAGATTTACTACGAAGTTTATCCTCATCAATGCTGTTTCTCTCAAACCTCGCTGTTGTCGATCGAACCCCAGTGAAAAAACTCATCTGTCTGTTTTTCGTGTTTTGAAATGGGATCCTCTAACAATCGCTTGTCTCTCCGAGACATTTTGCCATATAAAGTGGTACGTATGAATAACTATTGTACTCTCCAACAAAGAATGTGGAAACCCATTTGCCAGCCTTCCCGACACGCAAGTCAACAAACACCATGTGTCACACTGAAACATTTTACACCGCACCCCGTTTGTGATACCATTGCTTGGTATTCATGTGACACTTCATGATAGCCTTCCTGTCCCAAAGCCATGCTTCAGCATTTCGCATGGTACCTCCAAATCCGGGTCTGTGCATTGCCATGGTTTCGCTGTAACAGAAACGCCGTGCTTTTTCCGAGTCTGATTTTACTCCCTGAGGCGGTGGTTAAAAGATATGCGTTTTGAATGGTGCGGGAACAGAAATGTTACATTTGCACTTAATCCAACTCACCCCAGTGTGGGTAATCTATCATGATAAGCGCCGAAGCTGAGAATCCATGCTCCATTAACCCTATTCCCAGAGAGATAGACGGTACAGTCGATTCCCGGCAGGGAGGGGGCGGATTCGCCCCCCCCCCCGAGATCTTGAGAACTACACATCCGATTTCATTGCAGTAAAGGGCAGTCGATTTGCCATGACGTAAACTGCATTTAAAAAAGGAATATTGAAAATTTCGAAAATGGTTGATATAGGGGACAAAAATGTCAAAATTAGACGTATTTTTGGACTTCTTGTAACTCCGTTGTTTATGGACCGATTTCGATGAAACTGGCACAGATCGAGAGATTATGAATAGGATTTTCATCATTGGTACTCACATCTGAAATTTTGAGAAAATTTATAAGCGTTCACAGGGTTTCAAAAATAGGAGGATTAATTTTTTCAACACCTAAATGAAAAAAGACAAAAACGTTTTTTCGGCTTTCAGTTAGTCATGTTATGCCAAACAAGTACAAATCGCATTACAATGTTTGTATAATGCTAGCGTAGGCGGTGCCAGGGACATGAAAAAGGGGAAACTGTCATGGTCACACGTTCTTCCGATCAACTTGTGACCTTTGACCTTAAATGACTTCCAGTGACCTTAGAGTCACTTGGAATGATCTCGTGTGCATATAATATTACCTATAAACGTTTTCAATCATTTCATTTCAATATTTCAAGAATTCCATCTTAAGGCTATTTTGATATAGGGTACGCGCATTGACATTTTAGGTCATAGCTGTGTGACCCGACCAGATATCAAGCTGGAACTTGATACACAAATAGAGGGCACCACTCTACGTCACATATGTTCCGGGTTTGGCATTTAAAAAAATAGCGCCGAAATTATTGCTATAAAACCAAATTTTGACTTTTGACCTTGACCTGGCCTTGCAAAGTTACCTCACATAAACAAAATTGTATCTGCACGTTGCCCAACTTTTTCTGTATATCCATGGACAGATTTAGGTTTAATCTTAAAAACGCTGCCTTTGGCAGACGTTTTCCTTTTACCCTCAGCATGACCAAAAATAGCCTGAGGTGCCTCCCAGAAGCGTTGCCTGGCTCCGCCCCTGAGCAAAATAGAATTCTGAAATTTTGTCACGGCACGTAGAAAGAATGACTAGGAAAATTCACCAAGTTCGTCAGGCTGCGTGAAAAAAGCCTGGAATTGGCAAGCAAAAAACCCGAGGGGGGTGGATTCAGCCCTGCCCTGCCAGGAATAGGATTAAAAGAAAAAAAAACATAAATATCACTCGTCCAGCAGCTACAATACGCGTTTTGAAGTAGTCTATGCACATTAGAAACGAATCTTTCGACTTTTCGGTCTCATCAGATTGAAATGCACAATGTGCAGCGTAAATGCTTAACAGCATTTAAAAATTATTTTTTTCATTTTAAAACAGCATATTATACTGAATCATAGAGCACCAATGATCGTGGGAACCGCCATTAAAGTGTCTGTCTCTGGCTTAAAAATGTTTATTTCCTGTTGCATAAGCTATTTTCTTGCATGCAAATGGCTCGGATACGCAGAAACGTTACCAACCTCTTGGAATTCTGCCTCCACCACGTAGTAGTTCTTTTCAATGCCGAGAATCTTCCCCCAGAATCTCACGTGCTGCAAGTGGGACTCGGCCATCAGGACCTTGATCGCCAACGAAATCTGGAGCAAGAAACAAAGCACGGAGCCTACCTTGTGTGTCTTGATCTAGTTCATGCCATTTTTAGCACCTCGCCGGTGGTGTGTCAAAAGATTGATCGGATAGAGTAGCATTACTCAGCAAAATTATTCTTGATGAAACAATAGCCGTCTTGTATGGCTGACTCATTCCCTTGCTTTGAACGATATCGGTAGTGTTTGCTGCAGAGTTTGTGTCAGTCACGTTTTGTGCATGTGTTAGATAAGCGCAGGTCTCGGATTATCAGTCTCCACACAGAAGCACTCTGCTCGAGATCGGTATACTCGCACTAGCCAATGTTATCCCAGTGACTTGCAAGGCCTACATGATAGCGCAGAGTTCCTCAAACATCCGTAGGGTACTTGATGTACTCCGGAATGTGCTTTGGACCTCGGGTAAATTCAACGCAGAAAGTTTGCATTAAATGCTCCTTTTGTGATAATCATGTATGAAAATCAACGAGGTTCCTGCTTCACATTAAGGATAATGATGACCATATCGATATCCAAAACAGGTCTATTTATCTTGCTTAACCTATGCGGCGTATTATATGTTATGACGTTATATGTTGTATTATATTACCATTATTGGTCAGAGATTGCATGACATACATTATATAACAGCCGATTTAGCCTGTATTCTTACCTGGAAAGCTTCCTGACGCGGTAAACCCAACCCTGCCTGCTCGAAATAGAACAGGTTTTCCATGACGTTCGGAGGCAAGGTGCCTAGCTCCTCTTGCTCTTCGATGTTCTCGTCGTCCACGTTTTCGCCCGGCACGAAGAGGTGCTCCATCTTTTTGGCCTCCTCAGCGGCCGGGCATACTGGAGTTTCTTCAAACAGAGCATTGGCGTCCGTCTGGTAAAATCGTTTGCGCTTCAGTTCCAGACTGATCTGCTCCACGGAGTTGACCGAGTCCTCGATCTGCTCGTCCAAAACCTTGGTGACGATCTCCGCCATGTGGTCGTACAGGCTAGTAGCCGGGAACCCATCCTCCTTCTGCAGAAAAGCCTTGGCCTTTTTCAGGTCCCGAGAAAACTTCCTGCCGAGAACAGGCTGAGACACCTTTACAGTGCTCTGAGACATCTTGCTTGAATCAAATGTAATATAGCAGGTCTTGATAACTGACTCTTGATCACCCGTGTCTGGCTTCTTCTTTCAAAGCAAGGTAACTGAATAAGACAAACTTATATTCGTTTCTTTATAACGCGCAAATATTCTTTGGCATCTTTCGGTAAAGAAGTCCTTGGAAAAAGACTGACTAGTGACTTTCAAACTCTTTCGTGCACTTATCTATGCTTAAAAATTACGAAATCAACATTTCGTATGCACCTTATACATGCAACAATAGCTTGTTACATGATGTTCTTCAATATTTCATTCGTAGTGACATCATGTCAACACTAAATGAATACCGTCAAAAGGGAGTTCACGTTACCGCTGTGTGCCTACGCCGTGTGTAGATCGCTTTATTCCTCAAGGACAACGTATAAGCTAATGAAGCCTAAGTACCCACAAACGATGTGCACATCCCTGGTCGTTAGCGCCAAGTTAGCTGAGTCGTCGCGTCGCCAACATCATTCATCCTGATATCATCGTCACTTACTGGTCCCATCCTGCGTTTCTGGTGGCCCCTCAGGGGAGAGGGAAGGTTGACTGGGACATCCTGGACCATCTGTTCACCGCAGGCACGTCACCAATCGAAAAAGACCACTAATGGAAAGACCGACCGAATGCGTCACGTGGTTTGCGTCATTTCCGAAGCTGATGCGCCCGGGTACCGTTTCAGGCGGTCGCTCCATATAATGACCCCATTATTAATCAGTCTCGAATCGTCCAGCCGTTGGAGGTTGTGCCCTGGCAATGACCCCGAGCGTAGAAGCGTAGGGGTCACTGGGTCTCATTGTGTGACTCAACAGCTGTAGTTGTAAACGCCAGCTTGTGTTTCTACATTGAATTAGCCAGCGTTGTGATTGGAGGACAGAAGAGATTTCGATTATCGTGGACGTATTAGGTTTCAGTAGTTTTGTGGAAACGGCTGGAAGCAATGCCTGCAGTAATTCGTGGGTCAACGTAATTTAATTTTTTCTTTATACTACCGTCGTTGAATCGAATGATTCTTTTGCTTCTAAGCCAGCTTGCACATCGCCCATAATTTTTGGGAATGTGACGACCATAACTCGTGATCTGCTACATCGGATTGGTGCAGGAACGGGGGGAGGGGGGAGGCAGCTGCGGTCCATTATCTTTTTATTTGAGCATCATGTATTTAATGTTGCATGGAAAAGACCGCTTCAAAACCACTTGCTGCATCATCAGCGGCTTGATTTCAGGAGCCCTACGCCTTTCGTTGGTTCTCGAGTCGGGCGGAGATATGGAAGACGGCTAAGCTAAGCCATCCATTGCCGGCCTAATTTCGTTAACTTCGTGCTCGAAAATAGGTGGAGGCGACAAGACGTGAAGTTTGATGTTATCCTGAGTTAAATCTTCTCTCGTCCAGAGTCTCTTCTCGTCTTCTGCAGCATTTCACGACGGTCGTGACCACTAAATTAACCCTATTCCCGACAGGGGGGCTAAATCCGCCCCCCCTCGAGTTTTTTGCTTGCCAATTCCGGGCTTTTTAACGCAGTTTCACAAACCTTGGTGTCTTTACCTAGCTATTATTTCTACGTGCCGTGACAAAATTTCAAAATTCTATTTTGCTCAGGGGCGGAGCCAGGCAACGTTTTTAGGAGACACCTCAGGCCATTTTTGGCCATGTTGAGGGTAAAAGGAAAATGTCTGCCAAAAGCAGCGTTTTTAAGATAGAGCTTAAAACTTCATATGGATGTATAGCTAAGTAGTTGGGCACTGTGCAGAGATAATTTTGTTCACCTGAAGTCACTTTACAAGGTCAGTTCAAGATCAAAAGTCAAAATTTGGTTTTATTTCAATAATTTCGGCACTGTTTTTCTTCTCTTCAAATGCCAAACCCGGAAACATATCTGACGTAGAAGGGTGCCCTCTATTTGTGTATGAAGCCTCAGCTTGATATCAGGTCGGGTCACGGAGCTACGACCTAAAATGTCAGTGCGCGTACCCTATATCGAAATAGCCATAAAATGAATTTTTTTAAATAGAGTGAATTCAAATGATTCAAAACGTTTACAGACAACATTACATGCACACGAGATCATTCCAAGCAACTCCAAGGTCACTGGAGGTTATATAAGGTCAAAGGTCACAAGTTGATCTGAAGAACGTGTGACCATGGTAGTTCCCCCTTTTTATGTCCTTGGCACCGCCTATGCTAACATTTTACAAACATTGTAATGCGATTTGAACTTCTTTAGCATAACATAACCAGCAGAAGCCAAAAAGGTGTTTTTGCCTTTTTTGTTCATTCATTTGTTGGAAAACTAATCCTCCTATTTTTGAAACCCTGTGAACGCCCATGAATTTTCCCAAAAATCCGGATGTGTGTACCATTGGTAAAAGTCCCATCCATAATCTCTCGATTCATGCCAACTTCATCGAAATCGGTCCATAAACGACGGAGTTATAAGAAGTCCAAAAATACCCCTGATTTTGACATTTTTGCCCCCTGTATCCACACTTTTCAAAATTTTGAAAATTTCTTTTGATAAAAATGTAGTTTACGTCATGAGAAATCCATTGTCTTTTGTTGCGATGAAATCGGATGTGTAGTTCTCGAGATCTTGGGGGGGGGGCGAATCCGCCCCCCTCCCCCTGCCGGGAATCGACCATACCGTCTAGCCCCCGGGGAATAGGGTTAATGGCCTGACAGACTGCTCAAGACGTTATGTCAAAGCATCCATCAAAGAGACTCGAGCAGATACGTAGGTCAAACTCTTAGAGAGTGTCATAACACACTGATATGGTAAAGATACGGCATCCGTTACGGTACCTTACCTGAGATTAGGTAAGGTATCTCAGGTACCTTGCCTGAGATTAGGGTATTCTAAGTAAGCATTCAGCAGCTCCTTTATCCAGAAACACCGCACACACCAATGAGGCATCATGTTACCTCGTCGTTTTGTCACCACTGTTGGTGGATTGTTTCCGGTTCTCTGTTATTAAGGGGAGATAGTTTTAAGTGGCAGATTACGCCTGCCGGGGTAACGGTGTTTTAGAGTTGCGGTTCGGTTGTAACGAGGACGAAGGGACGGATTCCATTGCCACTGGCAGCCGTATGATTCCGTTCTTTAGAATCGCGACATCCGGCAGTGTTATCAGTGCTCCTCAGTTTATCGTCACGGTACCGAAGTCTCCGGTATCAAAGACCGATGTTCTCACGTCAGATTCATCGGCACTTTGATTCTCGTCCAGCCGGTGTAAAACAACGCATGCGTCGCGTTCCATCTTCCCAGTCCGAGCGATTCTGCACCGGAAAACACCCAGCGACGTACGAGGAACTTCCCGCCTCCCGCCGGCCGGCCAGCTCGTCTCGCGGGCGCCCTTGACAGCGTCCGCCGGCGCCCCGGCCCGGCGCCCGGGGCGGCCGCCTCTCCCCAGGCGCACGCCAGCGGGCCTTGGCCACCCGGCTCCATATAAGCGCGGCCGGCCGACGGAGGGGCGTCAAACACCCAGCAGCGGTCCAGTGAAGCGCCAGCAGCAGTGATGGTGTCCAGATTCGCCGTGAGTGTTCGGCGGACGAGCGTGACGTGCGCGGTGACGTCAGCGGGGGCCGCGACGGAGGCGGCGGACGGGGACGGGGGCTCGCTCGCGGAGGGGGTCTGGAATTTCGGGCTGTGGATTGGGAAGACTGCTGCCCGCATTCAGCGCACGTGCTTGAACTCAGCAGTGAATATAGCAAAAGCTATACGTAGAACGGGAGCCTGTCGCTGTTGACGGACAGTTTGCTTAAACGAGCCGTGGGCATTTTTCCCCCAACTGAATGCAAAATCAGCTCGTGTATGCTGCTGACATTGTTTATTCGTAGCCACTTTATGATATTATTTTGACTGTCGGCCGCATTACTGTCGGCCGCATTATGATATGTACCATAACAAAAAAAGATCAGCCATATTTTCTTTTTTAATTGTTGATGATCTCGGGGAACAAGAACCAAAAATCAGTTCTGTGGTAAGATCAAAGATGTTATTGAAGAAGCTTTGTTTGCCTCAATATTTCGCATTGATTCGATGTAAATTAGACGGCTGTAAAATGCTTAGCAATGGTTGTACTGTGTAGAATGCAAGTATTGCAAACAAAATTTTAATGCTAAATATGTCGTCGTATTCATACTAAACAATATAATGCAATCCTGGGATAATTCTTCTTGTAATTGGATAGAGCGGTGCAACAGCATTTTAATCAGTGGTGTATCGAAATGACTCAACGCTTTTGTTGCGTGAACATCATCCGGCTTCACCTGCTAAGGGCAGTATTGTTTAATCATGCTATTTTTTCATAAAACGCCGAGCTAGCTCTGCAATATGGTATGGCAAAAAAATACAACAAAAATGTCAGGTTTTGCGGTAACAGTCATATTGTCGTAATGCTCATCGGTTGCCGCTGCATCCATTTCTACGTCACAGCTGTGTAGCCCTATGAAGATCTATTACTTTCCGCACATCGCAGTACATTTTAATTCGTGTTACCCTGCTAACTCTGATAGATTTTAAAGTTCTGCTCTTATGCCACATTTCCTGGTAGTACTGGTGACTCTTTGTGTGTTTTGTTCAGTTTAAGAACGGTTGAATTTTGGTGTCTGTCGTAACTGTGTCTCGTTTCCCTGGCGACAGTGTCGACAGTGATTTTTTTTTTCGGCGTAACAGTTGCTGATTTTGTGTTCACAGCTATTGCTGGTTTTGGTGGCGGCGGCCGCTGGCCAAGAGGCTTACACGGAAGCCCCGGCAGCACCAGGTCAGTACGGTGACTCCACGGTATTCACGGACGTTCACCGCTCCGAGGTTCCAACATTTTTCCTCGCGGCCTCCACGTGACCTTGTCATTGGCGCTCCCTCTACTCCAGCTACTACTACTATTGGAACTACTACTCAGAGACTTACTCAGCACATATTCAACTGAAAGGACGCCGAAGATCGACTGAATGAATGTACGACTGAATGTATGTAATGCAGAGAGTCGCGCGTGAGAAAACGGGCATCGAGGCGATCCCTTTGACCAATGGCGCGCCTGAATGACTGTTTCGCTCGTTCGACCTAAGCGCCAGCTGTGCCCGCCAGACAGCTCGCCGCCAGCGCCACGACGGTGACGGATTTCGTCACGTGACGGGCGACGGCGGGCGCAGGTGACGGACAGCCGCAGGCGCAGGTGACGGCTTGCGTCACGTGACGGACGGCGGCGGGCCGGGGTGACGGCAGCCTTCGGCCCCCGCGAAGGCGAAGGCGCCGGCGGCTCAGGCTGCCACTTTCCCGGACGGTCCGACCAAGCCCGGGACGGCATCGACAGCGGCCCGGCCGACGGCTGTCGAGAGTCGAGCTTGTGAAACCACTGACGACAAGGGTTTAGCGTAGGGGACTGGAACTCGCGGTTCCATTCTCTTGAGTCGTCTAGAGACGACTTGGACGTCGTCTCAAAACGACGTCGATACGTCGGTCTTGAGACGCGGTCCGACCGTGACGAGGAGTCTGCTTCCGTTTTTGACTCGACCGGCAGAGGACTCTGGATGGTTGAGTCGACCGAGAGCACACTTCTCAGTGGGATTCCCGGAAAAATTGGCCATTTGGATGATCTGCCAAACTTTCCATCTGGTTTAACACTTAATAATCTTTTCCGACCCAAATTCGCCTATTCTGACATCTTAACCATCTCCAGTCATATTTCAATGACTCAGAGGCTCACGTCGAATTACAAAATACACCCAACGCAATCTCTGTCTGCGACCGCCTCAGTCGCCCAAAACTCCCCGACTCAAAACCGTCGAACGCCGCCCACCACGGCGGGCAGCGCCGGCCGAGCGGTTCGACCACTTCTTCCCGTGCCCGGCCGGCGGCGGACGTCACTCTCGCTCTCGTCTGGCCGATGTACGGGAGCCGGCCGCCGGCCGCCGCCGCCGCCGCTCGTTGTCCGGGCAGTTCTGCGGCCGACAGATGGCGCCCCGAGCGGGCGCGGACGCTCTGTGACGTCACGGCCGCGGTCTGCGGTCCGCTTGAGGTCGCGGTTGGTTGCGTCTGGTCGGCGCTGAGACGTTCCGTGCTCGTTGGGCTGTTTTTTTTCTGTTGGCTGCTGTTTGTTGACGCGGAAGCCACGTTTGAAAACCTGTGATCAGTTCGGGGCGAAACTAGGTCCCCGTTTTCTTCAATATTCGCATGTGCGGTAAAGTGGCCGTCCCATACTAAAAAGAAACGTGAAATTCAACTTAATTTGCGTTCTATGGCCATTAATCAAATCAAGGGTTAGCTTTTGCCTTGAAGCGTGGAACAAACGGCCGCCAGTTATTCAATTAACCCATCACGCATTGTAAATTCATGTAGGCACGTAAGGCATTTGCGAGTTCGTGTTTTTCCACCAACTCAAGCTGAGCTCTGCCGTTTTTTTGACCTCATTTGACCAGTGCTGGTGAGGTATTAGTTTTTCATCTCTTGCCTCAAAATGACCGCGGTTGACCTCACTGTGACCCGTGCGACCTGCGTGACCCCAGCTGTGACTGCAGCCGCCGCCGAGGCCGCTGCGGCCACTGAGGCTGCCCCCGTCGTCGAGGTCGTGGAGGACGTGGAGGAGGCCGCCCCTGCCGAGGAGGCCCCTGCCGAGGAGGCCCCTGCTGAGGAGGCTGCTCCTGCCTATACGGCTGCTCCGCCCGCCCAGCACGCGGTGAGGGGTCGCCGCCAGGTCGGGGGAGGGATGAGGAACAGAAAGGCGTGGGGCGCGGGAAACGGCATAATTAAGCATTGCGTGCGATTGCTTGACGTCAGAAGTGAGGAAGAAATCGGAAATTAAAAGAGTGAAAAGTAAGTAAGAAAACTGGTGAATATTTTCAGCAGAACCATGATGCGTCCTACGTCTAATTCCACTACAAAGGGAGGGATACAAAGGCCGCTCGCATCAACGAGGGTCCCTGCATTAACAAAGCAGATGACTTTGACAGTTCTGCGCCAGCCTTTTGCTAACTCCACGTATTCCTTCGTCCCAAAATAACTGCTCCTCCCCGGCGACGCAGGAGCCCAGCTACGGTTACCAGCAGCAGAGCTATGGCTACCAGCAGCCCTCGTACGGCCACCAGCAGCCTTCGTACGGCCACCAGCAGCCTTCTTACGGCCACCAGCAGCCCTCTTACGGACACCAGCAGCCCTCCTACGGTCACCAGCAGCCGGCCTACGGACACCAGGTGCGTGCCCCGGCCGTTCGACTGAGGTGCGGGCTGTCTGGTGCCGTGCCCAAGGGCGCCAACACCGTGAGAAAGCGGGAGGTGTTGAATGTTAAGGAGGTATTTAGTGGCGCAGACACTTGGTGGAGATATTCGTGGGGAGACCCAAAATGCCAACTGCTGCGTTACTGAAGGCGTGTTTCATGTGACTAGCGATAAGTGCACTACACGGCCCAAATGCAAATGCCCGGTCAGTTTCCGGAAATAGTCCGTTGGTAAGTTATTACTCGGAGACTGTCAGACTGCTTATATTTTGCCTCCCCAGTTAATCCAATCCTGTATTTTTCACTTTACGAAAATCGATGCCTTATGGAATCAGCATTCTCAGAAGTGTCCCTACCGCCTCCGCAAAGTCGTACAAAGAAACGCTCCCTGGGGTGTCAAATAATGTTTCTGTTCCATCTCTGCTCCCGCCTTGGTCGCTTAAAATCGGAGTCTCCGACCACATGCAGCTGTTTCTGTTCGAACTCCGCTCTCCGCGCTCAAGAACCGACTCCGCACCGCACGCCACCGCCGAGATCACTGGTTTAACACCCGACCTCCGCGCTCACGAGCTCAAAACTGCACACCGCCACTTTGGCCATCTGTTTGATCTCTGCCCTCTCGGCGCGACTCTACTCCACACCCCTCCGCCCTGACCGTCTGTTCGACTTCCGCTCTCCGCGCTCACGATGGCCACCGGTGCGCCGTCCGCTCGCCAGGCGTACGAGCCCGCCGAGCCGGCCTGCGCGGCCAACACCACCAAGGACTGGTGCCTGGAAGACTCCGAGTACCCGGCCTACCACATCGCGCAGGCCATCGGCTACCACCACTACACGTTCCTCAGCCTCTACCAGGACGTGGTGGCCAACACCAGCAACTCGGTCGACAGGTGGGTGGGCTGGTGCCGGCGGTGGTGCGCGGGCCTGGTGATGATCGGGCGTATCGCAGTTTGATTTTGAATGAGTTTGAATTATGAGTTTGAGTTTGAGTTTGAATGAGAGGGAGTTTGAGTGCGGCGTGGTGTTGGGTCGGTGCGGAGTTAACTGCGGGCGATGAGAACGTTCTCCGCGGCTTGTTCTTTTGGGCGCTGCCAGGGCGCCGATTCGTTTGTGATCGAGTTTTTAGGTCCGCGGTACTTGATGGCTCGAACGACTGATTACTTCTTACAGAGCACCGTACTTTGTAGGAAGTAACTAATTGCTTCACTCGGATTTATAAAAAGAAAACGACTGGGCTGCTTTTAGAATCCTGCGACGGAAACAAAATGTTTCTTTGCTTACAATAAACAATGCAATGCGGTGGCCAGGCAGTCAGAACAGCTTTCGCTGCAGTTTTTTAAACAACATTTTTGCCATTACACCGCGGACAAATGCCAGACGGGATGACGACCACGGGCCGCCTTACGTGACTGTCACACCCACGCGACCTCTGACCTTGTCTGCGGCAGGCTGGAGGAGCTCGATGACGAGACGTACCTGTGCAGCAGCCAGACCGCCTACGTCCAGCCCCTCAGGGCCAAGAACACCGACGGAAAGTGGCGTGTGATCGTCAACAACGTGCAGGTGGGAGGGCGGCTTCGGCTACAGCGTGTTGGGGATTGTCGCCCGCGAGGAGTTTGTTCGGTAGAAAAGGACGACGTGTGTGGCTGCGTCGTTGGAAGGAAGGCTGATCTTCGATCGCGGTGGCGAGTTCCCAGTAGTCTGAGGTCGTGAATCGCGGAAAGAGTCGGTATAAATCGATTTTGTTTCTTTTGTAGTCTGGTACAAACTGCGCTCAAAAGGCCTTTAGTAACGCCAAATTAGTTACTCGAGCGACCGCTTTAGCAACTACGGAGTTACATACCTTTTGCTCGTGGTCTTTCCCATTCCAACGGGGCTTCTGTCCCTTCACCATTTTGATATGGGACTTAGATATGACCCCGTCCCACGAGCAGCGTGTTGTCTGTTTCGTGTAGGTTCGTGTTGGTGAGGGATCCTCAGATCCGTCCGGATCCCTCCGGAGCCCTGGGGCCAAGAGGAAGGGCTTGAGCGACACTTGATTTGCGCCGGAAAGACGCGGTTTTTGGGGCTTGTCCCGGGGCTAGCGAGGACAGCAAGTCGAACGCGATCACCGGTGACGTTCTGGCGCCGCCGTTGCAGGTCCACTACGATACGTACACCCAGACGGCCCGCGTGGAGGAGTGCCTCTCGGCCGGCGAGCCCTGCCCGCTGGTGCCCCACTGCTACGAATCCAGCTGCCTGCAGAAGTCCGTCTACCACAGGTCAGGTCGCGGTCGCGGTCGCTCGCAGGTCACCGTTTGGCACTGTAGTCTAGCGTCAGGTCTCGAAGTAAGTCCCTGACAGGTCACGCAGTGCCTGTGTAGTCTCATGTCAGGTCACGGAACAGGTCACTCGAAGGTCATGTCTAGTCACTGTGGTCTCGTATCAGCTCGCGGAGAGTCATTAAAGCTCACGTTAGGCAATCGGAACCATCTTAAGGAGAGTTGTCCGCCACTGATATCCAAGCAAATTACTAAAAAGAGGAGGACTTTTCGGCGAAAAAAGGCTCCCAAAACCCAGCATTTTCATGTTCGTCATTTTCCTTCCATTTTTGTCTTCGTCATATTCCCCTTGGCTCGACAGGTTCCTGATCTACGACGCCTACGACTATTACCTGCCCTTCGCAATCGAAACCTTCAAGCTGCCCTCGGCCTGTGCCTGCTACTTGGGAGCTTACGAGATCACCCACTAGATGGCTCTGCCAGGCAACAGGTCTCTACATACCAGCTGTGTGTGATGGACTGGTAGTTAGTTTCGGTTGGTACGTTTTGAATGACCCTGTCAGTGAATCAAGTACATTGTATTTATTCGGGACATGCCTCGTTTGTATTTATGACGCAGGTGTTTGTTTTGAACGGTCCTGGTTGGATATTTGTGAATCCGCTTCGGGTGAGTAACTGAAAAAGTTCGAACGCTCGCCATTGTCCTCCTAATTCGGGTTACAAGTCAGCCATGACGACCGGATAGGTGAGTCTGGGACACTCAGCATTGGACAGTCGGTACGAGCGAAATTATTTCTCCGGTCTGCTTGGTAAGACTTGCAGCAAGTCTTTGGATCTTCCGCGCACCGTAGCAACGTTGTCAAAACATTCTTGGCGAAGTTCTAAGCTGAAGCTTGCGCACTTTTTGATGTTTCGTTTCGGGCTTGGGCGTTGTGTTCAGAAGTTGTATTTGATGACAGCACAAAGTGATGACAGTACAGCAGTGATGACAGTTGAAAAGCGCATGATTGTCGCAAGTGTGCTGTTGCAGCTATCGGTGAAAGCATTGTATGTTTGTGGTTGAGTGCACACCGCGTTACGACCTTGATATTTCCTGAGCTTTAACTGAGCGGCGGGCCAGTGACCTTAAATGACCTCTGCGGAGGTCAGGCGGTGCGGCGGCAGTCTCTGGGGGGAGATGACGTCATTGTGACGTCCTTGTTTCGCCACCACTGGTCGAGGCCTACCCTCAGCGATAATATCAGCTGTTGGGTCCCGACGAAGTTTTTGTGACCGTTGACGACGTGGACATGACCCAGCATTGCAGTGTAGATAAATGTTGAAGTGAGTTGGAGTGTGCCGACGAAGACAACCTGTAACATTACCGCACGACTACGCGCGTCGTTGGAAGCGATAACAGCGATGCACGTGCCTAATATTTTCATCGCCGCGGATTTTGGACCGTTTGTTTGGCGTGCCAATGCTCTCAGCAGTGTTTCCGCTCTTATGCCGTGTGCGTGTTGGCTCGAAGTGCGAGGTGCTCAATAAAGGTCGAACGTTGAACGAACTCACCTCGTTTTCGGCCCAGAGGTTACGTGGATAGCTGATGATTTTGCTCACGAGATGTCTCCTCGAAGTTGAGCAGCACCATCGGAGTCGATCCCAGCCATGTGGTGGCCGGTTGTTGAGCTGAACGGTTACTAATCGTAAACGTCTGATCTTAGCCGCATTCATTATGCAGTACCCCACAGCTCCAGTTGTCGGGACGTAACCTATTACCGATATGGTTAGACGGGGCATTTGGGTTTCTGCCTAACGAGCACCCTGGGCCTGGACCCAAAAAGTTGGTGCCTCCACCATCCAGACATTCAACACGAAGCCCAATGAAAACTTATTTTAAAGCCTTTAGTTAATGAACTCCAAAATGTTTATGCTAGTCTTCGAAATCGTCTGTTTCGGATCGACAAAAGCCATCGTTTTAGTACAAAATGTCTCACCCTTGTAATATTTCTTGCAGTATTTTACTATTTTGAGTTGATTGGGCTCCCAGAAAAGCAAATATTCCAGGAAGCTGAGAGAGGGAGCATAAGTGGAACTAAGTGGAACTAACTCCATAAGTGGAACTAAGCTTTACAATTTTCAGAAATTATTAGAGGGTTTTAACAGGATTTCAGACCGTTGGTTTCTAGCCATTCCCCATACCTACGCTAAAATGTTAGAAACGCTGGTGGTAAGTCCAAACTTTAGTGCAACTCAGTCCCCTTCTCAGGGATCTCGCAGCATAATGACCGCATACTAAATGTTGGTTTCTCGCTATCTCCACACCCTACCTACAACATTTTATTGGTCCGGAAAATAAGCACGATTTATTCCTCAGTCTATGCCAGAACCATTAAGTCTTTGATGATTCGAACCGCCCAGCAAGTCGCTGTATCGGACGATACGTCAGTAAACTGAACTGAATCTCAACTGGAATACCCACCATACGAAACCTTGCCCCATTACACTATTGGTAACTTTCTCTACTTCAGCTTTTTGCAAGCACCGCTAGGTGACACAGCTGGCTCGAACTTGCCCAAACACAATCTCTTCTTCGACGTTTATGGCGTCTTCTGACAATACGTGCGTAAGCGGTATCTGTTGCACTTTTACGGGCGGTGCAAGGATACTTTAGGCGTTGATAGTGTCCATTACTGTGTTTTAATAGTCCATCACTTCATCGAGTGTGGGAAGATTGTGACGACCGGGACAACCTGCGTTTACTGCACGACAACGTGAGATGTGAGTGGGACGCCATCACCACAAAATGGACCCGTGACACTGAATCACGGTTATGTTTGAACACAGTTGGTTTCCTGCGTATGTAACGTTAGCTTCTTCTTTTTGCTTTGACTTGACCTCTATTTTTAGCTTCTTCAAGTGTGGAGACGTCATTTTGTTGCAGATAATGTGTAAGTTTTGTCCTTGAACTTTGTTCTTCATTGTGTTTTTCCTCATCAGTATTTGTAAGCATGGTATTACAAATGGGATATTTTTGGACCATGTTTGTGGGCTGTTGTCATGCTGTGGTTTATTGCTTGAGTGTGACTAAAAGAAAACGTTTGTATGGCTAATGTATGTGTATCAGACCAAAGTCTGTAACTGAAGACAGTATGTTTCTTTCTTATTAAAAAAAAAATGTAGCCCAGATGTCTTGAAGTGGGTAGAATTGGAAACATTGTTGATACCAGTCTGATACTGCAGGACCCCTGCCCAAGGCTGGAAAAGGTGTTGGTTTTCGGTGTTGCGGAGCACCTGAAAATATGCGCTTGAAAAACATTAAATACTGGAAAAGTTTGATCCTATACATCCATCAAAAAGCTGCATTATAACCATGTTGATGAAGTCCTAACTCTAGAAGTAAATGACTTTGTCCTCATTCAGTAAGGATCAGTTATCATGTCATAGCTGACTTACACAAGAATGCAGACTTAAACCAGTATTTCTCTGTGCAAAAGTTTGTACTTCATAATAAAATGATTTGCTACTCTACCAGAAAAAATGCTCAAGTATTAATAATTGTCAGGTGTGGACCCTTGATTTCTGAAGGGGTCAGACATTATTCCTTTTTGTGTTGACCTGAGAGTTACTGGAGGCATTTTCCCCATGGTTGTGATCACATAACTTTTGGTTCATGAAAGTCAGCAGCCTCGTTTTTTCTATACCCTATCTGAACAAACAGCTACCTTTTGATGAAAAATAGTTGACCAGGTCACCATAGTTCAGTTCATATGATGTCATATGTTAAGTTATAGGGGCTTGCATTAATTATGCAACACCTTTGTGCTGCATTATTATTTTAGGTTATTTTCTAATTCTTCATAATTCTCTACATTGTGTTTATTTGTTCTGTAATAATTTACCTAATTTTTGATGTTTTCAGTCCTCCCACCCTCTTGCAGTTCTCTGTATTGGTCAGTCAAGTTTGCAACTTCAAAATTACATGAAGCCATGCTGATAACCACTCCCCCAAAAGCAATGTAGTTAGCCTAAAAATAGTGCATATGTGCATGTTTGAGTTTCTAAATAACCAGATTCAGTGAACATCATCAGTAAACAGAAGCTAGAGTTACAAGATTTGTGAGAGGCTATTCTTTTTAGTCTTTAGGCCATTGTCATCTTTTCTTCCTTGATGCCGCAGTGTCACATAACACTTTGCCAAACTCCCAACCTCCCTGTTGTGATTCTTTGTCGCACATCCCCACCCCATATCCCCACTCCCTCTCAACATTGCATAAATTACGGGCCACCCCATAGCCATGGCCTTTAGGTACTGATAGGACACCAAGCTCCAGCATCTGTCTTTTCCTTTTGACATGGGTTGCAAGAAGCCACAAGAATTACACAGTGACCAAGCATTAGGTCATAGACATCACAAGTGACCTCAGACAAAATCAGTATGTCTACCTGTGCACACATATATTTTGGCTTCTTCTCCAACATAGGTCTCATAAATCAGAAGTTGAAAGAGGGACATTGGGAGCAAGACTGCATGGAAAAGAATTACTAAGATAATTGGTACAGATCAATGAGTGCAGTTAACTTGCAGGGGCACATGGTCATTGTGAGAAACAGAATCTACCAACCTGATGTCCCAACTGCCATTGTAGCTGCTTCATGTGGAATTCATAAAATTTTGGATCCCAAATGCATATACATCCTGTGTGGTCCCTTATGCTTTCTGGGTCCAGTGAACTACAAGATGAATTGAGACAGATCCCCCATCCATCCCTGAGTGCTGCTGTCCCTCCCATGCTTTGTGGCAGGTGAATGCAGTCCAGGCACAGATTTGTGGGGAGGAGTGCGGGGAGCATTCCCTTTCCATAGATGCAGAATTAAAGAAAGGAATAAACACACTGTTTGCTGACAAATATGCAGTGACATGATCATGACAAGCTCATATGACCTTTTCCAAAATCATGGGTCTACCCTTGACTTAATGCAGGTGTGCAGTGTAAAGCTTGGCATGTGCTTTGTTGAGAATGCTTCATGACTGATCATGCCCTATCTATTGATCATTTGTTATTGTTTTATGTATGATTTGTCCTCCCATATGTATTCATATGCAATGTATTCAGAAGCAGATGTGTACCATCTCCAAAGGAAATAGCAAAAAATGTACCAGAAAGGGCTTATGCTGGAGCTTGGTAAAGCTAGGTGAATGGAAGCAGGGATAATTGTTGGGATGTGCAATTCATATGTGCCCCACATTTGTGCATTTCAGTTCTCATTGTGACAAAAAGGCAAAGGATTATTACAAGTAGTAAGTTAATCAAGCATTAACACCTTCTGAATGTTTTTGGCTTCCCATGGCATGAAAATATGGTAAGGTGTAGTTTTGTTTGCAGTGCCAAATTTTAAATGCAGTGGATTTCAATCATGTACCCTGCAAAACAGGTCATTTTTGCAGTCCATTTGTTTCTTATGTTTGTCAAGATTGGAGTGGAAGGTAGCTGAAGATTGGTAGTCATTGTGTTTTTACATCACAACTGGAAATTTTCACTATCCATGAACATCCCTTCCCAGTAGATGCTGAGTGCAAAGAAAGCTCTTACAGTGAACCAAGATTGCCTTTGTCACAGTTATGTATCGTATATCCTGCAGTCGTGATGTGAGGTCACTGATGGAGAAGTATGCCTTTATTTTGCTGTGTCCTTGATTTGATATGATAGTTCTGCACATGCATGTCATTTAAATTTGTCTCTAATGCCTGTTCTGGGTACAAGGACGGATGGTCTGTACACAGGAATCGATCAGGGTCACCATGGTGATTTTATAGTTTGAGGCACAGGAAAAATGGCATCATGTTAAGCTTTTCTGCTTTTGCAAAAGTTAATGTTCTGTCAGTTTATGGTGTTTTTGTGGTCATTGGCAAACAGTTTGAAAGCAGTGTAGCAGTGACGTGAATGCCCCATTAATAAGACAGAACTGGGTCATTGTCACAGTATGTCATTGTCACAGTATTTCCTGCATAAGCAGACCCACAAATCTCTGATGGACTCATTGTTTGATGAAACTGTTGTAAGTTATTCCGGAGCGTGATACCACCGATCGTTGGCCGTTGTAGTCTTGTTCCCGCAGTTCTCGTGGGGTGCAAAAGGAGAGTGTTGGGAACATGTCAGCCCCCCTGCTCAGGTTTCTCAGATGACATGCTGAAGTAGCGAAATGGGTGTATTTTAGACCAACATCTCAGGCAGAGGCACTAAACCCAAATTCCCCCGGGAACCTGAAACGCTCGCCGCAATGCCGCAACACGTTGACCCGCTACAGACCGGCCGGCGTTGGCCGAGACTGCCCCGGACCAGAGCAGTGCCGATACTCCAACTCTGGCCCCACCACAGCAGGGATTCCTCGGAGAACGTGTTTGTCCGGGCGGCGGCAGCGGCGGTCACGGCTGCTTTGTTCCTCTGAATTCAGGCGTTCTTTGCATTTTATAGAAGTCTGCGTGGTTGTCAACCATTTTACGTGATGTTTTTTTCGTGCTCAGTCACGAAAGGGAATCTGACTGTGATGGCTCTGGTTGTGAGGTAATTGGGTGCTCCTTGCTGTTAGCAATAGGCACGGACGATTGTTTTCGCGATTATGGTAAATCATCAAAATGGTGATAATGGCAGATATTAAATGTCTTAATAGCAGCAGTTGTGGCTGTCTGCTAAATGCCCATAATTATCATGCCCACAAATTGGCTACATCAGATTGGTTTGCTGGTGATTTGTTAAACGTTACTTGGTGCAAAGAACTCCTTTATTGTGATTCATGATGTATCCCTAAGGTTTGGTGGTTGACAGATTCAAACCATTCATTCTGATGTATTTGGGGAAACTGGCCCAACTGGTATTTTTATTTTTTTTTTTTTACTTTGGTTACGCTTTTTTGTTGCTCATCATGCCTTCACAGACGAAGTGAGTTATTTACTAGTTCACTTGTACACATGTGCACATAGTGATGTGTTCATTTTCATTTAATGAAGTGAACTGTAATAATGAAAAGCCATGTGCTGTGCTAAGGAGTGGGATATTGTCGAGTTTGTGACATTGGGGTTTCAGTGAGGTTGAGAAATGCCTAATGTTCATTCCATTTTGTCTTTGTATATGTGTTTGTGTTAGTCAAGGTGTAACTTTTGTGCTTTTCTTGTCAAACGAAGGATGTTTTGTGACTTGGCCAAGCAGGTTGATCAGTGCATGGGGTTTCCTGTTTTGATGTCCGGCACCCGAGTATGTTCAGTAAGGCCTGTCAAAAATCAGCATATCATTTAACATGCCAGATCATGTCTATAGAGAGCGATTTGGAAAGCAGATTCTAGTCCGCCTAACATGGCATGGGTCACCCGCCTTCCCCGCCTCCGTCCGGCAGTGGTGCTGCTCTGTCTCGCCACGAAGTGAGACACCCGCCGGCCTCGCCCGTCCTGATCTCCACCCAGTCTGCCCCCAGTGACGACGGCCCACCTGTGAGGGCCCCGGTAGCCGTGCCCCAGCACCAGCGTTAGGATTTCAGTTTCGCAGCCTGATGCTGATGAGAACAGAATGCGAAAATGGGAACAGAACCGAAGTAGACTGTTTTTGTATGTGACCAGGGTGGCAAGTATGCCTGGCCAGTATTGATAACATTGTTTACAGTGTGCATTTTCAGATTCATTTGAACAGTTGCTACCTGAATAGAGGGAAGCATTGCATTGTTAATTCGGAATGGGCATTAGATTGAAAACTGCAGTGTGTAAAACAAATTAGTAGTATATTGACATAGTTGGTGAGTGTGCAGGGCTCTTTGTTCATTTGAGAACAGAAGAATCTGTTTCAGCCAGTCCAAAAGTTTTGAGAGCAAAACGTCTGTGCAGGACTCTTTTTGTCTGGTTGAGAACAAAAGACCTGATTTCATTTAGTCAAACAGTTTCGAGAACAAAACGTCCCAAGGTCTGAACACTTTGAAAAGTTTCCCAAATTCACGCCTTGCCGACTACGAACGCCCCGTCCGCATCGTCGTCATCGTCGACATCGTCATCATCGACATCGTCGCGCCCTCCGGCAGTGACGATGCCCGGCCTTTGAGCCCCCACCGCCGCCATGCCGCGCTACAGCTACAAGCGGGCGCCGCCGGCGGCCACGTCCAGCATCCAGTTCGACGCGGGCGTCTCGGACCGGAAGCCGACGGCCGCCAAGTCGGCCGGCACCCTCGGCAAATGGGGCGTCACCAGCTTCACCTCCATCCGCAGCAGCATCGTCAACGGTGCGTGCCCGGGCAGGGGCCGGCCGGGGTGGCGGCCGGTGCGAGGTGGCGGCGGGGTTCGGGTGGACTGAGGTCGTCCTCCGTGCCGATGTCGTCCGGGTACTGTGTTTACCAAAGTAGGAGATCATGCAGAAAAGCGTGTCTTATTGCGCTACTGTCCTGTATGCGCATCGTTTTGTTGTGTGTGTACGTGTGTAAGATAGACCAGTATCATTGTTACTGCGTATTTTTGCGAGTATGTTTCTGTGTTTTCCAGTGATACACGTATTCTGTGTCGTGTCTGGTTTTCACTGCGTATGTGTTCGATCTGCAGGTTTTTCCTAGTTTGCGGCTAATTTGTTAAATGAACTCTTTAGCGTCTGGAGCTTCATGCCGAGAAATGTCACGTGCCAGGAAGTTTCTTCAAGTTCGGTGACGCTGCGTCGTCGTTCCCAACTGCCGTTCCCGCCATTTTTAACCGGCTGTGATTGGCTGGCCGCCGGCCGGATCGCCGCTTCAGCCGCCTCCCTCTGCCGCCAGGCTCGGGCCGGCCCGACGACGCTAGTGTCGGCGACGGCCGCGCGGCGTCGCCACCGTCGGCGCCGGCCGACCCGTTCTCGTTCGAGTCGAACACGCCGGGCGGCGGCGCCGCGCCCGTCCGCAAGGTGAGCCGGCGGCGCCGCCTCGCCGCCGTCGCTGTCCGACGGAGGGGCTCGGATGGGGCTCCGGAGTTTGGTGCGAGCCGGGCAGGGGGTGTGTCGCCCGGGCAGGGAGCGCTGGAGATAGGACAGGGCAGAGGAACGTAAGAAGTCGCTGTTTCGAGTTTAGCGACCGTTTACAGACCTTGGACTGTTGACACCCGTTCACGGCGTTTGCTTCGTCCCGTGCATGCCATATAACTTGTGCTTTTAGAATGTGCAAGGCTTGGGGAGATAAGCTTCAGGTGCGGGTGGGGAGCTAAAGACGGAGTAACTTGGGCCGTGTGTTATATTCATATGGAGCCAGTCATGTCCCAGTGCGTTCCCTGAGACGGGAGATGGAGCCGGGTAGTTGTGGCGTATGAGGTGTTCGGGTGCTGTTTGTTCTCCCGAACGTCGGTCGGACGTGCGTGCCGGGCCCGAGGTCACATCCATAACGGTCAGCGCCCCTGGCGGCGGCGGGATTCGAACCCGCGACCTCCGTGTCCGGCCGACGTCTGACGCCGCGGCGCTCCGCCAGGTGAAGAAGTTCTTCAAGTCGCGCAACACGCCGGCCGTGGTGGCGGCGGCGGCGGCCGTCTCCGAGCAGCGGCGGCAGCTGGCGCTGTCCCGGCCGCCGCCCCCGCCCCCGCCCCCGCCCCTGCCGCCCGACGACCTCCAGAACGTGCTCTCACCGCCCGAGCCCAAGGTCAGACGACTGCGGCGGCCCGCGAGGACGACTGACCTGTGATTGGTGTCAGGACCGCGGCCAGTGCGTAATGTAGGGTCTGCACCTTATGATGCCTATCCAGTGGAGATTTACCTTCATGGCGTGTGATCCAGTGATGTTGGCCAGCTTGTTACTATTGTCACGTGAATTGAAATATTTCAGCTCCGTTCTCGCCACTTTGTGGCACAGCGCTCCGTTGTGTCCACTACACCAGAAATGCTTCCCTGATTCGCCCTCGTATCTTTCACGCCGGTTTTCTTAGGGGGAATTCACGCGAGTGGTATGATTCTCGGTGGTGTGAGGTTGACGCCGGTGTTGTCTTTCGCACGTGTGTAATGTTCACGGCGGTGCAGTGTGGTTTACACCTGCGTAATTAGGTTCAAACGGGTGATGTGGTTCACTGTGTAAGGCTGACCTCGGCTGTGTGGTGGACTGCCGTTTTGTTGTTCACGCCGGCGGTGTGGTTCACACGTGTGTTGTCACCGGCGGTGTGGTTCGCAGTCGTGTGAAGGTCCAGGCCGGTGACGCGGCTCACACCCGTAGAAAGGCTCACGCCGGCGATGCGGTTCACACCTATGTGAAGGCTCGCGCCGGCGGGGGGTTCACATTTGACAAGGTTCACGCCGATGGTGTGGCTCGCACCTGTGTGAAGGTTCACGCCGGCCGTGCGGTCCAGACATGTGTGAAGCTTAACGCCGGCGGCGGTGCGATTCACTGTCGTGCCGCGCTGTTGTGCAGGAGGAGCCGGACAGTAAGCGGTTCTTCAGCTCGCCAGCCGTGCCGCTGCCATTGCGCGACTCGACCACCACCCGGGCCAACTCCCTCAGCCCGCGGGAGCCGGCCGCCGCCCCGCCACAGGTACGTCCCCCCCCCCCGTCAGCTGTCTCCGCCACAAAGACTGCGTGCCCTTGTCTGCTCTCTGTCTCCAGTCCTGCTCCTCTCTGTCTCCAGAGTTTCCTCTACAGGTCCGGGTCGGTCTGTGTCCAGAACTTCTTGCTTCTGTCTCCAGAGGTGTTTCTCCTCTCTCCAGAACTCCCTCCCGTCTGTCTGTAGAGCGGTTTATATAGCAGTCGCTGTTCTGATTATCCGTTCCGAGGACTTGGATTATCCGTCGCGTCGACACGGCGTGTCAGAACGGTGCGCTGAGGAGGCCCACCAAAGTACTTGGGGCTAATGCCGTGGTGAACCATTCTCCCGCACTCTCGTCCCAACCAGACCTCATTCGTCCGACCTGTGATCTGTCCTGACCTGAACTGGCATCGTCTCACCCCACCGCGACCTGGCAGCGGCATCCCCTGAGCGTAACACTTCACCAGGTCGTGTGCAGTGACCTGGCCTGACCCGGCCCGGCGCTGTTTCTCCTGGTGGTGACCTCGCTTCGGCTGACGACCAGACACGGTGCTGGATCCCGGTGGAATGCGGGCTATTCTCGCTTTGCGTCCTGTTTTAAGTTCAACGAGATAAGTGTGGCGTCGCCTGGACACTGCTTTGCTCTGACGGGACACATTGTCTCTGGGGTGGTGTAACAAGAGACGAGGCGAGCGAGGTGTTTTGTGAGGGGTCATGCAAAGCGTGAACAATCTGCATTCTATTGAGATCCAGGCACATGTTTGCTGACGCCACGGCGGCGATCGTGGACTTGGCCGTGATCCGTGACCGTGATGGCGACGGACTGACCGTGACCGTGCGCCGCGACCATGCGCCTCGGCCGTAACCGTCATTTATGATCGTGAGTCTTGCTAGTGCGCCGTGGCCCGCGACCGTGACCGTGCGCCTTGACCATGCGCCGCGGCCGTGACCGTGATTCATGATCGTGATTCGTGATTGTGCGCCGTGACCCGCGACTGTGACCGTAACCCATGGCCAGGTGCCGCGGATGCCGCCGCTGAAGCTGCGCATCTCCCGGGACAAGGACACGGGCGACCTGACGGCTGTCAGCGGGCCGCCCGCCGACCCCGCGGCCACGCGCCGCCGCCGCCAGCCGGTCCCGGCCGCCCCCCAGCCGCCCAAGGCGCCCAGGTGGGTTCCTCGGCCGCCCTGTAGCCGCCCAAGGCGCTCAGGTGGGTCCCATGAGCCCTTCGTGTTTGTGAAAGTCCCATGGGTCCGTCGTGGACACAAACACACAAGTGTGCTTGTGTTTGAGTCCATTTTTGTGGGAGTGTTTCCCATGTTTTGTCCTGGCTTCGTTTTTACCATTCGTTTTAACGACTTCGTGCCGCTCGTTATCTGCGTATTCCTTTGTCACATTACGGAGGGTTACTTAGGCTCGTTTCGTTTACGTGGATCGCCCGATGTTTCGCACAAATAAATACCACTCCGCGGTCCCGCCGAGGGTGCGGTGTGGTGTGGTCACCGTGGTCGCCCTGTGACCGGAAGGTCCCCGGTTCGAGTCCGGGTAGCAGCGACATTTCGCCGTCCCCCTTGACAACCGGCGTGAGAGGTTTTGACGCGAAATGAGGCTTGCAATCGAGAACGTCGATAAGTAAGAGAGCGTTGCTAAGTAAGATAAGTTGATAGTAGATAAATTGATAAGTGCAGAGGATCGATTAATAACCCAATGGACAACCAGTGACGCGAAATGAGGCTTGCAATCGAGAGCGTTGATAAGTAAGATAAGTAAGGAGCGTTGATGAGTAAGATAAGTTGATAGAAGATAGGTTGATAACTGTAGAGGATCGATTAATAACCCAATAGACAACCAGTCTGGCGCTGAACCATCCAGTGCGCCGAGGTGGGTGTAATACATCGGAATGCACAGCCGCTGAAGGCGGCGGAACAGGTGTAAACCTGCTGCTAGTCGAGATGAAGCCACCTCGGTGTTGTCCGTCACGTTACACATCTAGCTGTCCAGGCCGCCAGTTCTGCGGATGTCCGGCCGATGTTCGGCTGCTCTGCGCAAGTTTGTCAGGCCCGCTCGGCGCTGACCGCCGCCCCCGCTGTCCGCGCAGGTACGACAGGTCGGTGGCGCGCGCCGCGCCGGCCGAGCCGGCCGTCGACGACGACGGCGAGCCGGCGGAGAGGGTGGTGCGGCGCACGCGACGGGCAGCGGCGCTGGAGGCGCGCGAGCGCGTCGCCAAGACGGTCCAGTACGGCGACGACGACGACGACGAGGAGGCGCTGCCGGCGCGCGGCCGGCGCGGCCAGCGGCGGCGCGCGTCGGCCAGCGAGCCGCCCGCCCCCGCCCCCGCGGCCGCGCCCGCCCCGGCGCTGGTGGAGTCGCCGCAGCCGTCGCCGGCGGCGAACAGCGAGCCGGTGGTGTCGCCGGCCGCCTCGCCGCCGGCGGCGGAGAGCGAGGTGGAGGAGGCGCCGTCCGCCGCCGCGTCCCCGGCGGACTCGCCCGCCCCCGCCCCCGCCGCCCGCCCCCGCTCGTGCCCCGACCCCGACCCCGACTGAGGATCAGGCGCCCGCCCCGGCTCCGGCCCCGGCTTTGGCTCCGACTCCGGCCCCGTCTCCGGCGCCGGTGCCGGCGCCGGTGCCGGTCCCAACTCCGGCTCTGACGCCAACTCCGACTCCGACTCCGACGCCGACTGTTGTCCCGGCGGTGGCGACGGCGGACGGTGAGACCGGGGAGGCCGGCGCGGTGCCGCCGCCGCTCAGCGAGCCGGTGAACCTGAGCACGCGCCGGCCGGCCGTCGACCTGGAGCGCCAGCTGAGCTCGCTGTTCGGCGAGCCGGCCACCAATGGCGCCGCCCCCGCCCCCGCCACCGCCCCTGCCGTCGCCGCCGCCGCCGCCCCGACGCGCGAGCAGGAGCAGGAGCCGGCCGCCAGGGTCTACAGGAAAGGTGGGTGGAGACGCAGGGCAGCGGCGGGCGGCCGGACGGCAGGGACGTGTCGCGTGCGTTGTCACCGGGTGGTCTGTGTGTCAGCTTTGTCTTTGCAGCAAGGTTTTTTGTTGTTTTGGGTTGGTAGTAACCTTTTAATTTTGATGCTTCATATGCCCCCCAATTGCCAAACGCTCAGTGTGCTGTGAATGACTGCAGAGACTTTTGAACTGGGCGCAGTAAAACCAACGAAGAGTAGCATGCCACTGGTTTGTTGTGAAGGAACGCGGAGAATTTTGAATTGGGCAAGAACCACAGAGGAGGAGCTTGCCACTAGTAGAGGAGGCTGCAGAAGATTGCATTCACTGTTCGACGTGACTGGAACATGCGGACAAGGCTTAATGTCACGGCGGGCGCGGTTGCGACATTACCGACCCATTTGTGTTCTCTGACCGGGTTCGGCGGCGGCAAGCATCAAGAGCTTGGTCCGGTACCGACGGACCCAGGACGTTACCCGTCCGTTGTAACGTCACCCGTCCGTCAGTGCCCTGACGTGGTGTGCCGTCCATTTGTGCTATCTGACGGAGTATGCCGTTCGACATTGCTCTGTGACGGAGTGTGCTGTCCGTCAGTGCTCTCTGACGGAGCGTGCCGTCCGTCAGTGCTCTCTGACGGAATGTGCCGTCCGTCATTGCTCTCTGACGCTGTGAGCCTTCCGTCAGTGGTCCCTGACAGGGTATGCCGTCCGTCAGTGCTCTCTGACGCGGTGTGTCCTCTGTCTGTGCTCCCTGACGCGGTGTGCCGTCCGTCCGTGCTCTCTGACGGAGTGTGCCGTCCGTCATTGCTCTCTGACGCTGTGAGCCTTCCGTCAGTGGTCCCTGACAGGGTATGCCGTCCGTCAGTGCTCTCTGACGCGGTGTGTCCTCTGTCTGTGCTCCCTGACGCGGTGTGCCGTCCGTCCGTGCTCTCTGTGCCGTCTGTCTGTGCTCCCTAACGGGGTGTGCCGTTCGCTGTGATCCCTGACTGGTTGTGCCGTCCGCCTGTGTTCCCTGGCGGAGTGTGCCGTCCGCCTGTGCTCTCTGACGGGACGTGTTCGGCGGCAGGCATCAAGGACCTGGGCCGGTACCAGCGGACGCAGGCGTCTGCCGAGCCGGCGGCGCCAGAGCCGGCCGGCAGCCCGCGCCGCTACGCCGAGCTGGAGTCCCAGCTGGAGCTGCTGGAGCGCGGCGCCGCTCCTGAGGAGCCGGCCGCGCCGCGGCAGGCGGCCCCGGCGCAGGAGGCGGCCCCGACCCCGGCGGCCGGGCAGGAGCAGGAGCGTGCCCAGGAACCGGCGGCGGCGGCGATGCCGGCGCTGACTCGGGCCAACACGGAGCCCGGTGAGCGGCGGACGGCAGGCGGCGGGTCCGCTGACTGGCCCGGATCGAGGGGTCCCCGGTTCGATTCCGGTCGGAGGCGAGGCCTTGCGAGAGGATTGAAAAGAGTTCTAGGTTGGGCAAAGTCGTCATGAAGGACTGTTGTGTTGTTGATGCATGAATGCCGACCGCGACAGTTGACGGCATCGGAAACAGCAACGCCAAACGACTGCGGCGGTCAAAAGCGGGTCAGCGTACCCGCCGGCCTGCCGTACATGCTAACCATTGCTTAGTATTGTTTATTCCGACTTTTTGTCAACGGTCAAACCTAGGCACAGACAAAGTAGAAATGCGTGATAATTTCACGCGCGGTGCAAGGGTTAACGGGACCTCTGACTTCACACTGTTCTGCGTGTCTGGCGTCTCTGTGTCCGGTACAGGACAGGACGGGCCTGACCGGTGTGTGTCGGTGTTTCCAGTGGAGCTGTCGGCGGCCTCTGCGGCTGCCGCGCAGTCCTCCGCCCCCGCCGCTGCCGCGCGGAAGGTGAGCGTCCCGACCTCATGACGGTCGGAGCTCAGACCGACCTCATGACGGTCAGAGCTGAGACCGACCTCATGACGGTCAGAGCTCAGACCGACCTCATGACGGTCAGAGCTGAGACCGACCTCAGGACGGTCAGAGCTCCGGCCGATCTTAGGACGGTCAGAGCTCAGACAGACCTCAGGACGGTCAGAGCTGAGACCGACCTCATGACGGTCAGAGCTCAGACCGACCTCAGGACGGTCAGAACTCCGGCCGACCTCATGACGGTCAAAGCTCAGACCGACCTCATGACGGTCAGAGCTCAGACCGACCTCATGACGGCCAGAGCTCAGACCGACCTCATGATGGTCAGAGCTCAGACCGACCTCAGGACGGTCAGAGCTCAGACCGACCTCAGGACGGTCAGAGCTCAGACCGACCTCATGACGGTCAGAGCTCAGACCGACCTCAGGACGGTCAGGGCTCAGACCGATCTCAGGACGGTCAGAGCTCAGGTCGAGGTGACCCCTCTCGGCGTCCAGTCGCCGACTCTCTCTGTGGGTGCCATGTGGTGCCGGAGATAACAAAGTGATAGGACGTAGACAGAGTTTGATGCGTGTCTGAGGGATTTCTTGCGGCGGATTTTTCTCGTTTTGGTCCTCTTCCTCTTGGTCTTTTACGACTTTCTTGACACACCTAAAGCCGTCGTTTCCGTTAGGTCACCTTTTGCTGCAGTGTTTGATGGATGGTCTGCGGTTTTGTCCAGTGGCCTGGCCCGTGATTCATCACGTCCGACTTGCGACCTCGCCACTCGGTCCATTGGACCGTGCCGCCGCATCCGTGACCTCCGGCCTGTTACCCGTCTTCTGAACCGTCTCCTGACCTCTGACCCGTCACGACCTGTCTCGCCTGTCCTGTGGGCACTGCTGGCCGATCGGACCTCCGAGAGTCCGGCTCTAACGTCTGGGGACCGGCAGGGTCGTGTGGTTATTGCGCACTCATTTACGGACGAAGGTCGTGGGTTTAAATCCGGCTAGATGCAGCTTTTTTCCTTTGCCGCGACAACCGATGTCGGTGGTTTCCACCTTTGATGACGGCAGCAGGCGGTGTTTTTGTCGCACCGCAGTGCCAGACCAGACCCCGTCCCCTCACATGTGGCCTCCAACACACATAGATGACCCCCGGCAACCTCTGACCGCTGGCCCTCAGCTTGTGACCCCTGACCAGGAATGGGTAACCTGTGACGCTGAAATATGACTTCTGATGCTGTTCTGCGACTTCTGGCCTTTGACACTGACCCCCTGACTGCCGTCCTCTCACCTTTGACCTCTGAATCCGTACCTCTGACCCCTGACCTGTGACCTCCAATTTCTGGCGCCAGACCTGTGATCTTGGATGCTGTGATCACTCTCCCAGACCTCCCATTCCTGGCTCCTGTGCCCCTGACCCTTGACCTCTGACCCCCTGACCTCCGGCCCTGACCTGTGACCTGTGACCGGCGGCCAGGTGCCGGCGCCGTCCGAGTCGCGGAAGGGCTCCATCTTCAAGTCACGCTCCGGCCAGGGCCGGGCGGCCCGCGCCCGCTACAACCACCGCTGGACCGACGACGGCGACGACCCGCCCCGGCCGGCCGCCGCCGCGCCGCCGCCGCAGTCGGCCGGTCAGTCCGCCCGGCCGTCTGTCTGTCTGTCTGTCTGTCTGTCTGTCGGTCGGTCTATGCATATATGTATGTTTGCCAGTTTGCCTGTCTGTCTGTTCGTCTGTGTGTATTTTCTTCCGTCTTTGTATGTACGTTTGTCTGTTCCCTGTTTTCTTGTCTGCGCGTGTGTCCGGCCGAGTGTCGGTCTCCGTGCCGACGTGACTGTCTAGCGTGGTCGGTGTGGCGTGCTGTGTGTCTGGCTGTGTACCTGTCTGTTTGAATGGGTTGTCTGGTTCAATGTAGACAGTCTCCAGTTCCAGTGTCTGTCGGTCTGCGGGACTGCCTGGCCGGTCCGCTCGGGTTTGGCGGGTCATATGGCAGACTCCTTTGGTGTATTTCTGCTGCTTTTGTGTGTGTCGTTTCCGCTTCTTATTCCTTTGTTGGTGTTTTTCTTCGTTTTTCTATGTGAAAATGTGATTGTTTGGCGTTGTCGTGTCTGCAGACTAAGGGACGGCTGACTGGCGTCAAGAGCTTGGTCTCTGTCCTGGTCAGGATTTGGCTGCCATGACATTCCATGACGGATATTGGTATTGGGTTACCTTGGTAACCAGCAAGTGGGCAGTGCTGTGGTTTAGCCCGATATGCCTGTCTGAACATGATAATGGGGTTTGCAATGTTATTGCGGTACACAGGAGTGAAAGAGCACTGCTATCTAGGCGCTAACAGACAGGGCGTTTTTAACTGTTTTTTTTCTGGATCTCTTCGTGTGGCCATTCATCTGTGACGTACTTGACCTGACCTGGCATGACCTTGCATGGCCTGACCTGGCCTGGCCTGACCTAGTCTGGCCTGGCCTGGCCTGGCCTGGCCTTGCCTGGCCTGGCCTGGCCTGACCTGAGCTGACCTGATGTGACCTGACGTGACGTGACATGACCTGACGTAACCTGACCTGACCTGACCTGACCTGACGTGACGTGACCTGACCTGACCTGACCCGCAGAGCCCCGCTCGACGCTGGACTTTGTCGACGAGGAGGCACCGACGGGCGGCCTGAACGCCCGGCTGACCCGCGTCAGCACCTGGCACGGCACGGACCCCAACGCCACCGGCGAGCACGTGACCAGCGTCAAGATCGACCGGCGCGCCAAGGAGGTGGGTCACGTGACTCGCGGGCCGGGGCGGCGGACGCATGGAGAGGTCAAGGTTGGGGGAGGGACGGCATTAGAAGGGAGAGCACTTGGTCACTTTCCGGAGAGCCTTTCCGGAGAGGAGGAAGGTAGTTCACGTGATCTTCGTCTGGACAGGCTTACAGACGTGAGATGTCACGTGACCGCCCGTGCGCTTAGTCTGTGTTGGGCCCATTTTTCACTGAGCCCCTCATGCAGCATTGTGGGAGCAGTGTTAATGGTCAAAACCGGGTCAACAAAGGCGCATTTCTTCAAATTCGAATCTGTGTGCAGTTGTATGCATATGTATATGCATATGTCATATGTTACAGGCATCTGCATATGCTTATTCATATACCTGTTATATGCATATTGATAGTCATGTGCATGTTATATGCATATCAATATGTATGCATATTTGTATATATTGCATAGATTAAACCTTTGTATAGTCTGACACTTTTTGGTTGTAAGCTGATGTTGATATGTTTCCCATCCCAGAGCAGTCTTTAAGTAGTGTGATAAAATGGTGTATGCCTAATTAGCCGGGTCAGCCGAGAACAGATAGCTTGGAGAAATCATCATCTCTGATGGGCTGTTGGGCTAGCCTGCACTACGCAGTCGAACGATGGAAAGTTTCTGTGCAAAATGGGCCCCACACGGACTCAGTGCAGTTTACTGTTGGATATCCCAGGCTGGCCGTAGCAACCAATGTGGGCGCCGAATGACCCTGCAGTCGGTGCGCCCCTAAGCCCCAATAACCAACCAACCGTAGCAACCAAACAACATCCAAACATTCTTCTGTTTGGCAGTATTATACGGTGATACAGAACGTGAAGAAGGCGTACCAGATCCAGGAGTTCGGCGAGTACCAGGAGTACAACGACGACATCGAGTACATCATGGACGCCCTGCAGCCGACCAACAGCGTGTCCACCAGGTCAGCCCCGGGGCGGTCTGGGTCACTGGAGGTCAGCAACGGGTCATTCTGGGTTACCGGAGGGTGTCCAGGTAGTGGTTACCGTATGACTTTTAATTTGTTATGACCGTAGGACAGGTTTGTATGACAAGTTCAGGCAAGTGCGAATTCACCAGATGTTTCATGGATTAACCCGCGCACGACCGTCGGTCCGTCTCGAACATGCGCGACTGGGGGGCAGTTGACTGCCCCCTCTAACTGACGAACGGTTGGTCGCACGTTAAAGCTAAACATACCGTTGGAAAGCCTGTGACGAGTAGAGCTCGAAACTGGTCTCATTTTTAGTTTTAGATAATATGTAAGCCAATTTACGCCCTATATATGTTTTCTCATAGCCGACTGCATGAGACCGTGAAATGGCCTGAATCTCAAGGGCTGTGACTAATAACGCATAGGTAAAGGCACCAGCGCACAAGTAAAGGTTCGCGGATGCCGATACACGTCTAATTTTGCCAGATTTGTTCAATAAATACGCCGAAACGTTGATATAAAGACACCGTAATTCTCCCGCCAGCTGTCGGTGTGCGCCGCTGCCATATGCGGTACCAAATTGACGGAAACTAATTTTGGCGTTCTTTTATTTTCGCGAAAAAAGACGATCTTTGTAGATTTTATTGATCTTTGTGGTTCTTGTGATAGTTTCTCATGCTTAAATTTTGGAAAAACTGATTTTACCCATGTACAACATTGGCGGAGCTTTATTCGCGAGAGGCTGCTTATTTCCAAAATATGCTACTTTTTCAAACTTTCTGAGGCTGCTGGTATTACTTACGTCTGTGCAAGCTAGTTCTGCCATTTTCTACCCATTCTGAGTAATTCATTGTCGATTTTGACGGTGGCACATTTTGGCTCACTACAGTTATTCTTGACCTGACCTCAGATCAATGGCTGGAAGTCATTGATACTTTGCCCAATGACGGTAACTAGATGTCTGCTTCACTCCACACTAAAAATGTTATGAAACATTCTGTCGATTTCCGAAAAAAAAGGCGGCGACATGTCTTAAAAATGGGTTTGACCTTAGGTCAATGACCCGGAAAATTCCAAAAAATCTGAGATAGGAGATTTGTCGGATCTATCACGATCACTAATCTCTGAAAGTATGATTAAGATATCTTGTTTTGCAAAAAAGTTGCAGGGCGCTAAACTTCTTTGGATATAGGTCTGTTTGACCTGTTCTAGGTCAGGCACCTGGTGTGACCTAAGGTCAAAATTTTGACACGAGATGTAAAATTGGTGATGCAAAAGGTACACAACGTTTCGTGACTCTGTGTTTGTTGGTTCTCTCGCAGTCTCAGAAAAACCTGGGGGGTCAGTCAGCTGCCCCCCCCCGCAGTCGGGGACGGGTTAATCTGGGGCCAACATGGGACCAACGTGGGATCACTGTATGTCATTTCGTGCGGACCTGGGACCAGGCAACAGTTCCGCCCATCCTCATATGTCTTTAAATTACCTGCGGTATCTACTACCTAAGCCCCATTCTACGTCCGCTGTGACACTCCTCTGTGGCCCTTGTGACACTCCATCTTTGGGACTCCCCTCTGCCATTTCCTGCTTACTCCCACCTGTGACTTCCCTCTGCGTCAGTACACACCCCCAGTGACGTCCCGTTACGTCAGCACACTCCCCAGTGATGCCCCGGTCCGTCAGTACACTCCCCCAGTGACGCCCCGTTACGTCAGTACACTCCCTAGTGACGCCCCGTTACGTCAGTACACTCCCCTTTTGACGCCCCGTTACGTCAGTACACTTTCTCAGTGACGTCCCGTTACGTCAGCACACTCCCCCAGTGACGCCCCGTTACGTCAGTACACTCTCTCAGTGACGCCCCGTTGCGTCAGTACACTCTCTCAGTGACGTCCCGTTACGTCAGTACACTCCCCCAGTGACGCCTTGTTACGTCAGTGCAGTCATCCAGTGACGCCCCGTTACGTCAGTACACTCCCCCAGTGACGCCCCGTTCCGTCAGTACACTCCCCCAGTGACGCCCCGTTCCGTCAGTACACTCCCCAGTGACGCCCCGTTACGTCAGTGCACTCTCTCAGTGACGTCCCGTTCCGTCAGTACACTCCCCCAGTGACGCCCCGTTCCGTCAGTACACTCCCCAGTGACGCCCCGTTCCGTCGGCCAGGTGCCTGTCGGCCACGCGGCTGGCCGGCAAGTGCATGGTGGCCGCGTTCCGGATGCACCTGCGCGCGCACGGCACGGTGACGCGCTTCTTCGCCGCGCTGGCCGACGCGCCGTCCGACCCGAGTCTGTCGCTCTGCACGGCCGCGGTGATGTTCATCCTCAGCGAGGACCAGCTCAACATGGACCTGGACAAGTGAGGCGGGCGGCGGGGCGGGGAGGGAGGAATGGAGGGGGAGAGAGAGAGAGAGAGAGAGAGAGAGAGAGAGAGAGAGAGAGAGAGAGAGAGAGAGAGAGAGAGAGAGAGAGAGGGAGAGAGGTAGCGATGGATGAAAAGGAGGAAGGGAGGGAAGGGAAGCAGGGTTGACCACCAGCAGTTGATGTCACAGTGCCGTTGAAAAGTAGCCGTCTCCGCTGTGTGCGTGCCATGAGCGATGCCGGCGTAATAACGCCGCGGAAGCCAGCGTGACAACAAACGACGGCCTCCAGCGCATATATATATATATATATATATATATATATCCGGGGGTTGTTCGGAAATCTTGCAAGTCGCGACAGATGGCAGAGGGTGATCAGTAATGTCGCCCTTGGTGCATGTCCGTTCATCTGCAACGGGTAAAGATGAAGACTCACTTCCATTTTCTGAAGCCTGTGTCAGCTGTCTGAACAGGGGTCAGGGAGCGGTCTGACCGTTTCTCCTACTCCTGAGGAGCAGTCTGGATTTGATGCTCGGTCTGACCGCCCGCCCCGCTCCTCAGGAACGGTCTGACCGTCCTCCCCGCCCCTCAGGAGCAGTCTGGATTTGATGCTCGGTCTGACCGTCCTCCCCCGCTCCTCAGGAACGGTCTGACCGCCTCCCCCGCTCCTGAGGAGCAGTCTGGAGCTGATGCTCGGTCTGACCGTCCTCCCCTGCTCCTGAGGAGCAGTCTGGATCGGATGCTCGGTCTGACAGTCCTCCCCCGCTCCTCAGGAACGGTCTGACCGTCCTCCCCCGCTCCTCAGGATCGGTCTGACTGTCCTTCCCCGCTGCTCAGGAGCAGTCTGGAGCTGATGCTCGGTCTGACCGCCCTCCCTGCTCCTCAGGAGCAGTCTGGAGCTGATGCTCAGCCTGCTGGACTCGGACTCGACGTCGGCGGCGGCGGACGCTGCGGACGCGGCCGACTCCAGCGGCGAGCTCAGGAAAAACAGGGCCAAGGTGGGAGCCGGCCGCCGCGCCCGACCGACCGTCCCTCGACGGGATGGCGTGCCGACTTGTGATGGTGGCGGTCGGTGGTGACGTCGGGTGACGACTTGCGTGGTGTGCCCCTCGTTCGGTTTGGTGTTCGGTTCGGTTCGGTTCGTGTGGGACAAGGTGTGCAGCATGACGCTGGGGGCGTAGATGATTGGGCGTACGTTCGAGAACTGGGAAGTCAAGATGTAATGCATGAAAAGTGAAGGAAGAAGCTGCCTGCAGAATGGTGGGCAAATGATGTCGTGTTCGTGCCATTGTGATTGTTTCATTTCTGCCAAAGACTGCGAAGTCGGCGAACCATGTTTTCCATTCATGGGTTCAGTTGAATTGACATCGTTGTTTTCCTTCGATTCGTCTGTAGCCGCCTTGATGCGGATGGTCCGAACGTACCTTGGGTGTTGCCGTCGATGGTCCGACGGTACCCTGGGTATAAAGTCTTTGGTCCGATCGCACCGTTGGTGTTGCCGCCGCCAGGTGCGGGAGCTGTGCGCCCAGCTGCAACGGCAGGGCCAAGCCAAACAGCTGAACCTGGACACCATCACGGCCGGCCACCTCTCCATGGAGACGCTGCTCAGTCTGACGTCACAGCGAGCCGGCGCCTGGTTCAAGGTCGGTCTGACGTCACGGCGGGGGGCGGAGCCTGGCTCATGGTTGACCCGGTACCACTGAAGGATGAAGCCTGATTCAATGCCGGTTTGACGTTACTGCAGGGGCTGGGTCCGACTTGTAACATCACTGGTATCCCCGTTGATGGCACCTCTGTGTATCGGGCGTGTGACGCCAGCAGTGTTCGCTGGGTTTTCAGGAGGAGCTCTGTGTGATGTTGGCAGTGCTCCTTGTGTTCTCAGGAGGGGCTGTGTGTGACGTCGCCGGTGTTCCCCGTGTTCCCAGGAGGAGCTGCGGGAGCTCGGCGGCGTGGACCGGCTGATGGGCACTGTCTCGGACAGCCTGCGCTGTCTGCGCCAGACGGCCGAGCTGCGCAGACAGCGGGACACCATCGCCCGGCTCAACCGCTGTCTGCGCGTCGTCGAGAACGTGAGTCAGCCGTGCCTGGCTCGTTCGGGTGGCCGTGCTCTGCCGGCGGTCTGGCGAGGTTTTTCGAGGCAGCTCTGTTGTGAGCCGGGTGCAGCTCGCTGCCGCACCGTGGCCAGATTTTGGCGGGTGATTTTGGCACTGTGGCAGTTTTGGGTAAAAAATGGCACCTGACCGAGAAAATAGACTAACTTCAGCTGTGGAAATAGTTGAACCCGGACATCATTTTTGCAACAAAGTTCATGTGCCCTAATGCGGATGCTGCATTTTACAACACAGGATTCGATCGCATTGCATCGGTATCCCAGGATTTTGACATCCTTTGGCAAGTTTAACGCCTGGGCACCTAACCAAAAATAGATGTTTGAACTTTGTGGTCGTTGCCAGCCTTTATTTCCGCCGCGGTGATTGAAATATCTACGTCTTGATTTTTTGCTGCCGCGAAATGAGTCCTGGCGCGCTGCGCTGCCGTGCGGACGGGACAGGGCGGCTGGGGTGGACGGTGGGGGCCCTGCTGGCTGGGGTGCTGGCGGGGTTGGAGCATCGGTCCGGCCCAGTCCAGCCCAGTCGGGAGGCTCCGTAGCACGCGGACGGCAGACGCGGTCAGCCGCTCGGCCGGGCGGCGACCGGCGGCCCACGGGAGGTGGTGAAGGCGCCGCCCGTACTGAGGTCTGAGGCCCTCAGGTCTGAGGTCCTGACTGAGGACTGAGGTCCCCGCGGAAGTCGCCCCAGCGGCGAGCAGTGTCCTCTTGTGACGTCACCACCGTGCTGATGTGACACTCTGTGCGGATGCCGCCTTGTGTTTGCCGACAGAGCGCTGCATCTGCTAGTGCTATTCTGTTCCAGTTCATGCACTGAGTCTTTGCTGAGGCCGCCGTGTCCATTTTAATGTCGTTATGTCTCTCCTGATATCATTCTGACTGATGACGTTACGCTGTCTGTAATGGCATGGCGATGTCTCTGCTAGTGTTTTCCTGTGCCTGTTAACTTGACCATATTCCCAAATTCGCGCTGTCCCTTATGACGACACCCTGTCCCTGCTGACGTCACTGTCTTTGTAACGACGTCACGCTGTTTGTAACGGCGTTACTGTGTATTGCGGCGTCACGTCACCCCTGCTGACGTGACCGGCGGCCGGTGTCGGCAGGTGACGAGTAGGAACGAGGAGAACCAATCGCACGTGCTGCGGAGCGGCGGCGGCGCGGCGCTGGCCACGCTCACCGACCTGTTCGAGCTGGCCGAGAGGGAGCTGGCCGACTGTACCCCGGCAGACTGCGAGGTCAGTACGCTGTGCCCTGGCAGACTGTGAGGTCGGTACACTGTATCCCGGCAGACTGTGAGGTCATTACACTGTACCACGGCAGACTGTGAGGTCAGTACGCTGTACCACGGCAGACTGTGAGGTCAGTACACTGTACCACGGCAGACTGTGAGGTCAGTACGCTGTACCACGGCAGACTGCGAGGCCAGCACACTGCACCCCGGCAGACTGTGAGGTCATTACACTACCCCTGCAGACTGTGAGACCATTGCGCTCCTGGCAGTTGTTCCGGTCCCGAGCGGTTTTGGGATAATAGCGGGGGGCAGTGGCTTATTAGGAGGGGGGGGGGCGAATCGTAACCTTAGGCCTCCCGTTCTTTCGCCTGACAATAATGCAAGCCCAGCTCGGCGGGTAGGCGTTGTTGTAGGCCGTTGAGTTCGCAATTCACAGTGGTGTCTGTATGTTTCCACTTAAGCGCCTTTCATGGTCTTCAAACGCTTTGTTCTTTCCCGCGTGTTATCCCGTTCATGCCTACATGTGCCAGATCACGAGGTGAGCCACGTCTTCATGATGTCGGTGTGACCGCGTACCTGACCGACCCTCCACTTCTCGCGCACCAGCCGGGCCGCAGTGTAACCCCCCCCCCCCGGCCGGCCTGACCCCGCCCCCTCTGGCGCCAGGACGCGGACGGCGCCGGCCGCGTGCTGCTCGAGATGACGGACACGCTGATGAAGGTGCTGGTGAACCTGTCGGGCGCGGGCGCGACCGGCGGCGCACGTCTGCTGGCCGGCCGGCCGGCGCTGCTGCCGTCCGTGCTGCACGCCGTGCTGCGGTTGCCGGAGCGGCTGCCCGAGCGGCGGCAGTTCGACCTGCTGCTGCTGGCCATGTACCTGCTGATGAACCTGACCGAGGGCGCGCCCGAGAGTCGGCGCCGGCTGGCGGCCGCCCCGGCGCCGCCCCGGCCCGGCCAGCTGATCGACGGTCAGTGCGCGACCAGGGAGGGATACAGGTTATCGACGGTCAGTGGGGGACGATCAAGGGGTACAGGTTATCGACGGTCAGTGGGGGACGAGGGAGGGGTACAGGTTATCGTCGGTCAGTGGGGGACTAGGGAGGGGTACAGGTTATCGACGGTCAGTGGGGGACGAGGGAGGGGTACAGGTTATCGACGGTCAGTGGGGGACGAGGGAGGGGTACAAATTATCAGCGGTCAGTGGGGGACGAGGGAGGGGTACAAATTATCAGCGGCCAGTGGGGGACGAGGGAGGGGTACAAATTATCAGCGGTCAGTGGGGGAACGAGGGAGGGGTACAAGTTATCAGCGGTCAGTGGGGGAACGAGGGAGGGGTACAAGTTATCGACGGTCAGTTGGGGGACGAGGGAGGGGTACAGGTTATCGACGGTCAGTGGGGGACGAGGGAGGGGTACAAATTATCAGCGGCCATTGGGGGACGAGGGAGGGGTACAGGTTATCGACGGTCAGTGCGGGACGAGGGAGGGGTACAGGTTATCGACGGTCAGTGGGGGGACGAGGGAGGGATACAGGTTATCGACGGTCAGTGGGGGGACGAGGGAGGGGTACAGGTTATCGACGGTCAGTGGGGGACGAGGTAGAGGTACAGGTTATCGACGGTCATTGGGGGGAGGAGGTAGGGGTACAGGTTATCGACGGTCATTGGGGGGACGAGGGAGGGGTACAGGTTATCGACGGTCAGTGCGGGACGAGGGAGGGGTACAGGTTATCGACGGTCAGTGGGGGGACGAGGGAGGGGTACAGGTTATCGACGGTCATTGGGAGGACGAGGGAGGGGTACAGGTTATCGACGGTCAGTGGGGGACGAGGGAGGGGTACAGCTGATTGACGGTCAGTGGGGAACGAAGAAGGGTTACGCCTGATTGACGACCAGTGGAGTAGAGGGAGAGGCGCAGCTGAGTGGCAGTCAGTTGGGACAGGTACTACGCTTGGAGGAGAACAACGTGTGATGTAATGAGTACGTCTTGTAAAAGTTGGGCCCTGGAAGAGTGAAGAATTTGGTTGCTTTCGGGTTGCATTGTCTGCTGTTGATCCGTTTCCCCGTGTCTGCGTGTTCTTCGCTGTCCTTCCTTCCTTCCTTCCTTCATTCATTCATTCATTCATTCATTCATTCATTCATTCCGTTCCATCTCCCTCCCCCTATCTCCCTCTCCGTGTCCGTTTCGCTCTCGTTGCCCCTCTCCCTTTCCCTTCGTCCCTCCCTCCCTTCATCCCCGTATCTGGCGGCGTCTGACCATGTCTGGCGAACTCTGATCGTGTCTGGTGAGCGGCGTCTGGCCGTGCCCGGTGAGTGTTTAACCGCGTGCGCCGGCCGCGGCCGACAGTGCCGGCCGGCTCGGCGGTGGCCGAGCTGCTGCAGATGTTCTACCGGCTGGTGGCGCTGGCCTGTGAGGTGGAGACGCACACGGACCGCATCCTGGACGGCTCGGAGCCGGCGGCGGCGCCGGCCGGCGCCCGGCCCGACTCGCAGCAGGACGTGGGCGAGGTCACCGCCACCGCGTGTGAGTGCGGCGCGGACGGGCTACGGCGGGGAGGGGAGAGGAATGGGGACGGAGAGAGGAGATGGTGGGGGGCGGGAAGGAGGGTCGGAAACGGAGGGAGTGGGAGAGGGGAAGGGACGGGGAAGGGTGAGGACGGAGAGAAAGGGAAGGGATGAAGGCGTTGACAGGAGGGGGCGATAAATGGAAGAGGGAACAGAGAAAGAAGGGATGGGAAAGAAAAAAGGTAGGGACCGGAATGGGAGGGATTGATGCGATTACATGAAGTCAAGGGACAGAAGTGGAGGAGAATGGCGAAAAATAGAAGGGAGTTGGAGAGCGTGGAAAAGGTGGAGAAAGCCCTAATTGAACGGCGGGATGGTAACTGCGGAAAACAGATTGCAGAAAGACAGGCTGATGAAAGAATAGGCAGGGAGTGGACGGCTGTGCAGTGGCATTGTAGCTGAATCTCCTTTTAAGCCTAATGACACCATCAACGGGAACGGAAATCGGGTAACGGTGGACAGAAGAGGGGAGAGACTTTTTCGAGAGAGCAATAGTGACGTTGTACTGTTGTTGGTTGGTTCGTCGTTAGCCGACCTCGAACCTCACTTTGTCTCAGTGAATCATGGCTCCTTCAGCGGTCTGATTGGTCCACCGCGCTCTCTGCGTCATTCCGATTGGTTCGCCGTGCGCCGTGCAGTCGTCCGATTGGCGCACCGCGCACGCTCAGGCGCGGTGATTGGTCCGCGACGCGTCGTGCCGCCGCCTGATTGGTCGTTGCGTGCCGGCAGTGATCCAGAAGGCGGGCCACCACATGGAGAAGACAGTGATCGCAGCCTACATCGGAGTTTTGATCGGTCATCTAGCGATGGATAATCTGGTACGGTTTAATTCCTTGTTCTCTCCTCGACGCCAAATGCTCGCATTTGCGTGAGCTGATGATTGACCTTTTTACAATGAATGTGGATAGTATTAAAGAATAAGTCCCCAGCGTACTCGACATTGTGACGAAACGGATGACGGACGCCTGTTTTGGCGCGAGTTGCCGTCGCATCCGGTGCAGGGGCTCCCAACTGTAATCCTTTTACGAAGCAAAATGCTGGATATCAGATTGTTATTCAGCGTGGGGCATCATTGGCACAGCATAGGTGATTATTGTGTAGAAGTTCAAAATCTAGCGCGGTCATGTCCGCGGAGGATCTGCTGCGACACACTGTTACATTTGCATAGCGCTCCCGGCTTTTGATTGGTCGGACCGGCAGCGGACCGGTCCGTGATTGGCGGGCCGATCGCTGTCCGGCCGCGTATTGGTCCGGCCAATGCGGCTCGGCCCGTGATTGGTCGGCGGCGGCCGTCTGGCCGCGCGATTGGCGGGCCGCAGTCGACGGTGGTGCCTCTTTCGGCAGGAGTTCGAGACGCTGGTGCGGTCGCAGCTGAAGGACGGCCGCTTCACGGAGGTGGTGGAGGTGCTGCGGAAGCTGCTCAACTTCATGGACCTCACCAACACGGTAGGGACGCCGCCGCCGGCGGCCGGCAGGAGACTGCCAAATCCCGTCCGCCCAGCCGTTCGTCTGTGGGCGATTCCAAATCAGATCCTGACATACCTACATCAAAATCGGGATGATAGATTCCGGCATACGGTTGGTTTTATGGCTGTGCTTATATGTTTATGGTTATATGGTTGTAATTTGCGTGTGCATCCTTTCATACCAAGATGCATTTGACTGTGTTACTGGCAAATGCACGATTGTTTATATTCTGAACCTGTGAGAAAAACCAGGTGGTTCAGTAGGCGTTGTAATGTAGGTCGCTGCATCTCATTGTTTGTTTCCCGACTGCGTGAAATGTCGCGGATGTCGTGGGTCTACACGTAAAACGAGTGTTGTCTTGTGATAGTATTTTCACCTAATACTGTGACCTGCCGACGTCAAGACTGTGTAGGACTGTGGCTTGTAGTAGCTCCTCCAGTCATTACGAATATGAAGTAAATTTGAATTCCAGCGCTATTTTAGCATGTGCCTTACCATCCAGTTTCCCAAAATTCAGTTTGTGCTAGAGCGTCGGAGTGGGAAATTGCAGTAAAAAAAGACCGTGAAAGGGGAAGATTAAGAGCCTTTGAAACATGGTTTACAACAGATTCGTTTTTTAAGGGAAGACAGACTATGTCCGCCGCATTTAAACATGTTTGTCCAAAATCGTGTTAACATGAAATGAGAGCATATCAATAACTTGCTGCTGATATAAACTATATATATGTGTATAACTGCTATAAACTGTATATAAGGGGAATGAAAATTGTCTGACAAAGTTAGGTGTCTTCCGTCACAGCTCGAGGTAGCTATATGTAAACAACAACCTACCTACATACATACCATACAACATACCTACAAATTTCGCACCACAGCATATGCTCAGTCTTACCACGACACACTGGGCCACGAGGGTTATAAATATTATCCATTATATAAAATGAGCAAGAGGCCATGGCTGATATGCTTGTTAAGGACACGCACATGTTTGGGCAGAATGCTATGACCAGCCTCAGCCAACAGTCCTGCACTTAAGAGGCCTGGGTTCAGTCCCGGTGCCGTAGTTGGCAAGGTCTTGGTGAAATGTCTTCTCAAATGGAGCTTACCAGCACTTCTGCAACCTGCATGGAATCGCCGCTCACACCACACGCTTGACCACACGCACCGTCTTCTGCTTTCCATGCTCGCTACGAACGTTTCTCGCATTCGCGTCGTAACAGGATGTACACGAAGATGCTACTACATTGCTCGTATTCTTAACCGGCCACTCCCAGATACTCTGTTTGCTTTTACCGTGATATTTTTACAGTGGCCCGTTTGGCAAAGTCTGCGTCCCATTATGTAAAAGATATTTATTTACAGCTATCGCAATTGTTTTTAGATCATTTTCAACCCTCGGAGGCTAGTTGTGTCTGCTTTCTTGTCTGGATGTCGCTGGATGTTCCTGGGATCCGAGCAATATTTTGCAGCGTTTGGGGCTAGATACGAAGACAGAATTAATGCACAAATATCCTTGAGTTTTTCTGTTGTGGGTGATGGGTCAGTATCATTCTGTTCTCTTGTAAAGACACACATTGCTCGTTAAGGTGGCCATGCCAAAACAGAGGTGCGTTTGAAATGCGGAAGTTGCGCAGATTGCAGCAAAGAAAACGTAATCCAGCACCTGAAACTAGCCCCATGTATTCAGGTTCATAATACCATTACATCAGTGTGTTGAACTCCAAAATCAAATGACTCATAAGCCGTCAACCGAGGGGCATTTGCCATTCCCTATGGCACTCCAGTTTTGCTAATTTATTGTAACTCTTCACTCAGTGCTTTTCCAAGCCAGGGTACTTCCAGTTCTGGAGAATCAGTCAGCGATTTTTTCGGTAGAACTCCATTAGGTCCGTCCCCGTGGCAGGTCGGAATGTTGTTGTCGGGAATGTCGTTACAGGTTGGCAAGTAATCACTGCTCGACGTCTCCAGTACATTGTCGTTACTTGCATCACACTACAGCATATGCAGTGCTGGAATAATGTTTGCCAAAGTTGCCAATTAATACCCTTCTATTCAGAGGAATTCGGCGTTTGGGAGTGGAAAATCAATACAGAAAAGATGGAGTAAGAGTGAAAAAGTATTGATGTTTGGGTGTCACTTCCCACCCAGCATGGAAAACTTCGGGAGTCTGCTCAGCATTATGGGCTGATACTTGGAATACCTGGAGGCCTTGATACTTTGATACCACGCACCTTATGTACTATAATCATTTAACGTCTAATTAAATTTTAACATGGAATATGATGACGATGGTGATGATGATGATGATGATGATAATGGTGATGATGATTATTATTATTGTTATTATTATTATTATACCATTTTACTGTCATTGCGTTGTGCAGTATTAGCCTGGCAGCGCACATCACTTGCTCCCGGTCTGGCGCCGGTGGTCGTGAGGCGTCAGCGCGGCGCCGCTGTTCACCTGTGACCGGAAGTGCCCCGCTGTCGGCAGGGCCGGCCGGAGACCGTGCACGAGATGAGGACCATGCGCCGCATCATCGACTTCATGATGCGCGCCGACCAGCCGGCTGGCGCGCCGGCCGCGCCCGCCGCCTCCGCCGCCTCGCCGGCCGACCTCGGCGTGCTGGACATGTCGCTCTAGAGGTGGGCAAGTCCCTCTGGAGGGGGCGTGGCTGTCAAGAGGTGGGCAGGTCCGTCGGGACGTGTCCCTGTGGGGACGGGCAAGTCGTGGTGGGAGTAGGCATGTCCCTGCAGAGGTGGACAAGCGCCGTTAGAGGTCGACATGATCCGAAGGCTGGCGCTGTGGAGGCGGGGAAGCTCCTCTAGAGGTGGACAAGTTCTCTTGGACGATGACAAGTCACCGTGGAGGCGGGCGTGCTCCTCTAGGGGTGGACAAGACTGCGGAGTGGCGGACGGGTCGCCGTGAGGTGCACGAGTCCAGCTGTGAAGACGACTCTGCGGCTCCCGCTGGATGCGCCCTTGGCGGCGGACGGCTCCTGCCGGCGGCGGGGGACACCGTTCTGGCGTGGCGCCCCGCCAGCAGCACCCCCCCCCGCTCCCTCCGGCGGCGGGGCCGGAGGGAGCCGCCGCACGAGGCGATGGCCCCGGGCCGGCCGGCGCGCCGCCAGGAGGGGGGCCATCGCTCCCGGCCGGCTGGGGAGCCGACGACCGTCGATAGACAGACAGACAGACAGACAGGCGGACAGGCAGACAAACAGACGGACAGACGGGGACGGACGGATAGACGTCGGCCCGCCGTGGCCGGGGGAGCTGCTCAGAGGAGGCACCGGCTGCCGGCCGGTCCGGAGGGCGGGCGACGCCGCGGCCGCGGACCGGCGGGGCGCCATCTCCTGTCGCTCTCCTGCTCCAGGCTCCTGGTCCCGGTGTTTTCCCGCTCCAGGCTCCCGGTCGCGGTCACCTCCCTGCTCTCTGCGCCAGTTCTGGTCCAGTACCGGCCGTGCTCCGGGTCCTTGGTCCCGGCCCCGCTGTGATCTCAGCGGTGGTTCGCTGGACTCGGCCGTCCGCACGGCCGGGCAGATCAACCGTTCACCCGGTCGAGAGGGGTCACGTTCCAGTCGTCGTGAACTGAGCTCTGTTCTTCGGGTCTGGTCGGCTCGGTCAGGTACCGTGTGTGTCGGGACCGTCCCGATGGTATGCGTTCGATCGCCCAGATGGCCCGATTTCGCGCCCGTTGGTGTTGAGTTCGAATCCAAGCTTGCCTCGTGTCACGGCCACGTGCCGCAACCACCGGACGAGCCGTGGCGGCGACGGTGCTGCCGCGCCGCGGCGGCCACGGAAGCCGTCGTCTCAGTTCCCTCCGCCAGATGTCAGCGCGCTGCATGTGATCTCCGTATTTGTGGGTACAATTTCCTCGACGCGCGCTCCGCTGGGCCGGAGGTGCACTGATTGTTCCGGAAGACGCACTCTGTACATATCGACGCGCGCCTAGCCGTAGCACGTTGAATCAGTTCTGTTTTTACCAACGCCGTTTTCGCCGCCGAACGACGTGACCTTGAGCGTTTGCTGCCGATCGTGGCGCGTGGTGCGCCGCAAACGCCACTCATCGGCCGCCGGCCGCGTTTTTCGTGCCGGCGCGCCGTTCGAGCCGCGATGACGTCACCGGGGCGGCGGTGGCGTCACGAGCTACCTTCCAGTTCTTATTTATATGTTTTGTGTAGTGGGATACTGGTCGCGCGCCCTTTGTGAAAATTGTGAATACATTTTACGTGGAAAAGGCTGTTTGTTTTGCTGTGGGCTGGTGGACTCTGATGTTTTTTTATTGGGCAAATGTTGGGCCCTATAGAAATGTCATGTGAGGCGTTGCATGTCTACAGTGTTGCGAATCTGGCAGTTTTGTGTTTTGCATGTTATGAGAAATCCGTCGCAAAAGGACTTGTTTTGTTTCTCTGCGCATACAGCTGAACAAGCCTGGCTGCATTTCGATACTGAGCCTGGCAAGCAAACGCACCCACGTGAGAAGTTGTCGGTTAATTTGATCGCGGAAAAGACATCGGCCGTCAGGTAAAACAGCATGCAGACCTCCTTGGCGGGTGTCCGACCCGCTCCTGCTTCGTCTGAACGGTGATGACGTGTCATCCTGAGTCCGAGATATCCGTAGGAATCCAGCGGCCTGGACTGTGAGCAAAAGTCCCGGCTCTACTGTACGGTTAATGTCTGCACAGTAGGTCCATGCCCCGACTTACTGAACGGCTAACGGTTGGTTGGTACGGTTGGTCTATGCTTCGACTTACTGTACGGTTAACACAGCATAACATGTGTCTTTTCAGAAATCATAGAATATAACAAGACGTGTATTTGTGGCCAGATAAGTGCAAAAGAATAAAATTCTAAAATTAAAGGACCTCTCTAAATTTGCGGCATATGACCCAGTATGATTAACGTCAAAGAAAACACAAAAGGCATTAAATCGAATGGATCAATTGGCCGCCGCCCGCGTCGCGCCATGTCCACCAATCATTAGTTGATAAGACCGTAGATAAGGTTAACGTCTGCACGGTTGGTCTATGCCTCGACTTACCGTACGGTTAACGCCTGTTAGGCAGGTCTGTGCTTCGACTTACTGTACGGTTCACGTCTGCACGGTTGGTCTATGCCTCGACTTACCGTACGGTTAGCGTCTGTACGGTTGGTCTATGCCTCGACTTACTTTTCCGTTAACGTCTGTACGGCTGGTCTGTGCCTCGACTTACCATGCGGTTAACGTAGGCACGGTTGATGTACACTTCGACGCACAGTATGGTTAACGTCTGTACGGCTGTTCTGTGCCTTTGCTTACCACACGGTTGACGTGTGGCAGCTCCAGCTGTCCGGGCGACGTGATAGGCGTGTTTTCACAGACGCTGCAAAGGACTTCATGGAGGCAAGGAGTTCCCGTCCTCCACCGGCCACCGACGCACAACGGCGAAATACCCAGGCTTAAAAAGGGCTGCCCTCTCGAAAGAAAGTTACTTTTACCCCGGCGAACAAACTGTTAGCAAGCAGAGCCGGTCTGAAAACAGTTTCATGTTCTCATGCGCCATAGATTCTGCAGCTTCAGGATCAAAGGATGGCTGCAAGATCTTTCTCAAGTGCAGCCAACTTAACCAAATGTGCATCCATGGAATCTTCGCTGGAACCTTTATGTCGTAAGCCATTTAACTTTGGCGATCTGTGCAGGCTGAAACAGCAAATTTAAACGTCCATTCCCTTGAACGGCGCAAGTTTCAAATTGGTGGATTTGTAACTAGTGGCGGTAATAACCGTCTCTCAACACCACGAAACCAAAGCGTCTGAACACTCTCAAACCAAAGCGTCTAAACACCTTCAAACCAAAGTGTCTGAATACCCTTAAACCAAAGCGTCTGAACACCCGCAAACCAAAGCGTCTGAACACCTTCAAACCAAATTATTCAGAACACGCCTCGCGCCTCTCCACAGACAACCCGTACTGATGCGTCACGTGCCCGACCGCTAAAAACCAGCCTCGCCCACTGGCGGGCGGCGCGAGCGATAACAGCTCCTCGGCACGGAGCGCCGGTTCCCGTCTCGATGCTCATCTCATGGACAGCCACAGCCCGAGGGCGCGGAACTCAGACTCACAGAGGGCCGGAAAATAGATCCGCTGGAGATCGGCGGAAGCCAAGTGGCCTCAGACGGCCGGTAATTGTTTATCTCGCCCGTGTGGGCGTGGATCAGGTCTTCCGCATGTGTTCCGAGATAGAATTTTGTGATTTAGGGCCTTAGACGAAGCGTTTCACCAGCGTTCGCGAGCAAGGTTGCCACTCGTGGACTAAATGACAAAGCATGAGAACGCCCACATTAGAAAACTACTTATTTGCTTTCTTGACCGCATAAATGTACAAATGCAGCGTCTTCCGGCATAAAGAAGATTGTCTTGCTGTGTGAGCCATTTGTGGGAACGTCAAAAGTAACACGAACCATTGACCGAACCTTTGTCAGCCTCGGTTCCTCGAAAGCGCATTCTCAAACACACACCCATTTTACAGACAAAACCGTCCATTTGCAACAATGGTCGCACAGCACTGACGGAGCAGGAAACATGACGCATCCGTGTCGGTGTACGGTGGTGGTACCGTGGGAACTTCGCGCCGTGAAGCCGTCGCGCCAGCGTGACGCAGTCAGGGCGTGAATGGCACTGCGAGGTCGGCCGGCCTTACGCCGGCCAGAATAAGCACGTTACGGTTACAATCGCGGGTGCCGGTTGAATGTGGGGTGAAAACTTTATAATGCAGACTGCTGCACTTAGTAGTACTACTGATGTACTGCTGTACTACATCGCTGTACAGACTGAGATCAAAAAGGCTGTGTGATCTCTTAACTGTAGCTTTTTAACTTTAAGAGCATATTGATTTTCGTATATATATATATATATATATATATATATTCCGGTGTTGCGATGACTTCGTCACCGGGCCCATGTGTTTTTCGAGAAGGTTTAAAAAGTACGTTAGTCGTGAAACCTCCAAAAATACCCAGTCACCCATAAATCCCATGTTCAAGTTTCACTTGATTTTCTAAGTATCCACTCAGGCGTAGTATTAAACCACCGTTATCAATAAGTGTGATCAATGGAACGACTTTTCATTCAACCTCTGACAAGCAGAGCGCAGTAATTATGTAAATGTATATATATATATATATATATATATATATATATATATAATGCCGAGTCTTAGAAAATACTGAGCTCTCGGAAGAAGGTTAATTTTTTCAAGCGAGCAAACTGTGAGGAAGCACAGGTCTCTGAAAATAGTTTCATGTCTCCATGCGTCATGGACTCTGTAGCTTCAAAAGTAAAGTATAATAATTTATGCAGCTTCAATATACAATAATTTTTGTCACTTCCAATATAGGCAACAAGCAACGATGAAATGACCCTAGGCAGCCTTGCATGGAACACGAGGCTGGAAACCTCGGATAAAAGAGCCATTAAACAACTGAAAAGTCACAGACACATCTTTGACAGGATCTGTTATTTCGATTGTTCTGTTCGGTCCCTGACACCGTTCAAGAACCTGCATGAAACAAAACAGCAAAACGGACCACGAACCACATGGCAGTTTGGGGATAGCCATCAGGTTACGGTTGTCTGAAGCTTGGAAAATTCGTCGCTCGGTCTTTGAGTCCGACGCGTCGTGCAAAAATCACCTGTTAAATCCATCCGCATGAGTAACTGTACCGAGAACCGTGGTCTCTGAACCACGCCTGACTTTCACATATTGGCATTATCCTAACCGAATCAGTTTGATGTGAATTGTCTTGCACAGACATCCACCTTTCCTCGTCGCACTTTAAATGGTTACATAAAAAACCCAAACCAGATGTCATGCGCCTTGGAAATTATGGCGACATTTGGCGCAAATAAACTGATTAGGTAATTAACCAGAACGTAACACGATCGGCCATGTCATGATAAAACCAGAGCTTGTACTACTGCTCATGCTTCATGGCATCGCAACGATCGAGACACCTGTGGATCGTCTATATGTCCTATAGATTTCTTCTGTTCAGCATTCGTCACAACAGTTCACTTTGATTTCATCCCCTTTCAAAACAAATTTCGGTCGAGGTACGTCTTGGTGCCGTACTGACCGATCACCAAGAGGCCTCTCCTCCCCACTTCCTCCCCATCACCACCTCCCGAGCGGAAACAGCGACGATCGACATCCGCGGCCGGGGCCGGGGCCGGGGGAGGTGGGGGGCGCGAGGGGCGTGGACCGCGCCTTTCACCGGCCGTCCTCCTTGAGCGCCGCCCCCCCCCCCCTCCGGCGGAGGCCGGGGGGACGGCCCTCCCTGTAGTGGTGGCGGCCGCCGGGCGGACGGTCCAGTGCGCCGCCCAGCTCGGCTCGGAACAGCAGCGCTTCAGAGCCCTCCGGCACAGCACAAACGACCCGCGCCGCGGCCGACACCGCCGCACGGCCCGCAGAGACGCCGGAGTCCGGCGGGGAGTCCAGCGGACGGACGCAGGAGTCCGGCGCCGGGCCAGAGCGAGCGCGGTCGGCGCGTGCAAGAAGATAGTCCGGCGCTGAGGGTGGACCGGTCGGAGGCAGAGAGGAGCAGCCTGCAAAGGCGCCGCTGACCATGACGGCCGGACGTCTCTGCTGGCTTCTGGTGAGTGATCGCTGGCTCTGTTGAGCGGTGACGACCGTCAGGCGCACCACGACCTGGAGGAGTCGTGATGACGGGTGCAAATCACTAATCCTGCGGCGTCATGGAGGTAGCTGGGAGACTGCCTCCCTTCTTCGGGGCAATTTAAGACTGTTCCAAGAGCCACGCTGGGGAAGAAAGGACTCGAATGCGTCGTTTGTCCCAGCTGTTCTGAAAACATGGTGCCGCCCAGGGACGTAGCCAAGGGGAGCCATGGGGGCCATGCCCCCCATGAGCCAAGCGGTCTGCATTAGACATATGGCGATTTCGCAGGAATGCGGAATAATGATTAAATACGTGTTGGAAAAGCAGACATTATATATATTCCTGTTCAATATAAGGTGAATGACATGAAACTGCTGCTTTTCCTGTAAATTTCATCATATGCCAATGACATATGACACAATTTGACATTTACCCCTCCCCCTTGAGGACAATCCTATCTGCGTGTCTGGCGCCGTCACTGATGGAAATGCAGCCACATCCAGAGGCTTTGGAAGTTTCGGAAATGCCCAAGGCATCCGGGCGCGCCAATATTTTGGACTAACTAAAAAACGCAAAAAGGCAGTGCTTTTAACCCCACGAACAGCAGCAGTAATCGACTCTGCATGCTCAGCAGCACTGGAAAATCCCGCTACCAAACCGGCGGAGGACGACTAAGAGCCTAAGATCTGCTTTCATGTACCGTTCATCGGTTGAGTCTTTCGCGGTACTCGCGATTCGTGGGCGCTGCCTTTTGACCGCAGTTTTCTCGTCAGCCAGTAACTTTTATGTAATTCCACCAAGTCAAATGAACTCCAGCCAACACCAGGCCAAACCAAGCTGTCAGTCCTTTACGTGCGAAAAACAGCGGCAAATGCAGATTTCCCCTCAGTTTCCAAAGGCCTTGAGACGCGTTGGTGCGGAGAAAGTGCTCTTGCTATCCATGTCGTGATTTTCAGACTTTTTTTTACAAATTTTCGGATGTAGCACGTCACGGTAAATCTGTCTTCGTGAAGCTGACTGCGTGTTTTGGAGCGGCTAACAACATTAGTACCCTAATCTCAAAAAGCCGCTGGCATTTCCTCACATCTTCGTAACAGACGTTTTGAGGCTGGCTTCACAAAGCGGCTGTCCAGATACCAAAGACAAGGTCACTGTAGTTTATGAATCATGGGTGACCATGCAAGTCAGAAGCGACCAATTAGGCTGTGACCTACAATCAACCACATGTGAACGTGCGTGACTGACGAGGAAGCTGCAGACTTTTAATGTGATCAGTTTACCGGTATGATCTGGAGTTACCGCATTCCACATCGACATCACTGTCCGAAAATCGTTCAAAAAACATTCGGCATGATTTTGCCCCCCTACGGGCCCCTGTGGCTGGCGTGATACCGTGCTCATGTAGCGTGCCAGGTGTCACGTGATTATAACTCTGTGCCAGGCAATAAAGCATTGTATCATATGATTAGAGCCATTTATCACGTGACTGCTGCTTTTTATCAGGACCTGCCTCCAATATCCGGCTGCATGACTCATTGGGCGTTGCATGTGGTCGTATTTCGGGACGGAGTCTGTTGTCGGTTTGGCAGTCAAAATTAATTGTCTTGCGGTGCCATGGTTGGTAGTTTGGCTGGTATCATTCGTTAGCTTCGCCTGTGGTCAAATGTTGCGGTGATCTGCCATCAGCATGGAGGAAAGTGACGATGAAGGCCTCCACATCATGCACTCCTGAGGCGTGGTGATTTTTTAAGTGAAAAATTAACCAGGCATCTTTGCCCTGGCAAAGTAATACCTATACAATCTTCGCAAAAATGGGGTCTTCACATGGCACTCGTGCTTTTCGGAATCTTTCGATTGTGTCCATCCTGAATGTGGTGTAATTCTCCTGAAACTGACGCTTAAGACGCTACATAACTTTATCAACAAAGGTATTTATTCTCCGATTTGCAGAATCTATCTCAGTTGTTCATTACATTCCATATCATCTATTATGATGGTTCACCCTCATTTTTTCTAATATTACATATCTATCATATTATAGACTATTCATCTATCCAAATCATAATCGTTAATAAAACGTTCATCGCTTCTTGCATTACATTACTCATGTTTGGAAAACCGGCTACGTGATCTTTGCACACCAGGCACGATATGTCGTGTGATGAAGACTTGAAAGCTTACTGGCTACTAGGAAAGTCCCTGACATTCTTGGCCCAGCTCTGCCCTCCCCCAACTCCTCCAACCCCCGTGGTCCCACAGCCGGCCGTGCATCGCCCACAGAGGTGTCTGCGGTCGGCTGAGGAGGTAACCTCCCCCCACCCGTCTTTCCGCCGTCGCGGAGTCAAGGACAGCCAATCCGCACACCGCTCGCTGGGGGGGGGGGGGAACTCGGAAAGGAGATTAACCTGCAGACCGCAAGGCGCGAGGCAATATCAAGGGGAGTGGTGGAGGCGCTGTGAGCATGGGCCCTGTAATATGGTGAAGCGACTGCTCTTTTGTTGCGTCCCTATTCCTACCTTTCATTCAAGGTAACTTATCTGCATGACTATTGAGTATTGAGCTATTGCTATTGAGCAAGTGCTGTACTGTAATGACTAGAATCAAACAGTAGTCCACGCGGTGGAAAGATTCGCAAATAAACTGAACTGAACTGAACTGAGCAAGGTGTATCACGATTTAGCGCAGCGCTCTATAGGCGGCACCTGGCTAGGCATACGCGGTCTCTAGGCGGTCTATAGGCACTCAGTTATCTTATCCCTGCTATCTTATCCCTACACCTTGCATTCTTAATCCCAGTTCTCGTTTGACTTTCATTGTGTTCAAGCCTGTTAACGGCCTTTTTATATAATCCTTTACGTGTGCGGAACAGGCACCGTGCGATGAGGATGCACATACGTCTGTACAACACAATGCAGAACTACCGGTAAAAGACATTCCTTGTGGTTTTGCAGTCTGCACGTGCTAAAAATTTCCTCAGGCCGACATGTCCGGTGCAGTGGTGTCCCCTTCGAAGCAGGACAAGATGATCTGCTTGCGAGTCTTCACATTGGTCCGTTCACCTGATGGAAACAGTAGTTCTCTTTTCTATTGTAACGAGGCTGAGGAGCCGGAATACGAAACGTAACAAAAAAGGAAATCCAAATTAATAAAATTAAATATCTCTGGCCAGGGCCGTATTGTCTCACCTTTGAAAAGGAAATATTTTGTTTTCTGTCCGCGCGAAGGACAGTATACACAAGTCGAATAAAAAGCCCCGACTGCATTTTCGTAAAGTGATTTAGTGTTTGCCATTCCATAATGCTTTCGATCAACACAACGCAACGATGGCTTTCCTTAAATTCTGCTTTCGCCCAAAAAAACGCAAGTCACATTGTCCGCTGGTCACGCTCGCTTTGTGCGATGTATTTGTTTGTGATTCTTCGGTACGGCGTAATACCTTCCTCCTCGCGGTGACTGCTGTGGAAAAAACAGATGAAGCTGCTTACTGCTTTACCGTGACCAGACGGTACAGGTGCCAAATGATGTCACCGGGCAGACACGTGATGAATTTTTTCTTGCTCAGAATGCGAAGTAAAACGCAGTCGGAGACACCTGGGTTTGTTAAAACGAGTTAAAGCGACTCATTCAGTGCAAGCTTACCAGGAGTGAGCAACTCTCTTAAAATATCCCCATAGACACCGGCAGTGCAAGTCCCATTACCTCCCAGCAGGATAAAAATTATATGAGGCAGCCCCTGACGTAAACGTTTGATTACATTCGGTGAGACCTTGAGCCGTCTATCAGGGCTTTCACGCTGCCTTTCACATCCACATTTTCGAACGTGCTATCGTGATGTTCGATGATTTGCGTTTCTTTGGCACTCCCAGCCGATTAGGCCATTGTTGGAAACGGCTGAAGTCCAAGGTACCTAGTACATTGTCAGGTTGATGGCAAAACAAAGATGGTCAACTCCTTACCGAGCGTCTTTGCTTCGAACTGTGCAGCTTCAATGTTTTTATCGAAACGGCCGCAACAAACTGCACGAAAACTGCAAGTGCATTGTGGTTTCCTTCACGGGGCAGAGCAGCCATGCATGACATGAAAAGATGTCGGTATTTAGTCCACGGAAATTGTACTGCACACTTAGCTACGTCAATCTGACGCACCAACAAACCGCAAAAAACGAGCAGGGTTTTCCACGGTTCAGATCCCAGCTTGATCGTACACGAGATAGCTGTTCTCCACGCAGCCTATTCCCGTTTTGGCACGGGCCGCCATATGGCCGGCAGAGAGCTACCATACCCGGGCCCTGTGCAGGAGGCTAACCTAGAGTCCCCGGAGGCACGAAGGGCCAGGTGAACGATGTCCGTGGAGGTCACGAGGTCACGCTCGCAGCGCTCGCGTCAGGCTGCGTTGGTCGCGGCAATCACGAATAACGTACATGAGCATATGAGGAAAGCCAAGGGGTTTATCACAGCGCTGATCACCAAAGGCATGGCGGGCACGATTCGTGTTAGAAAACAAATGGAATGCTTTTTCGCGAACATGAGGAGAATCACCTTCGAAGCTGCAACACGAGAACCATCCAGGAACTGAAATTCCAAGACAGGATAAATCGCCACGGGCCGTTACTTTGCACCGCAACCCGTGTTTTCCTGGGCGGAGCTGTGTTTCTCATCCTTGGCGGGGAGGAGCCTGACCAGCTTGTCACGTGCCAGGTGGGCCAGGCTCGGCCGATGCCACTGGCCTTCATGGTGTAGCCTGAGCTCCTGGAATGGAAAGCGAAAGTCGCCGGGGTGCTTCCAATCCAGGGACAACAGCACGCGCCAACCCATTAATCTGTGAATCTGGTGCCGTTGTCACGAACGAACCATCTGAATCTGTTTTCGTAAGCCGGCTTTGCCTATGCATCATGCCTTTGCACAATGATAACATCGCTGCCCACCTCATTTGGACGGATTAACATGTGCTTTTGAAAAATAAGTGTAGGCGCCGAACTAAGTAACAGAAGTAGGAAAGTAACCATATGGTCATCATAGCAAAGTCATATTCGAGTATGATGTTTGAAAACCACTTGAACCGTCGTTCAGTCTCAGAGCTGACATAGTAAAGAACTTGGTAATAAGGCAAAACTATCAATTCCTGAACGAAGTTGTCAAGTCGTTGCTTACCTTGAAACTATTTGCGCACTTCATTTGAATCTTGACGTGAACTGGCATCAAAAAGCCACGAATAGCACAGTTCAGTTTAGATGTAAAGGATATTACTTAAAGTTTAGGCTATTATTTAAAGTTTAGGCCAGATGGAGCCTGCTCCGTTTGTAGCAGCAGCGCCTGGACATACGGTCCAGCCGGTTGAACGAGCTGCTGCCAGGCCGTCTCCTCGTGCTTGATCTTAGCTTCGGTAACGATCCTGGGCCAGGCTTTTGAGGGCGGGACTGATCCAGTTCATTTCATCCTTAAGCGGAGGCAGCGTGAGGATTAGATCAGGCGGAGTTGAGCCAGGAGGGGATGTCTAGCACGAGTGGGCATATTCTCCCATCCACCACTGGAGTTTCAGTGTCGCATGATATCAGGAGACCACCCGACCGTGTTCGCTGACGGAGAGAAAGAGAAACAACGACGGTTGCCAACCGATGGCGTGTCGAAGGTCACGAGATGCGCCTCTCTGGCAGCTGAGTCACCGGCGATCAGTCAGACATGGCTGCTCACGGTGTGTGGCACGGACGCTGCATGCACTTGGCTTGGAATGGGGCAATGCTCTGGCACATGGCCATAGCGAGCTGGATGTAAAGTGGCAAGTGGGCGGGAGGAATTCATCTTGAGTCCATTTCGACTGTGCCTTGAATTGGCTTTGACTGTTCTTTACGTTTGATACGTTACTTCGTAAACTGGGAGTAGAATTGACTGATATCATTATCGCATCCTTAATCGTAGCGACTGCAGTTTACAAACACGTTTCTAGTGAATGCAACCTCAAGGCAAAGAGCGCGTTACTACGCGAACTTATTTTACACGCAAAAAACGCAGCGAAGTGAAAGCAAATTGTCGTGTTCGCTGGAAGCGCTTTAAAATTATCACAAGAACCAACTTCATTGGAGAACGAGTTGCAACCATATTAACCAGTAATACGCCTTGTGGGTGCATACGAGTGAGGCATACTTCGTTGCCACTTGTGCCAATACTTTCCCTTTATGCATTTCACAGCACAGATCCCCTGAACGTGGCACGCGCTAACGCCTGTTATACTTGCATAATTCTGTTCGACTGGGGGTTCAGTTTTCTTCGATACGACACCGATTTTGATCCTTTCTGACCTTGAGTGGCCGATGCACTTTACTGGAACCGAAACCGCTTTGAAAACACTATGTCCGATTTTCTTACGCACAGGATCTCAGGCACTTGACCTGTACGTCAGCTAACTTATTTGTCTGTGAATTTAGTCATTGTCTGCGGCCGCCAAGTGATTCTTTTTGCAAAAATCCGCGTTAAGACGTGCAGGACTCTACGAAAAGATCGGTTGCAGCCAAATCACAGTAAAATACGAACATGTGTTCGGCTGATACAGGGCAACAAAGAACAGGACACACGTCGGTGCAATTTGTATTGCTAAAAGCCAATAGCTTCTGAACGATATTTAAGTGGATTCGATAAGAGGTTTAGGAATGAGTACATGGTATCTTTCCAGGCAGCATGTCCTCCAAACTGTTGACCGGAGGGGTTTACATGTCGGTACAAACGAAAGATGGTACATAAAGCTAAACCGTAATGCTTTTTTTAGTCGTTGCGGTCTCTGGCTCATCAGCACCACACTCAATCCTCGAAAACAATCAGAAGCGGCTTTTCGCAATCATCGCTTGCTTGTAGCCCGTGCCGAGGGACGTGATGTACACCACGGAATTCTCTATACAATTTTCATTCGAAGTTGACGTTTTGAGCCGATCCGACTCATGCTTGCCGAGAAAAATGGCCGAAGCCGAGACGATGTTTCACGTTGTTGATTAGTTTCCTTTTCAGTGTCATCCTTTTGGGTGAAAAAATCGCCCCTGAAACGCGCATCACGCGCCAACGACGGATCGCAGTACTAGACTTCTCCGACGCACTGGTGGATCACGAGACCTTTCGAACGCTGCTCGCCACGTGCCGATCCGTCACCACGTCAGGGCCCTGGATTGGAGCAAAGATCTGACGATTAGTTCATAAAAGTGAAAACATCACTCCCGGAATAGCTATGTGGGAGAAAGAGTTTGCAAGCTGATGTATTGGAAATGCTATTACATAAAGTCAAAGGAATTGACCATCTTTCGGTGCAAATCTCATTATTTTGTGCTGAGTGATTGCAAAGCTGTTAACTTCCAGAAAACGTCACGGCCGGGCCTGACTGGTTCGCTCAACCTGATTTTTCTCTGCTATTTGAAGCAGGACTTTCTTGGTCTTCGGCCTCGCTCGTAAATAGCTCCGTGCACGTGCCATCGACCTCCCATTTGACTCATCTCACAGCGAGACGTCCAAAGGCTTTGTCACGACTTAGCTTTGCACGAACGGCCAGTACTGTGCATGGCCTTTGAATTGCCATGACCTGCTCCAGCCTTGAAGGCATCACCATGCTATTTATCACCGAGACCGGTTTGAGATTGATGTCAGGAGGCCATCGAGCATAAGGCACTGCCTGCAAACGACACGGATGCTGGTTTAGAAGCAATAAACGGTCAAACCTACTAGGACAGGCGGTGTATCGCCAGTCAGTTGTGAAACCCGTCAGCGTAATGTTGTGCTGAATGCTGAACGGCATCAGAAGGCCATCGCAAACACAGGGGACGTGCATTCTCCAAATGCCAACGACGTGGAATGTGATGCTGATCGGAACCCACGTTTCCCAATCGAGCAAAATGGAAGAGCAGTAAGAGATTCCGCTACAGTGGAACAAAAGCACCAAGGCAAGTCTGGAGACGGCATGTCCCGAGGCCAAAAGTTGCTATTACGCCGAAGCCGAGGGCCAAGTGAGACTTTCTCTCGCCTATCAAGACTGTCCCCCCCACCCCCATCCCCCCTCCGCCGTCCCGGCCCGGGCAGCCACGCGCCGACCACCGGTGCCGGGAGCCGTCTGCCAGATCTCGACAGGCATCAGCCGCCCCCGGCCGCCGCCGCCGCCCCCCGTTCGACCGCCGAGCGGGGTACGTTGGGCAATGTCGCCGCAGAGCGCAGGACCGACCGCGTCCGGCGCCGAGCCAGGGCCGCGGAGATGGCAGGCGTCCAGCGGCGATTCCTGTCTCATCCCAGATCCTGCTGCAGATCTGGCCCCAGATCCTACCGCAGAGCTGGCAGGAGATCCTACCGCAGGTCATGCCGCAGATCCCACTGCAGATCTGGCCCCAGATCCTACCGCAGGGGTGGCAGGAGATCCTACCGTGGATCTGACAGCAGATCCTGCTGCAGGTCTGGCAGGGGGTCCTACTACAATTCTGACGGGAGATCTTGCTGTGGGTCTGACAGGTGACCTTGTTGTGGATCTGGCAAGAGATCCTGCGGGGGCGCAGATACGTATACCTATATAGACGCATATACGGCCAAGATACATATACCAAGAACAATTCCAGAGTTCGAGATTCTAGGGAACGTTTGGAAGCCAACTTGTACCATAGTCTAAATGTATTTAGATCTTCAACTAGATCTACGTTACAACTAGATCAAGATCTAAAATAACTACTCAAATATGGAAACTTACAAATACCACGCGGATCGGCGTTGCCATGGTGACGCCGCGTTGCCATGGTGCGGCCGGTCTACGGCGGTCGACTCGGGCGGAAAATGGCCGGACAGACGGGTTTTCGAGGCTTTCAAGGCGAGGGACAGTGCGGCCTTCCACGTACCATTAATCGGCATCAGATCCCTTCTGTTGGTGTGAGAGGGCGGTTCATGGACACGCCGCCCTCTCCCCTTTCCCGCCCACTTCGTCGGAGTTGGCTAATGGCAAAGCGTTAGACGTGAAGGCATAGGAAACACGGTCATCGTATCGATGGGCCAACTGCCCAGCACTGATCTCGCGGCCAGCTGTTTCACATCATGATGGCGGCCGAACGCTACATAAATTGGCAGTATAAGGTACGCCATCATACCAGTAACTGAGTCTTCGAGATGGTCAGGCTGGGGTAAGACCGATGGTCATTGTGGCCGGGCCGAGGTAAGACCGATGGTCGTATTGTGGTCAGGCTGTGGTTCGCCTGTGGTTAGGCTGCGATTAGGCTGTGGTTAGGCTGCGGTCTGCAGTCTGCAGCCTGCACTCAATCTGCGACGAGTCTTTGGCCAGGCTATGGCCAGTCTGTGGTAAGGCTGTTGTCAGTCTGAGTCTGAGTCTGGGTCTAAGTCTGAGTCTGAGACCGTAGCTATAACCCGGCTACGAAAGGAATACGCAGTCTGAAATTCAGATCAGAAATGACGTAGTGGCAGTACCACGCATCAGGACAGCGTATGCAAAAAGGCATTTTCGGGTTCATTTTTTTCATGCATTGCCAAGGGTATAATGCTAAGTTATCCCGTAATGGGGCGGGGGGTGGCAGACCCTCACGCCATCCGTGGTGCCACCACTGACTGGGGCTGACCGTGACAGCTCGCGTAGTTGCGGTGACGAGCAAGCGCTCCACCCGCCGGAGACCAAGCTGAACATCAGCAGCCGCGCCAGTGACCTTCACGGAGTGGCCTCCTGCTCTGTTGGGCCCAGATGGTCACGAGGTCGGCAGTGGGAGAGCCCGTGGGTCACGATGAGGCCGCTGTTGTCAGGTGGTGACTGTCCTGGCACGCCGTCAACAATGGCTCCTTTTTCTGTGGGAGTTTCCTTTGGTAAACGTAAGGGAAAGCCGTTGAGGGACATGCTAATGAAGTTCCCTTCAACTGATGGTGAACGTTGACGAACGGGGAAATGCTTCACGTTGACTGCATGACGTAAACAATTGAAACCGTTATTTCCATTTGCATCTAAGGCTCCATGATAGGACCGCGACGCGTGCGATAAACAAATTAAAATGACTGTGAAACCTGATAGTGATCACAACAAAACTGTGAAGAGCAGAACGAGAAAATCTGGCGTTTTATTGCTTGCGCAAAAAAACACGACAAATGATTTTCCACGTCATGGATATATTAACTGACATGTTCGATAATGAAACGAAAATGACGCAAACTAAGTCGATTTACGTGGTGCATTTTCAGGGAGATTAAAGACATGGTATCAGATCAGCTGTAAAAGAAATCAGCTGTCTAGATAAGCTGTGTAGAAAACCGATGGCCCGGTCCTTTCTCACCTGTGGGACATCGTTTGCGAACCAAGGCCTCAACTTCTGCGGAGTCATTCTCGAATTCCGACCTCCCGTCATAGACTCACGTGGCGTCATTTCCGGTGCTTCTCAAAATCGTCCTCGACTTGCCGCGTTGGGGCTTCCTGTCGGCATCACGACCACGTCCCACCCCAGTGCGAGGCACGGACGGCACCGGACGGCACTTCAAGGCCAGGCTCCAGTTAATGGGTCACGTGTTGCGTCCGGTGCGGTCTTCCAGCCGCGTGGGAGGAGGCGGTATGCCAGAACTGAGGCCACCGCAAAGGCTACGCCCTCATGTTGTCAGAAACTGCCGACGATTCAAACGGTGACCGAGAACGGCTTGTTTGTGGACTTGTCTTCAATAGCTGTGGGGATTCGAGAATGAATGCAACTTTTGAAAATGGATTAGGAGTGTCCGTACATGTATGATCTTGGGAACTCCGAGTCTCTGCGGGTGCCTATGTTAAACTGACCAATATCTGGGGCGCCCAGTCAAAACTTGGGTCCCATAGCAGCCACAAAAGAGAAAAAAAACTACACCCACCGTCTCGAGCAACAAGCGACCGCAAGCGCGAGCCGCGGACAAAACCCGTAACACAAGCGGCCACCGCCAAGATTCACAGGCCGCCTCCTTTTCCCACGCGCGTGACTGTCCGCCCCATTCCGTCACATCACACCGATTTCCCGAGAGAGCACATGGCCGCTGCACAACACTCCGCCGGCTCCGCTGTCGCCGTTTCATAACCGGGCCTCCATTGTCCAGTTTGAGCCGAACGGGCCGCCGCCGTTCAGCCGCGGGCGTGATCGAGTGCGTGTGACGCCGAACGTCACGCCGAACGTCACGCCCGCAGGTTGCCGTCACGTCGCCGGCAAGGGTATCAGCTCCGGCCGGGGCGGGCGAGTCCAACTGGGCGTCGGCCGGGGGAGGCCGCTGACCCGAGTCGAGGTCACGTCGGCAGGTGGGCGTGGTCGGGGAGGGGGGACTGGGGCATTGGAGGTCAGAGACGTGGGCAGTACGCGGAAGTGTCCGGAAGGTGGGCGGCTTTCTCGTGGAAACGTAAGGCGAGGCTGAACGGGAGAAATTGCGGATTCGAGGAGGACGGAGGGTGCAACCCAGGTGCAACCCCGTTATCTTCCTTTCGAAGGCGTGGAGTTATCGGTTGTTTACCTGGGATATTCCCGCAGCTTGAGCAGGATTCGCGCTGAAGCCAGCAGGCATAAGCGAAACAGGCGCATGTCCCGTGTGCATCGGATATTTCCTCGTTCCAGACTTCTTATCACGTTTTATTAAAAGAAGGTGGGGGTTTTCGAACCCAGGGAGTTCTACTCCCTGCTTTCTGGAGTCACCACTTTCCTAAGATTCTGGACAGAGGTCAACAATAAAGGTAAAGAAAAGCATTCCGAAAACGGTACACTGTCACGTCACGAACTTAGCGCCGTTGCTACTTTTAGCCTGGTTTCAGTGGCCCTTGATCCAACAAAGGACAGACAGTTCACCGAACATATTGCGAAAGTCGCCCGGAAATTTGCGTGTTCATGCAGCCACGTAAAAAGACGGAGACCACGTGACATAACTTGTGACGTCACGACAAATGCAGAGACTGAAATCGGGCTAACCGACCCTAGCCCGGGGATATCCGCTGTAGCGGTGGAGATTCACAGATCCCGTGAGACTGGATGCTGGTCTCGCCTATACTGAATCCTCATTTTCCCCGGAATCGCCGGGCAAATGGCGAAAATGATGGACGCCCGAGCAGCCTGCGCATGAGTGGAAAGTTGCCAGAAGCTTCCACCGAGCTTTTGCTTGTCTTACTGGAACGCTACAATTTGATTTACCTCACCACTCCGTGCTGAGCCTTTGCTACAAAGGCTCACAAAGCTTTCCCGAGGGTTCGGATCCCTTTTGCGCCGCAACTGGCCTCGCCGCGCCATAATTGGCGACGTCTGACTGGCCTAGCACAACACGAACTAGGAGAGACTGCACGACACGTGCAGTCTCACGTCGACACGTCGCTCCACAGTCACCCCATAGCTGGGCTATGTTGAACAGCATATTTGCTTATCAAATACATGCAATTTTTCAGGGCATTGGGCCTGTCAGATGTCACTGAAACGCAAAGCAAAGATATCAGTGCAACCGCGAATGGTAATCACGTGAGGATGTTTTGCTGCATACTGCAATCCTTGTAACTTTATCTTTGTCTCGCTCCCATCTCACCGAACCGGTTTAGACATATCTAAAAATAGCGCCATGAAAGCCGTGTTAATATTGCAGCGCATTACGTGAGTTGAGACCAACAGTATAGATTCCGACGTGTGCTCCCGGAGTTTACGTGTTTACATCGCAAAGCCACAATGAAATAAACATATATTTTTCATTAGCCAAACAAGCATCATTCATTTCGAGATCAGCTGTCGGCCTACCGTGCCAGCGGCAAACGAGTGGAAAATGAACAAGGGCACTGGAATTCCTCTTCAGTTGGGGGGGGTGCATTTTGGGCCAATTCCTTCCAGCCAGCGCCCATAAGGTCAACGTTAAATTTCGAAAAAGTTGGGGGCTTGAGCCCCCCTGGCCCCATGGCTCCCGCGCCTAGGAAGATGACAGTTGAGACAGTAAAGCCAGCCGAAAATTGTCGAGAGCATGAAAGCTGAAATCATGCCGTTCCCCGTAACTCGGGTGTCCTTCCCCATTTGAGCCGAACCGCCTCCTTCGTAGACTATGTGCATGCTGTTCCGTGGCTTCATGTCGTATCTTTCTGGAACCGACTGTATTCTTGATGACGCCCCAAGTTTTCAAAACCGTCAGTGCACCTCTCTAGCTTCGTCATGACGTGCGGCATGCGCTCCAATAAATCCGTTAAATTCCGCACTACGTTCATTCCACTGACCTGTGGGCAGCAATGGTGGAGCGCTTTCATGCAGAACAGACGTCGTACGTCGTGCAAGTACACCTTACTCGTGTATCGCTCCATTTCAACGTGAATTCTTCAAAAAGGGGTCGGCTTGCATATACCTTTGCCACGCCGCACCTGCATGCGATAACCGTCACTCACTAGCTCGAAGCATATTCCCGGCGTTGGCCGGCAGCAGCCGTGAGACCACGCTCCGCGTCGCTTCGCCGCCATTTTTTCCCGACGAAAAACGGCGCAAAGCGGCATTGGCGCAGCCAGGATTTTCGTAAGGGTGGGGGGGGGGGGGGGGTCAAGCAGTCTCTCTGGCCCCCTGGCTCCAGCACCGTGCAGCAGCCCGGTCCTGCCGGGTGACGTCGGCCTGCCTGACCTGGCGGGCGACTCCTCGAGCGGCTGCTCGAGACGTCCCACGAGGGCGCCGGGGCATCGTGAGTCGTGACGGTCACACGGCGGAGCGTGAGGCCGACCTTTCTCGCGGTGGCAGCCCCGTCACCGGAGACCATCACGCTCGCGGCTGTCTCGCATGGCCAGGCTGACCGCTGTGCTCGTCCCCTCCAACGGGCGCTCACTGCCGGAGAGGCGGCCCGGCCGGCGGGAACGGCCGTGCGTCGCACTCCACGCCAGAGACGAAGCCAAGGGAGGGGGCCGTATGGGCCATGAGGCCATGAGGCCATGAGGCCGTATGGCCTCCCCTTGAGCCAAGCGGTTTCCGTTAGATATATGGCGATTTCGTGCGAATACGGAATGGTGGTCATAAATATATTGCCAAAGCAAACATGATATGTGTTGCTGTGGGTTAAACATGGGATCAGGTACATAGCATTGCTGTTTTTCCATAAATTTCGTCATATGTCGAAGGCATATGACAAAATTTGACATCTGACCCTCCCCGAGGAAGATCCTGGTTACGTGCCTGCGGCAGGCTCTCCACGAACGCGATCCCCTGAGGCGACCGTCGGAGCGGAGCGGCCCCTGCCTCCGTCTGCAGCGCAGTTTTGTTTACGATAACGAGGCGCGGGGATTCCTCTGCAGGCGGCTGACGCCGTCTGCACACCGCAGCGAGATGCTGGCGGGCCCGTAGTTACGGCGAGGGCACTGAGGGGCACGCGTTCCCTCAATCATCACCGTACCCCGCTGGAGCGATTGAAAACCTCAGAAGTGTTAGGCAGGGAAAACGCCTGAAATCCCGCGTTTGAGACTAACTTTACCTCCGCGCCTCCTTTGGCATGTTTCGTGTACCCACCTGCCTGCTAAGTAATAATGACGGGCAGCATGACGTCACCCTCCGATAGCGCCTCTATCGGCCGTTCGTCCGAACTTCCATGGCCACTCTTACAGGCCAAAACGATGATCTCCATGTGAAACGGCCCTGTCACACCAGGGCTTGCATGCATTCACAATTCACTCTCATCTAAGTCACACTCGACCTGCGCGGTGCATCCCCATTAATCCCGTCTTCCCGGCACTAAGAAAGCCCCCCTGAAACCTCTCACCTTGACCCTATTGCTCTCAGATGACCAGAACTAGTCGAAGGAACTTTGACCAACCAGCCGTTCTGTCGGCTAGCAACTAACAGTAAACCAAGTAACGCAAACGCAACTGACATGGTGAAACAAGTGAGGAACCTCAGGATGCTGAGGGACTCTTTAACAATGTCCAATAACAATGTCCAATAACAATGTAACAATGTTTCTTTCAAAGCCCTGAGGTCCTGATAAGTAACATGCCGAAAAAATGCAAATGTTATTCAAACGGTGTTGCGTCAGGACCCAATTCGGACAATTTCTTTCTATGCAAAATCACAAGGCTGGTGTTGCAATTATTGAAAACTAGTACGGCCTCCGTAGGTCGAGGGGACCAACAGTTTGGACTGGGCTGTATGTCTGATGCCTGCTGTTGCCACCGCTGGCCGCCCGGGCGTCGCGGCTCTGGCTCCGGCGGCGCCCCTGCCCGGCTTGGTCGCTCACGTGACCGAACCGACTTTCTGGGCGGGGTCCGGCCGGCCACTCTTTTTGACGTGGTCGAGGGAAACAGGACGCCTTTGCGGTTTGTGCCTGTTCGGTCAAACAGACTTGTCTTCATGCGGCATTTAAGTGTTTTTTCATCGGGTATTTCGTACCACTTTTCGAAACCGTTTCCAAAATACATTACTCGTACCGAAACGCGTATCGACGACCGAGGAAACCCAACAACGCTACACCTGTGATATGCGTGTTATTTCTTGAGTATTGTTGATTTCATGCTCTTTGACAACTTTATTTTAAAATACTCATCATTTAGTAGTATATAAGTATGTTAATGATGTAATAATGGATAACGAAAATAGAACAACAGTACCAAATACTAATAAAACAATGTAATAACGATAGCAGCCATTATCATATTCACCTTCTCTGACATCATTATCATCACTATCAGCATAATCATAGCACCTTTTAATTATCGCCCAGGTGCTGGTAACAGCGGCATTGGCCCAGGAGCGCAGCCTTCTCGTCACCAACGACCTGCAGCACCTCAACGGAGAACAAAGGGAGCCGGGCACAGCGGCCGCCCACGAGGAGGCGGCTCCTCAGGAGGACGCAGGGGCCGCCGTGGCGCTCCAGCCCGCTCCGGAAGAGCCCGCCGAGCCCGGGAGCGCGGCCGCGGCGTTCGGGCGCCGACAGTACGGCAGCCTGAGCCGACAGCGGCAGCGGCTGCGGCCGGCTGGGGGCGGCGGCCGCGGCCGCGGCCGCCGCCCGCCGGCGCCGCCCGCCGAGCAGTGGCAGACGGCTCCGGCAGCGCCGGCGGCCGACGGCGGGCAGGAGGAACCGAGGCAGAGGCAGCGCGGCCGAGGCAGCGCCACCTTCGCCCGCCGCCGGCGGCCGGTCGCCGCCGAGCCGCGCGCGCCCCGCCGCCGCCGGCCGCGGCCCGGTGTTCGGCCGCCGGCCACCGAGCCGCCGCGGCCGACAGCGGCCAGCGCTGCGCGCCAGCTGGCGGCGCCGGCCGGCGCTCCGCCGACGTCGCCCTTGGCGGCCCAACCGGCCTCCCCCGCCACCACTCCCGCCCCCGCCCCCACTCGCGCCCCCGCCGCCCGCGCCGAACCGTCCGGCCGGCGCGGCAGCAAGTTCGACGTGCAGGCGTTCCTGCGCGAGCAGCGCGGCCGGGTGCCGGTTGCCGACATCGGCACTTCCGGCCTGGACGGCCTCCCGCCGCCGGCCGCCGCCGCCGAGGAGGCGCCCGCGCCGGCGACGACGGAGCCGACGGCGTCGGCGCCGACGCGCCCCCGCGGCCGCCGGCTGCGCGGCCGCCCGCGCCAGGTCACCGCCGCGCCCGCCTCTGAGCCGACCCCTAGCCCGGCCCCGACCGAAGCCAGTCCTGCGACGTCACCGAAGCGCGGCGGCGGGCGGCGACGCGGCAGCAGGTTCAACCTGCAGGAGTACGTCGGAGGCGGCGGCGAGACGGTGCAGCGACGCCGGCGACCGGCCGCCAGCGCGGCGCAAGAGGAGGCGGTGCCGCCCAGGCGTCGCGGCGGCCGTATCCGTGCGCCCAGCCTGCGGCAGGAAGCGTCGCGACCGACGCCGGAAGTGGTGACGCCAGAGCCGGAGGCGGCGCGGCCTGAACCGGCATTCTCGCTTCGGGAGCTGGAGCAGCTAGGCGGGATCAAGGTGCGGCGCGGCCGGAAGCTGTCGCAGGAGCTGCCCGCGCTGGCGGCCGTCGGCGGTCGTCGCGACGCCCAGCGGCGCGGCGGACGGCGCACGCGCAAGCGGATCCGAGTGTCTTCGAATCAGCGTCCCGGCGTCCCGGCGGTGCCACGGGCCGAGGAGCCGGCGGCGGCGGCTGAGCAGGCCGAACAGTACCAGGCGGAAGTGCCGCCGGAACTGGCCGCCTTCCTGGCGCCGGGCCTGTCGCCGGGAGCCCACTACGACGCCTCCTCCCCCGCCGCCGCCAATGGACTCGCCAAGAGCGCCGCGCGGCTGACGCCCGCTAACCCGGCGGACGAGTCCACCTCGGCGGTCGAGGGGGGCCCGGCGGCCGGCGCCCGCTCGCTGGCGGGGGCCTTGCCGCCTCGGCCGTCCGTCAGGCCCCGTCTCCCCCTCCTGCCGGGGCGGGGCACGAAGAGCGGCGTCAGCTCCCGGCCGACGGTCGTCGAGCCGTCCTATCTCCCGAAACCAGCCGCCAAGACGTCCTACCTGCCCGAGCCGGGCGCCAGGCCCGCCTACCTGCCCGGCGGCGGCGGGCCACCGCGCCCGTCTCTCTTCGACGGCCTGTCGCTGCCGCCGCCGGCGCCGCCGGCCGCGTGCGAGCCGGCGGACCCGGGCGCCATCCGGCTGGAGCTGCGCTTCCTCGCCGCGTGCGGCGCCGACGCCGACTGTCCGGCCGGACAGGCGTGTTTCTCGGCCAGCGCGCCCTGTTCCGGCGCCGGACAGCAGGAGACGGTGAGCGGCGCGTCCCGCCCCGGCGCCGGACAGCAGGAGACGGTGAGCGGCGCGTCCCGCCCCGGCTTCGGCCGGCGGGAGACGGTGAGCGGCGCGTCCCGCCCCGGCTTCGGCCGGCGGGAGACGGTGAGCGGCGCGTCCCGCCCCGGCTTCGGCCGGCGGGAGACGGTGAGCGGCGCGTCCCGCCCCGGCTTCGGCCGGCGGGAGACGGTGAGACGGTGAGCGGCGCGTCCCGCCCCGCGAGCGCGTCCCGCCCCGGCTTCGGCCGGCGGGAGACGGTGAGCGGCGCGTCCCGCCCCGGCTTCGGCCGGCGGGAGACGGTGAGCGGCGCGTCCCGCCCCGGCTTCGGCCGGCGGGAGACCGTGGGGGTCACCCGGGGCAGCGGCACGAGAACTCCTCTTTAACTGAGGGGGAGGGGCGAGAAACATTTTGGGTCAATTCTGTTCCGTCAACGCCCATAGGGTCAATGTAAAATTTAAAAAAAGTTGGGGGGCTGAGGTTCCCCCTGGCCCCATGGCTCCCGCGCCTATGCCCGGGGGGGCCTCCGAACAGCAAGAGACAGTGAGGAACACCACGGGGAGGGGGGTGACGGACTCTTGTTAAGAAGAGTAAAAGAACACTCATGGGGTGGAGGACCCTTGGCAACAGGGGACGATGAGGAACTTCCTGATGATAAGATCATAAGGGCTCGTAAGATCAGGAGAAAGGAACGCTCGTCTAATGAGGTGTCCTTCAGAACAGGAGAAAGGGCGCTCTCGGTACCGCGCACCCTTAACAGGGAATAGAACACCCGTAGTGCAATGGGCCTTTCGATAAACACCCTGGGGCCATGGGCTCCTAAGGACAGGTGAAGGGAGGAAACGCTCCGAGGTGATGGACTTTTGACGACACCAGAAGGGGCGAACGTTCATTGGGTGGTGAACGTTTTACGCCAACAAGAGGAGAGCCCGGGGCTGTGGATTCTTAGCAATAGAAGGGGAGGTGCGTGCAAGGCCAGAGGGCTGCGGCAACAGGAGAGGGCGAGTAATATTCGCCGGGATTGAAGGACTGCGGGCAGCAGGCGGCAGTGGCTGAGGAACAGAACTGAACAATTGGCGGGAAGCGTTATTATGTGATGAGCCCCAGACGTCAGTCGCGGGCGGGGGGAGGGGGGTCCGGTTAATCAGAGATGGCAAGAAGGGGGATCTTGTATCCATCATGCATCCATCCATTACGAACCCATTATGTACCCATTATCGCGCACTAAAAGCTAGTGGGTTGGAGGGTCTGGACTTTCCAATATCAATAATTTTAACATTAGGCCGATGGCAATGACTGGAGCGAAACGGTCTGAAATTCCTTGTGAGCCCTCCCCCTTCCAACAATTTCCTGAAATATTTAAGCTCGGCCTCACAGGCTTCACCGGAAAACACCCGAGATTCCTTTACGCTCGTCCTCGCTGAACACTAGTCAATGTATTACCCGTGTATGAACCGTCTTTGACTCGTGATGACCCGTCGTGACCTGCGTTCCAGGAGGCCGTGTGTCTTCCGGCGATGAAGGCCGGAGCGGCCTGCACCAGGGACGCCCACTGCGCCTCGGACTCCTGCCGGGCGGACGTCTGTCTGTAGCGTTCCCTATAGCCCTCTTCGCACCGTGCCTTCCTGGTCCCGCCCGAAAAGGGCGGGAAGGTGCGCGGGGAGACGGAATCAGAATCAGCGCCACTCCACGTCCGACTCCGGCAAGCGAGTCGCCCGGCGGGGTGCGGGCCATGCTTATGCTGTGCCCGGCAGCAGGGACTGCTCTGTGACAGGATGGCACCCCGGCTGACGACGTGGCCGCCCGGGGGGCGGAGACCGGTCTGCTTGCCGCTAGGCTCGACGATGGGCGAAGCTGAGTCGGGCACGGCGGCTGGATCCCGTCGAGGTCGACGGACCTGGTCTGGATCCCACGGGGAAGAGGAGTCCAGGGTGTCCATGGGGGTCTCGTCGGGACGAAACTCGGCCCGGCGGTTCGCCATCTGCGAGCAGGTGCCCGTGATTTTGGTAGCCTATGATCTATACAGTAAAATGGATGGGAGCTCTGCTTTCATACCTATAGGCTATAGACGTGCATCGACCCATATGCTTCCCAACTATATTCGGTCATAGGGTTGTTAGTTTATTCATTCATAGACACCGTGCTTCATTCACACAAACTATGCGACTCTGTCCTCTGGGAGACCAATGTGGGAGAACCCACGTGAAATGGTTGCTGGCATTTGACACGGATGTGGTTCAAGGAGACTCAAGGGATCAGAGGGGATTTCGGTCTTTGTGGAGGCGTGATGGAAAGCAGAGGCAAAGGTTGCTGCGTCACGTGCTTACGTTTCGTGATTTGCGCTTTCGGGGTTTTGGTCGGGAATACCGAAGGATGCTGTGTATTTATGCAGAACAAGTAAAAATAAACCGTCATACGTCGACCGGCCGTCTTTGACCAACATGATTCCATCCACTGCTGTGCATGCTCGCACTCCGTTGAGAATAATTCCGATGTTTGGGAGGTATAGCTGGAAAAAGAGGAAACGGTCCGATGACTTATTTTCCGAACGACTTGCTCAGAATCACTGGCCTGAAGATGAGGAGTGCAATGGTTTTGCATCATCGCCGAGAATATCATGGCTTGGTGGTCTTTTGACAGCGCGCGGACATGAGAACGAAGTCGGGGGAACTCGCCGCTGTTGTCCTCTAGAGCAGCATGCTTCTTGTGCTGAGCCATGTAACGACCTTGCTAGAGCATTTCGCCCACTCCGCACGAAGTCATTCTACCGGTCCTGCGCTAACCTCACGTGACAGACTTACAAATCAATGCGCTTTCACCGTCGGAAGGGTCGAACATTTAGCGCGCGCTAAAAACTCGACTCACAAACCACGGCCACTGTGGTGTTTATTCGTCAGGCCTACCGACGTCACAAGGCAAACGCAAACTTGAGTTCATTCGTTGCAACATCACACAGGGGTTGTCACACGTCATCGCACGGTCACGGCCACTATCACGTTTGCACCAAAATGTCAGCACGGCCGAAATATGAGTAGAGGTTATTTAGAGTTTTGTCATACACTGCAGGTCCTTGCCCACGATAGCAACAGCAAATGTGATACCTCTTACCGGCAAGTATTTCAAATGGGAGATATGGAAAGGAAGAACGATCTCATTGCATTCAGGTAACATTTAAAACAAATTCAACACCTGTCATGCTAGCAGTAGCAGGCAGCAGATCCACGCCAAAACGCCATTGTCATCAGGCAGCAGCCCAAGCATGGCACAACAACAGACTCACTCAGCATCATGGCTCGTGTATCTAAACATTCAACCAACATGTTAACGAAACGCGATGGAAATCAACCCTCACAACAAGCATGCCTAACCGTATGTAACTTCAATAGAAACGTCCAAAAGCGACAGCACATTGGCGGACGTTCGAGACAACGACAGGCAGCTATCAGTTAGTAACGCTTGGATAGCTCGCGGTCAGACCTCAGTAATATCACAAACGAAACAACAAACTAGGAGCAAGGAATCGTTATTGAGCGTTAGCTGGGAAGTCTCAAAATGACAGGGGTACATAAAGCATACGTCGTTACCAGACTTTCGAGTTATAGTCATTCTGAAATGACAGTTATGAAATTGCAAGATCCTTGGGAAAATATATCGAAGTAAATTAAATCCTTTCTCTCTTTTCCGTTTTCGACAGCCATCAGATTTACACTGGTCTTCATAGCTGTCGTACCTAATAACTGAGCAAGCATCAAACATCATCAGCATCAAGTTGCGTTAAAAAAACATGCATATACAAAATTCAGTGCATTACCAACACTACATTTATTGCACAACACTGTATGTCTTCTGTGCGAAGACTTTCTCAGCTGTGTTTCTGTGCACGTGACATGTTTTGCGCTAGCGCCGCTAGTCTCAAAGTAACACAGCCCGTCACGGGCGGCCGAGGTACCGACTTCAGGTCAGAGCGTCCGTCTTTCCCGGTCGGACTCGCCGCCGTCACCGACGATGACGCCATCCGTGACGTCACGAGAACGACTTGCAGCCATTGGTCGGTGGACCGATGACGAAAAGCGTTGAGCAGGCAGTGCCGCGTTTTCCGTCCAATCCATGCCGCCAGCGTCATCGCCGACCACCCGCCGACGCGCGCCCATTGGCTGGAGCTCCGGTGACGTCACAACGGCTCGCCAATGTCAGAAGCTCATCGTCATCGCGTCCGTCGGCAGGCGACGCGCGGTCCCCACCGACCACGGCTCGAGCGGCCCGTCGAGTGACGTCACCACGGCGTTGGCGGGACGTCGCTACACCTTTTCGCCGCTCAAGCCGGTGAGGTTGTAGTAGGAGTGCTCGGGGAAGCGGTCCAGCTCGATGTAGTCCATCTCGGTGAGCAGCAGCTTCTCCAGCGTCTCGACGATTTCGGCGAAACCTGGCCGAGAGCCGGCCTCCGCCGACCAGCAGTAGTACTGGAAACGGACAACAGGTGGTGACACTGGCGCCCACCGGCGGTAGTGCTCGAAACCGACAACAGATGGTGACATTAGCGCACACCAGCGGTAGCACTGACCACGGATCACAGACGGGACTCTTGCAACCGTCCGCCCCTAGGCGGCACTGCCGAAAACGGGCAACAGATGACAACGGGTAACAATGCCGCTGCCATCGATTGTAATGAAAACGGAAGGTATATAGGAAGGTTGCGCCGACCACTAATAGTGCCCAACACGTATAGCAGATGGCGACAGTCTCGACCGGACGTTATTCTGAAAACGGACTGCACACGATGACGCGGCATGGGGCAGCACCCTTCTGCGGTGGAGCTCAGGAACTCAGCTGCGCTCTAGAGCTGAGCGGCGACGGTCTGCGTCGTTGGGAAGTTAACCGTGACGCGCCAGACGGCATCCGCCGCTCACCATGAGGTTGAAGAGCTCTCGCCGGCAATGCTCCGGCTTCTCCAGCCGGTAGCCGTCCCGCACCTTCTTCATCACGTCCTGCGCGGACATGCCCGGGTACGGCGTGGAACCTGCGGCCGACCGGGGACCGTGACGTCATCATCGGGAAGCGTGACGTCAGAGGAGTGGCCGGGACGCGCGCGACACGGCCGGAGCCGTCCCGGGAACGTGACACTGGTCTCCATCGAGACACAGTCAGCGCTAAGCTATCGGGAGATTCTGGTTTGAAACAATCGGAAAATACTATATGATGCAATCAAACGCAGATTTGTGCAGTTTCTATTATTCCAAGAGTGTCACACTCTACAGCCTGAAGCGCTCTTGATACTGAACGACACGGTGACCTAACAACGAAGCTCAACGCCTCATGTGATTGACCCCTTTGACCCTGCTCTGGCTTCGGCGCAGTCGACGACAATGCCTCGCCGCTGGCAGTCCTAGCGGCGCCCCAGAACCGCCAGCGTCTCACCTAGCGTTACAATCTCCCACAGGAGGATGCCGAAGCTCCAGACGTCACTCTTCGCCGTGAAGATGTTGTCGTACAGACTCTCCGGAGCCATCCACCTGACGAACAAGGAAGCGTCATTAACTGCGAAAGGCCCTTGCATGCACCTGGCCGTCAAGACGGTGTCATCAACTGCAAATTTCCCAGCACGCAAGAATGTAGAGACCTGTAATGGACACACTCCAGAATAGCAAAGTGCAAAAGCGCAGTGAAGCATAAGCCTATGAATACAGAGTGCCCTGGTGTCATTTTTCATGAAACCTGATTAGCCTTGGCGAAAGGGAAAACCAATGCAACGCCAATAACCCTGTGAATGTGGCATGACAATGGAAGTGATGCATATCAAAAATGAGCTGAAGCCGGTCATTGCAAAACAAAAGGATTCCTGCTTTCTTTCAGCCTTGCTTACAAAACAAGTTTTCTCCGCGTTTTACCCCAGGCAAGCTTGCCAATGTAATAACCGATGTAATAAATGTAATAATAAATGTAATACATAGTAGAGATGCCGGTCGACAAATGGCTCTACTCACCTGATGGGGAGCCGACCCTCTGTCTTGCGCTCGTAGACGTGGCTGACGATGATGTCGCGCGCGAAGCCGAAGTCGGCCACCTTGCAGATGCGCTCCTCCGAGACGAGCACATTCCGCGCCGCCAGGTCGCGGTGAATAATCTGCCAGCGGAGTCAGTGACGTCATTTGGGGACTGACCTGGAAACCATGTTATTCGAATCCGGTGCAGTTCAGTGGCAGCGTCGTTTATCCATGACAACAGGAATAAATGGCGTTTTCAGAGCATTTTTTTCCTCGCGTCGCCATTGCAATACTGTTAAATATTCCCGGGCTAGGAGGGGGGAGGGGGGGGGGCAGTTGCCACGTCCTGTCACTCCGGTGGCGCTTTTCTTCTGGTGTCCCAGCTCATACAGTTCCGCAACGGGTAAAAAAGGCGTTCTTCGTAAAGTCAAACAAAAACGGAAAACTCAGTTGCAAACACGGAATAATGGATCTCACGCGCACATAGTCCAGGTGTATTACTAGACTGATTAAATTTCTTCTGGAGGAGTGGACAGCTTTTGCTGCCATCCGATATCAAGCAACACATTTCCGCGGACATGTTTGGAACAGCCCGAGACGTTTTTCCGCGACGCGTTCATTCCACCGGCCTAGGGGGCCGGGACTGTTGGAACAGCCGCAGAGCACGCTTCAAGAACCGAGACAGAACGCTGTCTGAAAGAGACTGAAAGCTCCTCGTACTAAACTCCCATAAACCTGTGGCTGAAGATCCTCGGTGATGTGGTAATGGAAAGGTGTAGACGTCCCACTTCTGGGGATTTCAATGTCATATCAAAAGCAACGGCCGGAAAGAAGCGATCTGAAGTCATGGTCACACCCTTCCAATGATTTCGGGAGGTCATTGGAAGGGTGTGCACAGCCGCAATGTCAAACATTCGGAATACTGGGACCAACTCATGTCTTGTGTCTCTCCTCGCAGAACAACACTGCTCCACGACCAGCTCGCCTCACAGATAAGCTAACCATGACTGGCGATTCCCGGGGGGATGGGGATCTGGGCCCACCCCCTCCAATAGTCAGAGATTTTTGCATTAGGTTCATGAAAACGACTGGGAAGAAAAACGATCCGAAATCCTATGATCCTATGTGGATCTCGATTCCCCCCCCCCCCCATGCATGTTCGGAAATCTCCAGCATGATCAGTTCAGTCTAGTTCAGTTCAGTTCATTTACGTATCTTTCCAACGCGTGGTATGTAGCTGCGACAACATGTAGCTAACAGACCAAAGCGACCCAAGTTGGAGCCGCGGTAGGTTATGACGTCACGACTTACGCCCTTCTCGGTGAGGTAGTGCATGCCCCGCGCCACCTGGTAGGCGAACGTGGTCAGGTCTCGTGACGTCAGCAGTGCCGACGGCCCGTGCAGGTTGTTGTAGTCGTTGGGCGTGCGCGACTCCCGCAGGTACGTCTGCAGCTTCCCCCGGCTCACGTACTCCATGATCAGGAATATCGGGTCTGCGGCCAGACCGAGAGGTCAGTCAGAAAGAGGGAGAGAGAGAGAGAGAGAGAGAGAGAGAGAGAGAGAGAGAGAGAGAGAGAGGGAGAGGGATAGATAGATAGGCAGAGAGAGGGAGAGAGATGGAGATGGAGATGGACATGGACATGGAGATGGAGATAGCGACAGGGATAGAGATAGAGATAGAGATAGGGAGATGGAGATGGAGATGGAGATAGAGATAGAGATAGAGACAGAGATAGAGATAGAGATAGAGACAGAGACAGAGATAGAGATAGAGATGGAGATATATAGAGATAGAGATAGAGATACAGATAGAGATAGATAGAGAGAGAGAAAGAAAGGGAGAGAGAGGGGGAAAGGGAACCTGGAGGCAACAGTATAATGAAGGCTGCTCCAAAAATGGGCGAGGGATATAGTAAGATCAGATTAGGCAAACTACATAGGTACATTCAAAAGCAAATCATACCGCTGGCCTCATCCTCCCTGCATGCTGAGAAGAGGAGAGAGACGGTCACAGATTGAGCGGAAAGAAAGCGAAAATGAAGTGAGTGGATTGGAGGGAGCAAGTGGTGTATAAAGGAAGCGTACAACAATAATATAACCGTCAGCCCGTCAAATAACATCATAGAACATCAGCATAGCACATAACATCAAGTGATCGGCATGTGCATTGGGACATTCGGGCCGAGCATGAAAGCATTCTTTTAAGTACCCCTGTGTTTGAGGAAAAACGGATTTACAAAAAGTAACTCCACAATTTACATCCAAACGTTACATGCAGCACACAACAAGCACAGAAACAAACGTCATCTGCATCCATTTCGACAGTATGCCGGTTCAAACTCAGATCGGGCTCGACTACGCCCTGCGACCTTGACCTCGACCGTGACCTCGACCTGTGTCCCGCGCAGCCCGGCCGGCCCCCTCACCCTTCTCGGTGCAGCAGCCGAGCATAGTGACCACGTTCGGGTGCGGGTCGAGCAGCTTCATGACGTCCATCTCCTGCAGCAGGTCCTTCTTCTCCTTCTCGCCGGCGGCCTCCTTCAGCGTCTTGACGGCCACCGTGCTGACGCCCTCCACGCCTGCCGGTATGTCCAGGATGATGATGATGGTGGTCATGATTTCACGCCAGGCCATGGATAATGGCGGTGATGGCCACAGTCTGCCATCCTCGCTTCGCGGACTTTTGCGAATAATTGCTGCGCAGCGTTGTCTTCAAATCCCAGTATTTCCGGCATGTATCACCTATGGCCCAACGTCACCGTGTCACGGACTTTTGCGAACGGTTACTGCTTAGAATTACCTTATAAGCAGCTTGACTGTCTCGGTCTACCCAAGGTGAGGATGATGATTTGATGTTTATAACTACTGAGCGGCCAGGATCATCATTCTGCAGAGACGCATCGCCTCCCGCAGTTACAAAATCCCGGCAGTCGGCAAGAGACTGAGAAAACCAACGCGGTCCTCCGATTAACGCAGAAAAACCGCGCCCAGCCGGAATCGAACCGGGGGCCCGCCCGGGGGCGGCGACTCACCGGCGATATCGAGCGCTTCCACCTTCCAGACCTGGCCGAAGCAGCCCTCGCCCAGCTGGTGCAGGATGCGCAGGTGGTGGCGCGGAAACTCCCACTTCCGATCCGGCCCCGC
>CP099854.1:8984748-9036646 GCA_030062745.1 Capitulum mitella
GGTTCGACTGAAGGCCTCGAGTGACAAGGCCATAGCTGATATAGCTTTGTAAGAATCTTCGGACAGAAACATACATCCACCATGTGGCAGAAGGCGCGTGACCTGCGGACGACAGCACCAACGGACGCCACTGCCTGCGGCACTCACTTCGGCGACGATGGTGAAGCGGTAGGTCTTCTTCACGGCGAGTCCAGCTGCCTCTTCAGCTTCAGCTGGGCGGTGTAGGTGGCGGGACCGTCTCTCGCGTGCTGCGCGGCGGTCAGGCTGAATGTGTCGTCCTTGTCGATCAGGCGGAATTTCAGCTTGTTGTTGTTGAGGTCCGGATCCGCGTCTGTGGAAAAGCGACCGGATTCCGTTTTTTTTTCGGCGGCGATTTTGGCTATCGTGGCCGTCTAGCGTAGCGAGGTCGCGCCCCGAGGTCAATTATTCGATTATGAGTCCATCTGTACCCCACATGATTGTGTTTCAACAATGGAGTCCAATCCAGGTCATGCTAGGTCAGTCCTTGTCAAATGGGGTCGTCGGCTCAAATGCGTTCTTGGAGCCGCAGAAACATTCTTTTTTTGTAAATAATAATAGACGCTGAAGTCAAATGTAACATATGAATTAACCAAAACCATTGCTGAATGGCACACAAATGCCATCTTAGACCACCCAAGGTTATCTTAAGCCAATCACCTAGAATGATCTCGGATTAACCAAAAACTGGTGACTTCGAAGTGTTTGCAGTCTTTTTGGGTTGACATCCAACACAGAATCTAATTTCGGGTATGCCGCAATATTCCAGACTCGTCACCCCTTCGCCGCTCCGCCCGTCGAAACAAAAACGCTTTGTATTACCCCTTTGTTCCGACGCATGGCGGCCCGACGCCCAAAGCGCAGGCTTCACTGCATTCCATCCTTCGCTGATGAAATAAAAGATACCTTGCGCCAAACTTCTATCGCTCGCGGCGCCGGTGGAACTCTTCGCCACAAGTCTGGCGAACAGCCGCAGCGCTCGGACGGCGCCGCCCGCCAGCGCCCGGCGGCAGCCGACTCAGCCGACGACGCCCGGCGGGCCGGTCTGTCCAACGCATATCGCGTCATAGACACTACACTACAACACTATTAGTGCCGTTTGTAGCACGTCTTTCTTTTTAACTTTGATGCGACGCTCGCCATAACCATTTTAAAGACAGAGAATGTTTTACTGTCAATACAACACAACACACTGTTGTGATGGATTGTTAAGTGTTTGGCACGATGAGATGCAGAATTATTTGATTGCGCTACAGCCACAATTCCGATCTGGTTCTCTGCTAAAGTTCAATTATGCGTTCACCAGATGCATGTTTGGCCAATACTTAACACTCACCTGCATTCGCTGTTTGGCCACCTTTCGATAGTAAGCGGGGTTGGGCAGGGGCTCCACCACGCCATTTTGATTGAGGGTTATAGCACAGATGGCCTCAGAAGCCAATCTAACAAACTACAGAAGTGCGGAATTTCGGTTACACTCATCGGATTTGTATTTTTACAGGTGCTAGGTTGTTTTTTACAGTATTGCATGGATAGAATGCGCTTGTATTTTGACGAACATGCAATGTAGCTTCCCTTTTGGATGAAAATCATTTAATGCGGTCGAGGGTCGGGATTTATATATATATATATATATATATATATATATATATATCAGCATACCTCGATTCGACTCCACCACGTCATTTTGATTGGGGGTTATAGCACAGATTGTCTCAGAAGCCAATCTACAAAACTGCAAAAGTGCAGAATTTCGGTTACACTCATTGGATTTGTATTTTTACAGGTGTTAGGTCGTTTTTTACAGTATTGCATGGATAGAATGCGCTTATATTTTGACAAACCTGCAATGTAATTTCCCTTTTGGATGAAAATCATTCAGTGTGGGTGTAGGTCGGGATTTGATATCTATATATCTAATAACACATAGATATACATATATACATATACATACATACGTATATATATATATATATATATATATATATATATATATATATATGTCAGCATACCTCGATTCATACCTCGACTCCGTGAGATCAACGAGTGAACTCCTAGGTCAGGTCAGATTTTATTCTGTGGGACTATATATCATCAATTTCCATTTTTTAAACCAATTTGCGGAGTTGAAAAAGACACATTTGGTACCAAATATGCCTAAAATCGTCCTTATTTATCACATTTAGTGCCAAGAATTAATAAAGGAACGATCTGAGGTCAAAAAGTATCATATTCGGCCATTTATCTCGTTTGACCTTCAGAAGGCCACGGGCTTATCTAAACTGACCTGTTCGCAAAAGGACTAACATTCTGAATCGAATTCATGCCCGTCATCTGTCGTTCATGCATACCTATTCCCTTAAAGACGTAAAAAAAGACATTTGGTGCAAAAATGACTCTGCAAGTCTTCATTAATGACATCATAGCTCAGTGACCTGATATGACATAGGGTCGCCGTTTACAAAGCATTTGCAAGTAATTTAACGTCAGCTATGCCAAATTCCACAGCGCTGTCGTGCGCCGTTTTGCAGTAGTCCCGGAAACAGTGCTGTGAGAGCGATATTTCGCCGTCCCCGCGTCAACCGGTGTGAGACGGTGCGACCAAAAATACAGCCGACAGCGTCGTCAGATAGCCCTATAACCGATCACCCTGGGGCATTGCTGGGGGTGATATGAAACCCCTTGTCCGGCGAGGCTTAATCTGACAGGCGGACTCATCGGAGGTCACGTCAACGTATTTCAGTTTCCGTTCGATCCTATGAGGACCAATCCACCGAACGTTTTTAAGGGACCGAAGACGACATCCGGCAATAAATCGACTCAAGCCACTGTTGGTATACAGATCAGCATTACCGATTACATCAGAACAAATGGATCCATTTAAGCTCAAAAAGATTGATGACCTCAGTTCATAACTTGGACCCAGGATGACCGGGACCCAATTAAGGACTGCTGTGAGAAAGCCACTGATACCACGTTGCGTTATTTAACTGTAATAATATTGTAGGATTGAATTGCGTAGAATACTGACAATGTTGTTTATGCGACGAGGACCACCGCTGCAACGTTATTTCTCCACGGCATGCCCGTGAGAAAGACATCATAGAGCACCGACCTGTCACTGAAGGCCCACACTAGAGGCCTTCAGTGGGTGAACTTACCCGTTACACACCCGTTACCCAAGGATAAGCCCGCGGATGCGGATACAGCTATGCAAAATAACACGGGTAACGGGTGGGAAACAGGTACGCAGCTAACTTTTCGCGGCTTAACTACGGATCAAAAATAAAAATTGCGGGCTAAACGGAAATATTGTATTTTTTTAACAAACACTCCCCTCACAGAATTACTTGGATGCAGCTGATGTATACTGTGAATTTTGTAGTCTACTGTAGTAATACTATAATAGCAATATATCATTTACCAAGTCTTTTTAATCAAGAAGACTAGGCCTGCCGCTTTTGAATTTACGAACCTGCAGGTTCCAGTCTTCTTCATTTTCGTCTGTGGCCATTTAGGCTTTGACAGAGTCAAATGTGCTCGATGAGCTCATATGTTTTTCGATGTATGAAGAGACATATTATGGCAACACCTACAGGAAAACAGTCATGCAAAATGATTGCAATAATAAAAACTTCATTTTGTACCACATATCAAGAGGTATGTTTTTATGCCCCTTTATCCTCGCCTGTATAAAATAATGAGGACGTCTGGTGCTGCGACCCACCGGCTATTTTCCCGTCGTGGGTCCCAGAGCGCCACGGAGAAAGCCAGTGTGTTGCGCATGACGAGATCTCGCGGCTGGTTTTCCATTTTAAGGTCTCGGGTCAACGGGAGGCATTTTTCGACTTTAGGCACAAATTAACACCAAAAGAATAGGTAATGATGAAAGGAAATGGATATCACAGTGTTTGCCAATCAATAATGAGTTCATCTGTACCCCACATGATTGTGTTTTAACAATGGAGTCCGATCCAGGCCATGCTAGGTCAGTTCTTGTCAAATGGGGTCGTCGGCTTAAATGCGTTCTTAGAGCCGCAGAAACATTCTGTTTTCTAAATAATAATAGACGGGGAATTCAAATGTAACATATGAATTAACCAACACCATTGCTGAATGGCACACAAATGCCATCTTAGACCACCCGAGGTTACCTTAAGCCAGTCAGCTAGAATGATCTCGGATTAACCAAAACTGATGACTTCGAAGTGTTTACAGTGTTTTTGGGTTGACATCCAACACAGAATCTAATTTCGGGTATGCCGCAGTATTCCAGACTCGTCATCCTTCGCCGCTCCGCCCGTCAAAACAAAGCTTACGCTTTGTATTACCCTTTATACAAATTTGTTCCCTTTGTTCCGACGCATGGCGGCCCGACGCACAAAGCACAGGCTTCACTGCATTCCATCCTTCGCTGATGAAATAAAAGATACCTTGCGCCAAACTTCTATCGCTCGCGGCGCCGGTGGAACACTTCGCCACAAGTCTGGCGAACAGCCGCAGCGCTCGGACGGCGCCGCCCGCCAGCGCCCGGCGGCAGCCGACTCAGCCGACGACGCCCGGCGGGCCGGTCTGTCCAACGCATATCGCGTCATAGACTACAACACTCAACGTCACTACAACACTATTAGTGTGCTTTGTAACACGTATTTCTCTTTAACTTTGACGCGACGCTCAAATTTTAACGACAGAGAGTGTTTTACTGTCAATACAACACAACACACTGTTGTGATGGATTGTTACGTGTTTGGTACGATGAGATGCAGAATTATTTGATTGCGCTACAGCCACAATTCCGATCTGGTTCTCTGCTAAAGTTCAATTATGCGTTCACCAGATGCATGTTTGGCCAATACTTAACACTCGCCTGCATTCGCTGTTTGGCACTTTCGATAGTAAGCGGGGGTGGGCAGGGGCTCCACCACGCCATTTTGATTGAGGGTTATAGCACAGATGGCCTCAGAAGCCAATCTAACAAACTACAGAAGTGCAGAATTTCGGTTACACTCATCGGATTTGTATTTTTACAGGTGCTAGGTTGTTTTTTGCAGTATTGCATGGATATAATGCGCTTGTATTTTGACGAACATGCAATGTAGCTTCCCTTTTGGATGAAAATCATTTAATGCGGTCGACGGTCGGGACTTATATATATACATATATATATATATATATATATATATATATATATATATATATATATATATATATATATATCAGCATACCTCGATTCGTACCTCGACTCCGTCAGGTCACCAGTTTACTCCTAGGTCAGATCAGACTTCAAGCTGGGGGGACTATATATCATCAATTTCCATTTCTGAAATAAATTTTCCTGACTTGAAAAAGACACATTTGGGACCAAATATGCTTAAAATCGTCTCTTTATCACATTTAGTGCCAAGAATTTGTAAAGGAACGATCTAAGGTCAAAAAGGATCATATTCGGCCATTTACCTCGTTTGACCTTCAGAAGGCCATTGGCTTATCTAAACTGACCTGTTCCCAAGTGGACTAATATTCTGAATCGAATTCTTGCCCGTCATCTGTCGTTTATGCATACCTATTGAGAAGTAAAAAAAAAAAAAACATTTGGTGCAAAAATGGCTCTGCAAGTCTTCATTAATGAGATCATGGCTCAGTGACCTGATATGACATAGGGTCGCCTTTTACAAAACATTTGCAAGTAATTTAATGTCAGCTATGCCAAATTTGACGGCGCTGTCGTGCGCCGTTTTGCCGTAATCCCTGAAACATTGCTGTGAGAGCGATATTTCGCCGTCCCCGCGTCAACCGGCGTGAGACGGTCCGACAAAAAATACAGCCGACAGCGTCGTTAGATAGCCCTATAGCCGATCACCCTGGGGCATTGCTAGGGGTGATATGAAACCCCTTGTTCGGCGAGGGTTAATCTTACAGGCGAACTCATCGGAGGTCACGTCAGTGTATTTCAGTTTCCGTTCGATCCTATGAGGACCAATGCACAGAACGTTTTTAAGGGACCGAAGACGACATCCGGCAATAAATCGACTCAAGCCACTGTTGGTATACAGATCAGTATTACCGATTACATCAGAACAAATGGATCCATTTAAGCTCAAAAAGATTGATGACCTCAGTCCATAACTTGGACCCAAGATGACCGGGACCCAATTAAGGACTGCTGTGAGAAAGCCACTGATATCACGTTACGTTATTTAACTGTAATAATATTGTAGGACTGAGTTGCGTAGAATACCGACAATGTTTTTTATCCGACGGGGACCACCGCTGCAACGTTATTTCTCCACGGCATGCCCGTGAGAAAGACGTCATAGAGCACCGACCTGTCACTGAAGGCCCACACTAGAGGCCTTCAGTGGGTGAATTTACCCGTTACACACCCGTTACCCAAGGATAAGCCCGCGGATACGGATACAGCCATGCAAAATAACACGTGTAACGGGTGGGAAACAGGTACGCAGCTACCTTTTCACGGCTTAAACTACGGATCAAAAATACAAATTGCTGGCTAAACGAAAATATTGCATTGTTTTAAGAACCACTCCCCTCACAGAATCACTTGGATGCAGCTGATGTATACTGCCAATTTTGCAGTCTACTGTAGTAATACTATAATAACAAAATATCATTTACCAAGTCTTTTCAATCAAGAAGACTAGGCCTGCCGCTTTTGAATTTACGAACCTGCAGGTTCCAGTCTTCTTCATTTTCGTCTGTGGCAATTTAGGGTTTGACAGAGTCAAATGTGCTCGATGAGTTCATATGTTTTTCGATGTATGAAGAGACATATTATGGCAACACCTACAGGAAAACAGTCCTGCAAAATGATTGGAATAATAAAAACTTCATGGTGTACCACATATCAAGAGGTATGTTTTTATGCCCCTTTATCCTCGCCCGTGTAAAATAATGAGGACGTGCGTGGAGGCTGCGACCCCCCCCCCCGCTATTTTCCCATCGTGGGTCCCAGAGCGCCGCGGAAAAAGCCAGTGTGTTGCGCATGACGAGATCTCGCGACTGGTATCGCATGTTAAGGTCTCGGATCAACGGGAGGTATTTTTCAGCTTTAGGCACAGATTAACACCAAAGAATAAGTAATGATGAAAGGAAACGGATATCACAGTGTTTGTCGATCAATTATTCGATTATGAGTCCATCTGTACCCCACATGATTGTGTTTTAACAATGGAATCCAATCCAGGTCATGCTAGGTCAGTTCTTGTCAAATGGGGTCGTCGGCTTAAATGCGTTCTTGGAGCCGCAGAAACATTTTTTTTTCTAAATAATAATAGACGCTGAATTCAAATGTAACATATGAATTAACCAACACCGTTGCTGAATGGCACACAAATGCCATCTTAGACCACCCAAGGTTATCTCAAGCCAGTCAACTAGAATGATCTCGGATTAACCAAAAACTGATGACTTCGAAGTGTTTACAGTGTTTTTGGGTTGACTTCCAACACAGAATCTAATTTCGGGTATGCCGCAGTTTTCCAGACTCGTCATCCTTCGCCGTTCCGCCCGTCAAAACAAAGCTTACGCTTTGTATTACCCTTTGTACAAATTTGTTCCCTTTGTTCCGACGCATGGCGGCCCGACGCACAAAGCACAGGCTTCACTGCATTCCATCCTTCGCTGATGAAATAAAAGATACCTTGCGCCAAACTTCTATCGCTCGCGGCGCCGGTGGAACACTTCGCCACAAGTCTGGCGAACAGCCGCAGCGCTCGGACGGCGCCGCCCGCCAGCGCCCGGCGGCAGCCGACTCAGCCGACGACGCCCGGCGGGCCGGTCTGTCCAACGCATATCGCGTCATAGACTACAACACTCAACGTCACTACAACACTATTAGTGTGCTTTGTAACACGTATTTCTCTTTAACTTTGACGCGACGCTCAAATTTTAACGACAGAGAGTGTTTTACTGTCAATGCAACACAACACACTGTTGTGATGGATTGTTACGTGTTTGGTACGATGAGATGCAGAATTATTTGATTGCGCTACAGCCACAATTCCGATCTGGTTCTCTGCTAAAGTTCAATTATGCGTTCACCAGATGCATGTTTGGCCAATACTTAACACTCGCCTGCATTCGCTGTTTGGCACTTTCGATAGTAAGCGGGGGTGGGCAGGGGCTCCACCACGCCATTTTGATTGAGGGTTATAGCACAGATGGCCTCAGAAGCCAATCTAACAAACTACAGAAGTGCAGAATTTCGGTTACACTCATCGGATTTGTATTTTTACAGGTGCTAGGTTGTTTTTTGCAGTATTGCATGGATATAATGCGCTTGTATTTTGACGAACATGCAATGTAGCTTCCCTTTTGGATGAAAATCATTTAATGCGGTCGACGGTCGGGACTTATATATATACATATATATATATATATATATATATATATATATATATATCTATATATATATCAGCATACCTCGATTCGTACCTCGACTCCGTCAGGTCACCAGTTTACTCCTAGGTCAGATCAGACTTCAAGCTGGGGGACTATATATCATCAATTTCCATTTCTGAAATAAATTTTCCTGACTTGAAAAAGACACATTTGGGACCAAATATGCTTAAAATCGTCTCTTTATCACATTTAGTGCCAAGAATTTGTAAAGGAACGATCTAAGGTCAAAAAGGATCATATTCGGCCATTTACCTCGTTTGACCTTCAGAAGGCCATTGGCTTATCTAAACTGACCTGTTCCCAAGTGGACTAATATTCTGAATCGAATTCTTGCCCGTCATCTGTCGTTTATGCATACCTATTGAGAAGTAAAAAAAAAAAAAAACATTTGGTGCAAAAATGGCTCTGCAAGTCTTCATTAATGAGATCATGGCTCAGTGACCTGATATGACATAGGGTCGCCTTTTACAAAACATTTGCAAGTAATTTAATGTCAGCTATGCCAAATTTGACGGCGCTGTCGTGCGCCGTTTTGCCGTAATCCCTGAAACATTGCTGTGAGAGCGATATTTCGCCGTCCCCGCGTCAACCGGCGTGAGACGGTGCGACAAAAAATACAGCCGACAGCGTCGTTAGATAGCCCTATAGCCGATCACCCTGGGGCATTGCTAGGGGTGATATGAAACCCCTTGTTCGGCGAGGGTTAATCTTACAGGCGAACTCATCGGAGGTCACGTCAGTGTATTTCAGTTTCCGTTCGATCCTATGAGGACCAATGCACAGAACGTTTTTAAGGGACCGAAGACGACATCCGGCAATAAATCGACTCAAGCCACTGTTGGTATACAGATCAGTATTACCGATTACATCAGAACAAATGGATCCATTTAAGCTCAAAAAGATTGATGACCTCAGTCCATAACTTGGACCCAAGATGACCGGGACCCAATTAAGGACTGCTGTGAGAAAGCCACTGATATCACGTTACGTTATTTAACTGTAATAATATTGTAGGACTGAGTTGCGTAGAATACCGACAATGTTTTTTATCCGACGGGGACCACCGCTGCAACGTTATTTCTCCACGGCATGCCCGTGAGAAAGACGTCATAGAGCACCGACCTGTCACTGAAGGCCCACACTAGAGGCCTTCAGTGGGTGAATTTACCCGTTACACACCCGTTACCCAAGGATAAGCCCGCGGATACGGATACAGCCATGCAAAATAACACGTGTAACGGGTGGGAAACAGGTACGCAGCTACCTTTTCACGGCTTAAACTACGGATCAAAAATACAAATTGCTGGCTAAACGAAAATATTGCATTGTTTTTAAGAACCACTCCCCTCACAGAATCACTTGGATGCAGCTGATGTATACTGCCAATTTTGTAGTCTACTGTAGTAATACTATAATAACAAAATATCATTTACCAAGTCTTTTCAATCAAGAAGACTAGGCCTGCCGCTTTTGAATTTACGAACCTGCAGGTTCCAGTCTTCTTCATTTTCGTCTGTGGCAATTTAGGGTTTGACAGAGTCAAATGTGCTCGATGAGTTCATATGTTTTTCGATGTATGAAGAGACATATTATGGCAACACCTACAGGAAAACAGTCCTGCAAAATGATTGGAATAATAAAAACTTCATGGTGTACCACATATCAAGAGGTATGTTTTTATGCCCCTTTATCCTCGCCCGTGTAAAATAATGAGGACGTGCGTGGAGGCTGCGACCCCCCCCCGCTATTTTCCCATCGTGGGTCCCAGAGCGCCGCGGAAAAAGCCAGTGTGTTGCGCATGACGAGATCTCGCGACTGGTATCGCATGTTAAGGTCTCGGATCTCGGGAGGCATTTTTCAGCTTTAGGCACAAATTAATACCAAAGAATAAGTAATGATGAAAGGAAACGAATATCACAGTGTTTGTCGATCAATTATTCGATTATAAGTCCATCTGTACCCCACATGATTGTGTTTTAACAATGGAGTCCGATCCAGGTCATGCTAGGTCAGTCCTTGTCAAATGGGGTCGTCGGCTTAAATGCGTTCTTGGAGCCGCAGAAACATTTTTTTGTAAATAATAATAGATGCTGAAGTCAAATGTAACATATGAATTAACCAACACCATTGCTGAATGGCACACAAATGCCATCTTAGACCACCCAAGGTCATCTTAAGCCAGTCAGCTAGAATGATCTCGCATTAACCAAAACTGGTGACTTCGAAGTGTTTACAGTGTTTTGGGGTTGACATCCAACACAGAGTCTAATTTCGGGTATGCTGCAGTGTTCCAGACTCGTCATCCTGCGGTCGGCGCCGCTACGCCCGTCGAAACAAAGCTTACGCTTTGTATTACCCTTTGTACAAATTTGTTCCCTTTGTTCCGACGCATTGCGGCCCGACGCACAAAGCACAGGCTTCACTGCATTCCACCCTTCGCTGATGAAATAAAAGATACCTCGCGTTAAATTTCTATCGTTCACAGTGCCGGTGGAACTCTTCGCCACAAGTTTGGCGAACAGCCGCAGCGCTCGGGCGGCGCCGCCCGCCAGCGCCCGGCGGTTGCCGACTCAGCCGACAACGCCCGGTGGCCCGGTCTGTCCAACGCATATCGCGTCATAGACAATACACTACAACACTATTAGTGTCGTTTGTAACACGTATTTCCCTTTAATTTTGACGCGACGCTCGTAATAGCCATTTTAACGACAGAGTGTTTCACTGTCAATACAACATAGCACACTGTTGTGATGGATTGTTACGTGTTTGGTACGATGAGATGCAGAATTATTTGATTGCGCTACAGCCACAATTCCGATCTGGTTCTCTGCTAATGTTCAATTATGCGTTCACCAGATGCATGTTTGGCCAATACTTAACACTCGCCTGCATTCGCTGTTTGGTCACCTTCGATAGTAAGCGGGGGTGGGCAGGGGCTCCACCACGCCATTTTGATTGAGGGTTATAGCACAGATGGCCTCAGAAGCCAATCTAACAAACTACAGAAGTGCGGAATTTCGGTTACACTCATCGGATTTGTATTTTTACAGGTGCTAGGTTGTTTTTTGCAGTATTGCATGGATAGAATGCGCTTGTATTTTGACGAACATGCAATGTAGCTTCCCTTTTGGATGAAAATCATTTAATGCGGTCGACGGTCGGGATTTATATATATATATATATATATATATATATATATCAGCATACCTCGATTCGTACCTCGACTCCGTCAGGTCACCAGTTTACTCCTAGGTCAGATCAGACTTCAAGCTGGGGGACTATATATCATCAATTTCCATTTCTTAAATTAATTTTCCTGACTTGAAAAAGACACATTTGGGACCAAATATGCTTAAAATCGTCTCTTTATCACATTTAGTGCCAAAAATTTGTAAAGGTACGATCTAAGGTCAAAAAGGATCATATTCGGCCATTTACCTCGTTTGACCTTCAGAAGGCCTTATCTAAACTGACCTGTTCCCAAGTGGACTTATATTCTGAATCGAATTCTTGCCCGTCATCTATCGTTTATGCATACCTATTCAGAAGTAAAAAGAAACATTTGGTGCAAAAATGTCTCTGCAAGTCTTCATTAATGAGATCATGGCTCAGTGACCTGATATGACATAGGGTCGCCTTTTACAAAACATTTGCAAGTAATTTAATGTCAGCTATGCCAAATTTGACGGCGCTGTCGTGCGCCGTTTTGCCGTAATCCGTGAAACATTGCTGTGAGAGCGATATTTCGCCGTCCCCGCGTCAACCGGCGTGAGACGGTGCGACAAAAAATACAGCCGACAGCGTCGTTAGATAGCCCTACAACCAATCACCCTGGGGCATTTCTGGGGGTAGTATGAAACCCCTTGTCCGGCGAGGGTTAATCTTACAGGCGAACTCATCGGAGGTCACGTCAACGTATTTCAGTTTCCGTTCGATCCTATGAGGACCAATGCACAGAACGTTTTTAAGGGACCGAAGACGACATCCGGCAATAAATCGACTCAAGCCACTGTTGGTATACAGATCAGCATTACCGATTACATCAGAACAAATGGATCCATTTAAGCTCAAAAAGATTGATGACCTCAGTCCATAACTTGGACCCAAGATGACCGGGACCCAATTAAGGACTGCTGTGAGAAAGCCACTGATACCACGTTACGTTATTTAACTGTAATAATATTGTAGGATTGAATTGCGTAGAATACTGACAATGTTGTTTATCCGACGGGGACCACCGGGGCAACGTTATTTCTCCACGGCATGCCCGTGAGAAAGACGTCATAGAGCACCGACCTGTCACTGAAGGCCCACACTAGAGGCCTTCAGTGGGTGAATTTACCCGTTACACACCCGTTACCCAAGGATAAGCCCGCGGATACGGATACAGCCATGCAAAATAACACGTGTAACGGGTGGGAAACAGGTACGCAACTACCTTTTCGCGGCTTAAACTACGGATCAAAAATAAAAATTGCGGGCTAAACGGAAATACTGTATTTTTTTAAGAACCACTCCCCTCACAGAATCACTTGGATGCAGCTGATGTATACTGCCAATTTTGTAGTCTACTGTAGTAATACTATAACAATATATCATTTACCAAGTCTTTTTAATCAAGAAGACTAGGCCTGCCGCTTTTGAATTTACGAACCTGCAGGTTCCAGTCTTCTTCATTTTCGTCCGTGGCCATTTAGGCTTTGACAGAGTCAAATGTGCTCGATGAGCTCATATGTTTTTCGATGTATGAAGAGACATATTAGGGCAACACCTACAGGAAAACAGTCATGCAAAATGATTGCAATAATAAAAACTTCATGGTGTACCACATATCAAGAGGTATGTTTTTATGCCCCTTTATTCTCGCCCGTATAAAATAATGAGGACGTGCGTGGAGGCTGCGACCCCCCCCGCTATTTTCCCATCGTGGGTTCCAGAGCGCGGCGGAAAAACCCAGTGTGTCGCGCATGACGAGATCTCGCGACTGGTATCCCATTTTAAGGTCTCGGATCAACGGGAGGCATTTTTCGACTTTAGGCACAAATTAACACCAAGGAGTAGGTAATGATGAAAGGAAACGGATATCACAGTGATTGTCAATCAATAATGAGTTCATCTGTACCCCACATGACTGTGTTTTAACAATGGAGTCCGATCCAGGTCATGCTAGGTCAGTCCTTGTCAAATGGGGTCGTCGGCTTAAATGCGTTCTTGGAGCCGCAGAAACATTTTTTTTCTAAATAATAATAGACGCTGAATTCAAATGTAACATATGAATTAACCAACAGCGTTGCTGAATGGCACACAAATGCCATCTTAGACCACCCAAGGTTATCTTAAGCCAGTCAGCTAGAATGATCTCGGATTAAGCAAAACTGATGACTTCGAAGTGTTTACAGTGTTTTTGGGTTGACATCCAACACAGAATCTAATTTCGGGTATGCCGCAGTATTCCAGACTCGTCATCCTTCGCCGCTCCGCCCGTCAAAACAAAGCTTACGCTTTGTTTTACCCTTTGTACAAATTTGTTCCCTTTGTTCCGACGCATTGCGGCCCGACGCACAAAGCACAGGCTTCACTGCATTCCACCCTTCGCTGATGAAATAAAAGATACCTCGCGTTAAATTTCTATCGCTCACAGTGCCCGGTGGAACTCTTCGCCACAAGTTTGGCGAACAGCCGCAGCGCTCGGGCGGCGTCGCCCGCCAGCGCCCGGCGGTTGCCGACTCAGCCGACAACGCCCGGTGGCCCGGTCTGTCCAACGCATATCGCGTCATAGACAATACACTACAACACTATTAGTGCCGTTTGTAGCACGTCTTTATTTTTAACTTTGATGCGGCGATCGTCATAGCCATTTTAAAGACAGAGAATGTTTTACTGTCAATACAACATAACACATTGTTGTGATGGATTGTTAAGTGTTTGGTACGATGAGATGCAGAATTATTTGATTGCGCTACAGCCACAATTCCGATCCGGTTCTCTGCTAAAGTTCAATTATGCGTTCACCAGATGCATATTTGGCCAATACTTAACACTCGCCTGCATTCGCTGTTTGGCCACCTTCGATAGTAAGCGGGGTGGGTAGGGGCTCCACCACGTCATTTTGATTGAGGGTTATAGCACCGATGGCCTCAGAAGCCAATCTAGCAAACTACAGAAGTGCAGAAATTCGGTTACACTCATCGGATTTGTATTTTTACAGGTGCTAGGTTGTTTTTTACAGTATTGCATGGATAGAATGCGCTTATATTTTGACGAACATGCAATGTAGCTTCCCTTTTGGATGAAAATCATTTAATGCGGTCGAAGGTCGGGATTTTATATATATATATATATATATATATATATATATATATATATATATACATATCAGCATACCTAGATTCGTACCTCGACTCCGTGAGGTCACCAGTTTACTCCTAGGGTCAGGTCAGACTTCATGCTGGGGGACTATATATCATCAATTTCCATTTCTTAAATTAATTTTCCGGAGTTGAAAAAGACACATTTGGGACCAAATATGCTTAAAATCGTCCCTTTATCACATTTAGTGCCAAGAATTTGCAAAGGAACGATCTAAGGTCAAAAAGGATCATATTCGGCCATTTACCTCGTTTGACCTTCAGAAGGCCATTGGCTTATCTAAACTGACCTGCTCCCAAATGGACTAATATTCTGAATCGAATTCTTGCCCGTCATCTGTCGTTTATGCATACCTATTCAGAAGTAAAAAAAAAAAACATTTGGTGCAAAAATGGCTCTGCAAATCTTCATTAATGAGATCATGACTCAGTGACCTGATATGACATAGGGTCGCCTTTTACAAAACATTTGCAAGTAATTTAACGTCAGCTATGCCAAATTTCACGGCGCTGTCGTGCGCCGTTTTGTCGTAATTCCGGAAACATTGCTGTGAGAGCGATATTTCGCCGTCCCCGCGTCAACCGGTGTGAGAAGGTGCGATAAAAAATACAGCCGACAGCGTCGTTAGATAGCCCTACAACCAATCACCCTGGGGCATTGCTGGGGGGTGGTATGAAACCCCTTGTCCGGCGAGAGTTAACACTACAGGCGAACTCATCGGAGGTCACGTCAGTGTATTTCAGTTTCCATTCGATCCTATGAGACCCAATATACAGAACGTTTTTAATGGACCCAGAACGACATCTTGCAACCAGTATCGACTCAAGCCACTGTTGGTGTACAAATCAGCATTACCGATTACATCAGGACAAATGGATCGATTAAAGATAAAAAAGAATGATGACCTCAGTTCATAATTTGAACCCAAGATGACCGTCACGCAATTAAGGACTGCTGTGCAAAGGCTACTGATACCATGCCATCTTGTTTAAGATTTAGTAGGACTGAGCTGTGTAAAATACTAACAATGTCTTTTATCCGATGAGGACCACCGGAGGCAACGTTATTTACCCACGACATGCCCGTGGAAAAGACGTCATAGGGCATCGACCTGTCACTAGAGGCTTTCAACCGATGGATTTACCCGTTATCCGCCCGTTACCCACGGGTAGCCCCGCGGATACGCATGCAGTCATGTAAAATAACACGGGTAACGGGTGGGTAACAGGTACGCAGCTAACTTCTCGCGGCTTAAACTACGGATCAAAAATAAAACTTGTAGGCTAAACGGAAATATTGTATTTTTTTTAAGAACCATTCCTCCTCACAGAATCGCTTGCATGCAGCTAATGTATACTGCCAATTTTGTTGTCTACTGTAGTAATACTATAATAGCAATATATCACTGACCAAGTCTTTTTAATCAAGAGGTTTATTATTAAATTTAGTTAGTTAGTTTAGTTTATTATTAAGTTTATTATTAAATGCCGTCGTCAGACGGGTTAAAAAATTGACGCACACAGATTTGGATAAGTAGGCCTCACTAGTTTGTATTTCTTGGAGTTATTAGGCAATATGGTTTGCCGTACTGATTTTGGAAAGATTTAGGATGTGCAGTCTATACAGTTGGTGAGGCTTTATTCAGACAAGCTCGTTCCTTAGCCAAACATGCGATTTTAATAAACGTTTTGAACTCATGGATATCATTAGCCAGTTTGAGAGCGAGTTCTATCATTTTCTGTCCTTTCCAAGTCATTCGTCGCAGATTTTGACGCCGGTACATTTTTGCTCCCTATAGTCATTGGTGACATTACCCCTAGCCAGTGATGGGTGCTCAATAACTGGGGGTCAGTTATACTTGGCTAAATAACAATCGATGTTAGTTCCCATCACCTTAAACCCACAATGTCCGAAAAAATGAGTTTCTGACAACATGGCGATGTGTCTTAAAAATGGGCTTCATCGTAGGTCCATGGCCCGGCCGCTCCCGAAAAATCCAAGATAACAGATTTGTTGCGGCTCTCAAGATCCCTAATTCCAGGAAGTTTTGTTTGGATATCTTGTGTTTGTAGCTACGAGGAGGGGGCTAAGCTTTTTCGGACGTAGGTTGCTTTGACTTGTCGCAGGTCACAGACTTCATCTGACTTGAACTCGAAATTTACACCCAAGGCGTAAAAAGACCAATGAAAGGGCATTCAAAATTTCGTGCTGCTGCGTTTTTCGTCTTCTCGCATAGACGAAAAAACCTTTGGGTGGTGGTCATTCCCTGAGCCCTGCAGGATGAGAATTAATTTATGGCTTTGGAAAACGACGTTACAATGCTGTCACTAGATGCTAAGTAAGAAACGTAGAGGTCGTGTTGGACGACGTGTCGCAAGTTGGCGTGATCATGAGTTGTGAGTTGAAACAGCACAAGAAGAGCCAAATCTGCGTAAATACTACGATAGCATTGTTAGCGTCTAACCCTCATTATCATCAGTCTAGACATAACACCATATCCGAAAGCTACAAAATTCCACCAGGTTACTTTAGGATGGCTTTTCCTGTTCTTATCGCATGACACCAGATACATTTAACAGTGATTTTTAGTCTCATACCAGGTTCAAAGCTTCTACTTCTAGATTTGAATAATTGCTTGCGCGATTGCCTGGGGTACCTTAACCCTATTCCCGTACTTTTGACGCTAGCACACATTTCCGTATGGGGGTGGGTGGGTGGTAGCATTCCCCCCCCCCCCCAAGATCTCAATGACGGTTAACGGTCTCAGTAACAGTAACGGTTCCGTCGTTTTCAACGGAATGTCACCGCCGTCAATCTTTTTCACAGTGCGCTCGACAGCGACGAGCACGGCGTACTCCGTCGAGTGTTTTGGCCTGCAGGCTTACTGAGAAAAGTTGAGCAGGTCACATTCTTGGAGATGCACACACAGTTGACTGCAGGCCGCTTGTTTCTGAGTTCTGGACAAAACACTGAGTATGGAAATAGGCCTGTTATTGGAGGGGGTGAAGGATCTCCAGATATCAAAATCGGAACGACGCACGCGACTTTTTATTGCTCCGGGAATACTTAAGTCACAAGTGACAAATTTATGAGTCGCAAAAGGTGAGGCCCAATGGCTACACGGATAACATTCTCGTACAGCTGCAAGCGAGACGTCGTGAAGGCCCACGGCACACGAAGAGGTCACGCATCTGATGCAGGCGAGCAGTTCAGAGAGCGTGGCTGACGTGACGGTGAAACGGCCACGGTCGGCGGTCGAGGGCACTTCTGTCCGCTGGTGATGTGGTCGCGAAGACTGGCAGATACGCGGGAGCCGGCGGAGGCAGAGTAGCGATTGAAGCTGTCAGCCGCCGCCTCTGCATTCGCGGGGCTCACTGTCGATGCACTTTCGGGCGGTGCCGCGCTCGACGTGAACTTTCGAAAGGTCGGCCGGAAACCGCGCCGGTCGCCGGCCGCCGTCTCATCGCACAAGAAGTCGCATCCGGGCGCGAATACGGTTAAACTGCGGCACTGCATAGCTTCCACTCGTGACACAAGATCCCTGAAAAACACTCCGGTTTTTGGTATGATGTTGCGTTGCTTCTTTCCAGTGCATGCCATAGCACACCCGCGCCCGGTCACCCGTGGCCGTCGCCTCGAGTCGCCCAGCGCTGTAATCGCGTCACGACATGTTTCCGGAGGCCACTGTTTACCCACGTGCAGCCATGGCCGGCGGCGGTGCCGGGCGGGACTCTGAGGGGAACCCCTGACAGCCATCATGGCTGCAGACCCCCCGCGCTCCGCTCTGCCCCGCCCCGCCCCGCCCCGCCCCGCCAGGCATCACGGCAGCGGGGGCCCACACCTTCCTCGCCGTCAGACACTCCAGCTGCAGACAGACCGCCACGCCACTATCGCGATAACTGCCGCCGGCCGAGCCGCTGGCCGAGCGACGCGGCAGCTCGGCTCTGGGTCCAGCATGGGCAGATCCACGATTTCGTCAAAGGGGGCAGGGGACAAATGGTGAACGCGGTGCCCCATCTCGGTCGTTCCCTCCCCATTTTCTGTTGCTGAAATGTGAATAAACGTCGATCTGCTCGGGTTCAGTAGCAATGTTTGATGGAATTTTGCGTTTCTTTCTATATAAAGTAACAAAAAAGTTTCATGCGCGTCACCTTATCTGAAAGAGTTTTACGTTTTGTTCCCCTACAAAGTGGCCGAAACATGAAAACAACGACGGGATTTCAGGTGGCTGCGTCCCTCCCTCTCTTTGAAATGTGTCTGCAAATGTTTGAAATGTGTGACCTTTGATGACTTTGACCCTTATTGACCCTGGCTTTGGTCTTGGTACATCCATCACTTACGTCCGACGTCGCGTGATTGTGTTCAAGCGGTAATGTTGGGTACAACGTTAGTCATTTCACAAAGTTCCAATTTGTCAGCGACAACCGTCGTTTTCGTTATGTTTGCCTGACTTCAAATGCTGGAAATTTCAATCATTGTCGGCTGATTTTCAATTTTTCTGCGTCAATCGACAAGTTCTTCAGTTGCCATAAACGTCACAAAGTGGCAGCAACCAGCTCTAACCCGTTCCCGAGATACTCAAGAAAAACAGGCGGGGGGCACAAAAAGACACCCTTTCCGTGCGCGTGTTGGGAAGATTCCCTCTCCGTGCGTATTTTCACTCATGGGTGCCGAGTAAACGGATATTCACTCACGAACCAATGGTCACGATGACCATTTTACAAAAAACAAAAAAAAACATAGATAAATAGCCCAGTGTCAGCAGAACAACGAACAATGACACACTTATTCGCTTAACCCTATTCCCGGAGGGCTACACGGTATGGCCGATTCCCGGCGCGGGGGGGGGGTGGATTCGAACCCCCTGAAATCTCGAGAACTACACATCCGATTTTACTGCAACAGGCGGCAATTGATTTGCGATGACGTAAACTACGCTTTTAAAAAAGGAACTTTCAAAATTTTGGCGCGAGAATTGCCGTGTCTTTAACTCAACGTTTCGGCGTATATATTGAACAGATCTGAGAAATTAGACGTGTTTCGACATCCGCGGACCTTTATTTGTGCGCTGGTGCCTTTACCTATGCGTTATTAGTCACAGCCCTTGAGATTCAGGCCATTTCTCGGTCTCATGCAGTCGGCTATGAGAAAACATATATAGGGCGTAAATTGCTTACATATCATCTAAAACTAAAAAATGAGACCAGCTTCGAGCTCTACTGGTCACAAGCTTTCCAACGGTATGCTTATTTTTGTCGTGCGACCAACCGTTCGTGAGTTAGAAAGGGGGCGGCCAACTGCCCCCCCCAGTCGCGCATTTTCGAAACCGACCGACGGTCGTGCGCGGGTTAAGACAGTTGAAGCATGCATGACGTGAAACGGTCATTCATTACGGAAACTGAACCCGTCACCGCCTGGGGGTGTCAAATAGAGCACCCCCCACAGTTTTTCGTGAGAAGCTTCTGAACCAGTAAAGACAGCCCAACCAAACTTTCAATGGCTATTATTCAATCAGTTCTACACATTTCGACACCAAAACCATTGTAATGCTAGGTGAGGTCACAGAGATATGACGTCATAAATGAACCCTTGCATGCATGTTTTCAGCTCTTCGGGCGGTGACGCGAACATGCTTGGTTTTTTTATAATATTCTCGAATATATTGTATCGACTATCTGGATTTATATTAGACATGGTCCCCGAAAGGATATGCAACCGTGACACGTCAACATTAAAGGTCATGGTAGGTCACATGCATGATGACAATTGGACTGATTTGCATTGAGGGTGATGAAAGTGGTTGCCGCTGACCTTCCCCGTCGTTCAAGCCAGACAAGCAAATACCCTTCAACAAAGCTCGCTAAATGCAACGTGAGGTCATGTCAGGTCACGTCATAGGCTGATGTCAAAACCAAAGAAATACATAGTTGTCTGTGGAAGACTGTTCAGTGGTAGCAACGAAGCACTATTGTTCCTAGTCACAAAAGGAAAAATGACTTCATGACCTGACCTGGCTTTACCTTGACCCGATAAGAAGCACAAAGAGTAAATTTCATTGACAGGAGATGTCGTTTCAGTTCTGTACTTACGCGGTTAACAATCTCAGCGAGTAATGGTTGCTCTTTGTCAGGAAGAGTAATGCAACTTTATCTAACCTAGCCTATAATGACCTTGACTGGATGAAAAACAGGTAATGCGAAAGTGATCATCAGAAGGTTTCACGTCTGTTCTTTTCGTCAAACAGCTGTGAGTTAGTATCAATCTTTAGCATGTGAAGTAAAACCAGTATTTCACCTGACCTAGGCTGACCTCGACCGGACACTTTTTTACACTTTGGCATACGTATGATGTAGAAGATTGTGACATTTCGTTTGGTACCCAGTTGAAGGCTCTTAGACCAGTGTTGCCGATGATATGGTGTACAGACCGGAGTCAATTTTTCTGACGTCATGCGTTTTGCGTGCCGTGTAACGTCACCAGTCACGTGACCAGGGCTAACATAGTATTTTGTGAATCGCAAGACTCAGGGCTATCGACTGGTGGTAGACCGATTCAGGTCTGACAACTAGATCCTGAGATAACAGGAGGGGAGGATGCCCTTTCTGACAGCCCCAGTCGGTCACAGTTGTAAAAACATGCCGGGCGGTGCCAGGTTATTATACGGCGTTATCTATCTACCGACCTTGCACCGATGAAGTGTTAGCTAAGATCTGGTAAGCGCGCAGGGAAAACTTATAAGAATAGCTAGCGTGTTGCGGCCGGCTGCACATCACTACGAGTCAGTGAGAAGAAAACAGATAGGATACGAACATTAGAGGGAGAAGGCCGAGTTTTAGTCATCTAGCAGACAAAGTTAAGTCGTGCTCCCCGGCCTGGCCCTGCCTTAGCGAATTCCGAGGACTAACAACCGACACGCTGCGAGATTCTCGTCGAGAAAGTTCGCAGCCCCGAAACTGCACCAGGCGAACGAAGCTGCCAAATGGGCCGCGGTGCGGCGGGCTGCTTTCCCGAGATTCAATGCTGATCGGATGAACAAAGCTGAAAAGCGTGAAGACTCCCTATTGTCGAGCTGACCAGACGTCAAGCTGATGACGAGTGAGGGCGACGCGGATGCCGGAGCGACATCGACGTCTCGACTGGTCGCAACTAAGGCCCCCGGGCGATGTCGTCCAAGACAGCCAGCGATACAAAGCCTCCGGGCCTCGGGACACTCGGCCGACCTCGGCTGCATGCCGCCGGCGAACGAGGACGATTCGACGCAGTTCAGCTTCCTCTCCAGACGCTAGTGTTTAGTCTCGGGCTGCAGCGGCCGGAGGCGGGACTCTTGAAGGGAAGTTCCTGCTCTACCGAAACGATCTGCGGCACTGCCGCACCGCTGCAGACGATGCACAATGCAGACCCCTCCCCTTCCCCTCCCCTGGCGGCCGGCGACTGACCCCTCTGACCCCGACCGGCGCCCGCGGGTGAAATGCGCAGCGCCGGGACCGTGGCGGCGGCGGTGGCGGCCTAGCGGTCCGACCCGCGCTGGCACCAGCTATCCGGAACTTCGCCCCGGCCTCAGGACCAGAGCAGCATGCGCGAGCTGTTGTGGCTTTGGCTTGAGCATGTGCATATCGGCGTGTCCAGGCTATCGTGTAAACTAAACTAAAGGCTATCGTGTCCGCCCCGGCTTTTTCAACAGAGGGTTTTTGTATAATTTTTTTCGGTAGAGTTTGCTAAGAAACATACGAAAGGCATTGGCGTAGCCAGAGGAGTTACAGGCAGGCGCGCAGCCAAAAGAAAAAAAAACAAAAGAAAAAAAGACGGGAGGCTAGGAATTTTTGGAGCCTTCCTCAGGTTATGACGCGTTTTAATGCGGTCATGGTAACAGATGAACAATGAAAATTTGCAGTTTTCTCGCCGTAAATTTCCGAAAGGCTGGCAGGTATGCCAGCCTGGTCTAAATTCCGGCACCTGGGTCAGACCTGATTCGGGAGGCATTGTCCCCCTGGCTGCGCTACGGCTTGCAGGGATGCTTTTCGCAACCCTGGCATTTGTCGTCTTGTTCATGCACGCACATTTATTGAAAAGCGAGACCAGTTGAGTGAGATAAAAGGTTAATAGACTTATTTCTCCAGAAAATTTGCAATAATTTACACTCAGTATTCATCGCACGTTGGCGCAACTACTGTAACAGCAGCCAAGCCTTCTCTTGCAATTCTAGACAGCAAGCTGTCGCTGAAATTCGTCTCACTGGATATTGCCTGAGACACGTACCAACGAGTGCCTGTTGCGCTGCTGACGTCACTCACGAACGCTGACAGCGCGGACAGAGCCCAGTATGCGGCTCGTGACCTTGGCACGTCGCGGGCATCTTTTCCACGACACGTACCATTTCCGGCCCTTCCAGGGCCGTCGTTTTCAGGCAGACTCTCTAGCTCAGGGACGTAGCCAAGAGGAAGGATGGGGCCATGCCCCCCGAGCCAAGCGGTCTACACTAGGTATATAGCGATTTCGCAGGAATACGTAGTAGAGATCGTATATACGTTCCAAAGCAAATATTGTATGTTTTCCTCTGCGTTAAAGAGAGGTAAACTATTTAAAATTCCTACATCTCCATACAAATTTAGTGATGTATTCGGTGGCATATGACAAATTTGACATTTGACCCCTCCCTGAGGAAAATCCTGGCTACGCGCCTGCCCCAGAGTTGAACTCTGAGGCAGATTCGTCGTCAGCCGCCGCAGGAGCAGCCCGCTGATGGCGCGGCGGTCTGTGCAGGAAGAGCCGGACGCTGAAGATCTACTCCAGCGGTGGGCAGGTCGGCAGGTCGGCAGTCCGACCGTTCAGAGCTCACAGGCGCACTTTGCGCTCCTGTGTGACCTCCGACCATACGCAGTATTTTGGCAAAAGAACAAGAACGTGCTCGAAGTACATTGATTTTGGCCCGTATTTGCGAAATAGTATGTCTCTGCCGATTTTTCCTTCAAATATTTTCAAAATGCTTTAAGATTTCAAACATTTAGTTCCAGTGCATGAGTAGGAATATGTCTGGCTGCACTCTGGCAACAAAATGATCATAGTAATGTCTAAATTCAGCCTGCCCTTTTCCAATGAAGCATGGATTGCACTATTCATCCTTCGAATAGTCTAATTTCAACATAAATTTAATTTAGCGGCAGAAGAAATTGCACTGGTGAACGATGTTCACTGGCCAGGGCTGTGACTATGACTATTTGGTCAAGGCTGTAATTTTGGAAAATGTTTCAAGATGATTGAAAACCAATTCATGACAGTTTTCGCAATATCTGAAAAGGATGTTATTTTCCTAATGCAATGTTTCTGTCAAGCCTTGCAAGACCATTTAAAGGAATGTGTGTGTTGGCAAAACCATAAAACATTCCAGAGCCATAAAACTGCTTAATCTTCACCTGAATGTCATAACCAATCACAAGGAAAAAACCTGCTGGCCATGGCTTAACAATATGGAGTGGATAGGAGGCCCTGCACCCCTAGTATTCAGAAAATTAAAATTGGCCTTATGACGACACTGCAAAGAAACGGCCTGTAATTATGTGTGGACCTTCCAACCGTTACTTGAAATCTCTAGTCATGCTGATAGCCTCACCTGCAGGAAATGCAAAACATGCAATGGGTCTTCCTCCTGTCTCGCCCCAAACATTGTGTTGGCAACCTGGGCACTGCCTACACAAATCCAGCATTTGCTCCCGAATAAGTCACAAAAACAATGTTATCTGTTCAACTAAGAAATATTATCGTCCTATTCGCCATCTTTTCGTCACTAAAGCAACTGAGGCGCCTATGTAAGTCTCCCAAATGGTACATCATGATTCATTATATCATATTCATTCACGGTCAGGTAAAATGTCTTCCTAAGCACTGGCGGTAGTACAATCACATGTCTTTGCTTTCTGTGCTTGACTTAACCCGCGACATCAAGGGGGGGGGGGGCGAATCCGACCCACCGTCTCCGTATTTTCCCAATACAATCTGAACCACTTGACGTGGCACAGCCAACTGTTCTTCACATTCTGGCAGCAAAACGAAGTTTGGGTCAGATAAGGTCACGAAATTATGACGTCATTACGAAACCTCTGCACGTCGTTTTCCGAGTTCAGCCGAGGATGAAATCTTAGCTTGCAGCGCGTTGCCAAAATAAACTGTGACTTTTGTCCGTCTTAAGTGACTGAAAACGACAACCAAGGAATACGCGTATTATAACGCTGCTGGAAAAAAAGGCTTGAAAGGTAACCTGGATCCTACGTGACCTCCTGAATGGGACATTGCTATTTATACATTACTACTAGTCTTAAGAATGAAACCACACGAAGAATGTAGGTGCTTTTCTCACGAAAAGCTTCTACCATGTTGATGTCTGAGCTCCCAGAACCCGAGGAATGGCAAACGAAAAACCGGAGGGGGCAGATTCTGCCTCTCCCTGCGAAGGGTAGGGCTAAGGGGCCTAAAACGAACCTTAACAATAATGAAGTATTCTAAGTTCTGTACACAAGCAAATCAGCGTTTTCGATTACACCATGATCCATCAGAGTTCGACGTAATGTCAAAATTGTCAGTGATGTCGCTTTAGGATTTTGACTTCAAATGACCTTGGCCCAAGAAGAAATACGGTGAGGAAGACACTGACAAGGTGGGTCGACAACTAGGTCGTCATATTTAGTAAGACTGAGAAAGAGCAATGAAGATGAACCGATGAAGACCGTACTGATATCGTGACTTCTCCATGGTATTCTCTCAGGAAAGAGATGGTCAGTGATCTGTCAAGATAATGGCCTAAAAATTCAGGCTTTGCACAAAACGTTCAAAACTCGACTATGCAATGTTTCAGAGCGATCGAAAAAGACGTTGTGGGACAGCTTACAAAAAAGTCAGGCGTTTGCCCCACTCTCCCCCCCCCGAACAAATGCGAGTTCATTTACACGAGAAACGCAGCCGTTTCCTCCTTTTAGATTTATCATCCGTTCTTTTTATACCATTTTGATTACCTTGCAGTGTTTTCTGCTTTCTGAGTCGTGCCTTCTTCAGGGCGGCCATGTTTTCTTCAGCTTTTGTCAGAATCTGAGCAATATCGTCAGTTTTGCCGACAACGTTCATTTGAATTTCGATTGATTCTAAGTCGTGCCGATTGTAACACGCAAGCCTGACGTCAAAAATGTCCACGAAGTTGCTAGTAATACAGCAGTATTTAACGCTATTCCCGGAGGACTAGACGGTATGGCCGATTTCTGACAAGAAAGTATGGCGGATTCGCCCCCCCCCCCACCTGAAATCCCGAAAACCAAACATCGAATTTGATCGGAACAAACGGCAATCGGTTTGTCTTGACGTAAACTAAATGTTCCTAGAAACAGGTTTTGCGAATTTTGAAACGGGTGGATACAGGGGGAAAAACGTCAAAATATGGCATTTTTGGACTTTTTATAACTCTTTTGCTCTTTGGCCGATTTTGATCAAATTGGCGTGAGTCGAGAGATTACGGATGTTTCTTTTACGATTGGTCCATACATTTGAAATTTTGGGAGAATTCATAGGCATTGACAGGGTTTTAAGAAGGATTAGTTTTTCAAAAACTGAATTAACAAAAAAGTTGAAAGCACTTTTTAGCTTTCACTAGTCATGTCATGCTCAAGAAGTACAAATCGTGTTACATTGTTCGTATAATGTTGGCATATGCGGTTGCAGGGACATGAAAAGGGTGAGGGACTGTCATGGTCACATGGCCATCAGTTTCACTTTCGACCTTTGACCGTAAATGAGCTCCAATGACCTTGGAATCACTTGGAAAAATCTTGTGTGCATTTCATATTGTTTGAAAGCGTTTCCAATCATTTGAATTTACTTTATTTCTAAATTCCATTTCACGCCTGTTGTGATATAGGGTACGCGCACTGACATTTTACGTCATAGCTCCATGACTCGACCTGATATCACGCTGAAACTTGATACACAAGTAAAGGGCACCATTCTACGTGAGGTATAATCATAAGTAAGTAAGTAGAGCTACATAAGTAGAGGGTATCTTTATACGTCATATATATTCCGGGTTTGGCATTTAAAAAATGGCGCCAAAATTATTATTATGAAACGAAACTTTGATATTTGACCTTGACATGACCTTGTGAAGTGATATCAAATGATAAAATTCCATTTGCATGTTTGCACAAGTATTTATCCATACATCATCAAAAACTTTAGGTTCTGTGTAAAAAATGCTATTGTTGCCAGACATTTTGCTTGTCCCTCAACAGCGTTAAAAATGGCCTGAGGTATCTCCTAAAAATGTTGCCTGGCCCCGCCCCTGAGCAAAACAGAATTACAAAATTTCGCTCCAGTACGGATAAAAATAAATAGAAAAATCCACCAAGTTTAGTTAAGTTGCCTAAAAAATCCTGGAATTGGCTACCAAAAAACCCTAGGCGGGGCGGATTCAGTCCTCTTGCCGGCAATTGAGTTAACATGTATTTCGAATGTTCTCGTGTTGTTGCTATCATTAAATGATCTGTCATTAAATAATTATGTGTATTATATATGTGTTATTATACATATTAATGTTATCTAAAGATTTGTTTACTGTATTTAAGAAGAAACAACTGAAAAATACCAGTCTCTGAAGTTAACGCACAACGTCAAACTTCGTCTCAAGAACATAGCTGTTCACCCGTTAGAGAAGCTTTGGTGCGGTCACCTTCACAGTTCTGCCGTTCATTGGAGGCGAGCTCTTCTCAGTAGCCAATGGGAGGGCTCCACGGCTGATGACGCATGTGCACTGAGCGCCACCCCCCACCCCCCGGCCTGGGTATATAGACAGATAGCCGACAGCGCCCACCTCAGTCTTCAGGCGGAAGAGACTACTGTCTGGAGCTTTATCTCCACTGCCAAGTCAACAGTAAGTACAACCAATTTTGGCAAGCCAAAGTCTGGCATCGTTCTGCGTACCGGCAGGATGCTGTGCTGTTTTACTGCTATTGTGCCTTTCGTTTCCGCTAGTTACGAGAGAGGTCGTTGACCTGGTGACCATGAGACAAGGACTCTTCAGCGAGGAGACAACAAACCAAATTGGGCGGCAGGCGGATCCTCGCCACAACTGTTTTCGGAGGCCAATAACCTGGCATCCCCTGAGCACCGAATCATGAATTTTCACGAGAATATAAGTCACCTCTTCAAATTCTGTTTATTTTTTTTTGCAATATCTTTCCTTGCGACTTCTTTCTTCCACTGAACTGTTTCGGGAAATGCCGAAAAATGTTATCAGTATTTTTTATTGCAAGACTCGCGTTGCAAAACCCATAGAATGAACCTAAAAGTAATAATGCGCCAAGCAATAACAAACCAGTCCTCTCTCATACCCCCAGCCCTACATGGCGCCATATTCCTTTCACGACCCGACGAGCGGTGTGATTTTCTTCGTGAATCACGTGATGCTGTCGAACATTTGTTTCTGCGCCAAGCAATACCAAAAACCTCGCTCATAACTCCCTCTTTATGCCGTCATGCTGCTTTCGTGACTGAAAGAGCGGTATAATTTTCATTGTGAATCACGTTATGCTGTCGAACATTTGTTTAACCGATTTCTGCGTGTTTCCAGTAGACAATGCCGACCGACAAGGAAATGGGCAAGCAGGCGGTGGACAACCGAGCCAACCAGCTGAATCCCAACCACCCGACCTACCAGAGCGGGGCGAATCGACATACGGGAAACGCCGACACGTTCGGCAAGCCCGCGGCCGACAACCGCTCGAACCAAATGAACCCGAACAACCCCAACTACCAGGGAAAGAAGTGAGTCGACACTGGAGAGACTGTCGACCAGTCGTGGGCACGGCAACAGCAGCTGCACTGCGTTGCAGTGCGTTGGCTTGCTAGACGTGAGTGTATTAACTGGACTCTTTGCTGTGTCTTCATTGTGGATAAAACTTCGTGGTTGTCTCGCGTGATCGCAAAATGACAGATTTGTCAGTGTTCGGTGACAAAACATCCAGAATGTTAATCTCTGCTGTGCCTGCTTGTTGAAATGCAGAAATGAGCAATAAAAATCACTCTCGTCAAAGACATTTTTCTCCTGAACTCGAACTGAGTGAAAACGATGGCTCAATGTCGAAACGAGTAACCAGTTACGCAGGCTAACTACATCATGTCGCCGTAACAGTGATGGTTCAGGGATCCTACAATGGCGGAGACTGCGATCATCTATTGATATTGACGATACTTAACATCTGGGAACGGGTAATCATGCTACATAATATCTGGTCGCGGATGCTAACTCTACCCATTGCCTGATGACGAGGATGGCTTCGAAACTGATGGCGATCGCGTCAAAATGGTGATAGCTTTTACTTTTAAGTGCAAATAGAGCAGGTAAATATTGGTAACTTAAAGAGTAAATCAAGACATCACACCATGCACGATGAACGCAACACATATCACACATTCGATGGTGTTAGGAAACTGCAATCCTTTCCTTGTCATGATCCAAATTTCTCGACCGACATACACATTTCCAACATACACAAATCGCATGTGCACAGAATTCTTCCCGGCTTTTTGGGAAACGAACAGAGTGCGTCCAAGCAATCTCAGCAGGCCCATACAGTCGCAAAGAAAACAAGGTTCGTCTCGGAATTTCTGGAACAATGTTCTACGTCATCGTCGAACGCACGTGCCATTTCGACTTTTCGACTTCGACCCACGACAAAGCTTTTATCCCAACAGACTTCGGTGCAGGAAAGCAACTTTTCAAATGGATCAGTGATGTTCGTTCACGCAGTGGAGACTTCGTGGTGTCCAATCTCTGGATGTGCTTAGTCAACATTGGAGCTGCCGAGGCACCGTCAAACGAATGTAAAACTACATCCATGCCTCGGTGCTTCTTACAGTTGACAGTTTCACATAGGTCCGGTAAGCCGTCAATACTTGGGCTGCACGACAGTTATGCGAGCTTCACAGTGACGAAATACCGTGACGGCCGACCGGTAATGTTCGGGCCAAGGACGGAAACTGTCGTCAGCTCAGCGGCTTTTGAGTTTCCGCTCCAGGATTGTCCTCAAGCGAAACCGAGACGCCTTTTCGGCCATAATCCTAGTACTGCTGAGACGTCGCCGTGGGCTACTAGAACCATATCGCCGTGTTTCGCTTGTTTCGGGAAAACGTCTTGTGTTAGGCATGCCGAACTTTCGAAACCTGTGCCCCAGCATTGTTTGCATCACAATTTCCCCTTTGTGCTTTTCGCAAGAGAACAGGATATTTATCTGTCTGTTTCAGTGTTTTGCATCCCAAAAATCGCAAGCTGCGTCGTACTTATGATACTTTTTGTGGCCATTATCGAGCTGTTGAAAAACACCCATGGAAAAATAGGTCTAACATCGAAACGATTGTCGCCAGAATAATAGTCCGGAAGAGAGAGAGTTTGCAAACTAGTGCACTGCGAACATAAACATGTACAACTGCAAAAATTTAGCCAAGTTGTAATGTAGGTATCAATGACAACTACATGATTCGTTACCCAGTGGTAAAGAACTTATCAGCCTCCGGGAAGGTTATGGCCGGACTGGGCCGATCAGTTCGATTTTTTCGCTAGATGAAGCAAGGCTCAATCTGCCTTCGGTCTCGCTAGTATTCATAGCAGTTCGTCACGTCACCAAACCTAAACAAGGAAAAGAATCATTATCACCTTTTGCTTGGGCAGTCATTGTTCCATGACGCGTTTAAGGGGACTAAATTCAGAGCAACTGAGAGAAAAGTGTGTTTTGTATGCACCGATATCGCCCGAAAATGCTGACGGCCGCTGCGGCGGCAGGCCGTATTTCGCACGCTGGCACACGGCAGTGGAAAAATAAGCCCAGAAAACTCAAACTCCACTCCGAGCATCGTCCTCAGATTTGTCGGCTGATGAATGAAAATACCAGTGATGATTTACGCCAAATTTTGTTCAGTTTCCGCTAGCGGACCATAAGTCAGAAGGGCGTTTCTAGAAACCTCCCTCCCAGCATTGCCAAGGTTGCTTGGGAGTCCACCAAAGCAACGGATGACCTGGCACTGACTGTGATATTTTCCCCATCTTTGCGGGGAGGGGGCATTCTCCCTCCCCCCATCTGGAGACTCAGTGGTGTAATTTGGCATTCAAACGACAATCGATGACCTGCAACATGACACCCCAAATTTTCATCATTTACGGATGACGTTGTAGATCACGCCACAGGTCAGGCCAACAAACTTCATCTGGTGACTATTTGCTGCCACCTTTAGAAGTATACAATATGGCGAAAATATATGATTCCAATTAACGAACGGCTTTCAGTATACCAGCAGACACTGTATTGTTATAAACACACACTCACACACACACACACACACACACACACACACACACACACACACACACACACACACACACACACACACACACACACACACACATATATATATATATATATATATATATTCACATCAGTAACAGATCAAAAATATTTTAGGCTCAACGTTTCGGCCAAGAGTCATGTCAGGAGACAACAGTTCTTTTAAGAACAGTTTTCATGACCTGAAAAATGTGATTTCATGCAATCGTACATGAACATGTTTCACGAATCCAAGCCTCATTTGACGTGATTTTGTGTCTCCAGATTCATAAACGTCGGAAACTAGGAATATAAGAAAACTCCACCAGGAAAAATCCTCGCACGATTACATGGAATAGTTCAGGAACTACGGAGGTTGAGCTTCATGAATGAAAACAAGGAAATGAAGCATTTTAACCCTATTCCCGGCAGGTGGGCTGAATCTGCCCCCTCCCCCCTCGGGTTTTTTGCTGGCCAATACCAGGCTTTTTAACGCAGCTTTACGAACCTTAGTGGCTTTTCATAGCTATTCTTCTTACGCGCCGTGACAAAATTTCAAAATTCTATTTCGCTCAGGGGCGGAGCCAGGCAACGTTTTTGGGAGGCACCTCAGGCCATTTTTGGCCATGTTGAGGGTAAAAGGAAAATGTCTGCCAAAAACAGAGTTTTTAAGATAGAGCTTAAAACTTTACATGGATGTATAGCTAAATAGCTGGGCAATGTGCAGATGTAATTCTGTACATTTGAGGTCACTTTACAAGGTCAGGTCAAGGTCAAAATTCAAAACGTGTTTTTTGCAATAATTTCGACGCCATTTTTTCAAATGCCAAACCCGAAATGTATATGACCTAGAACGGTACCCTCTACTTGTGTATCAAGTTTCAGCTTGATATCAGGCTGGGTCACGAAGCTATGAAGTAAAATGTCAGTGCGCGTACCCTATATCGCAATAGCCATAAAATGAAATTTTCGAAATAGAGTAAATTTAAATGATTGAAAACGTTTACAAATAATACTAAATACACACGAGATCATTCCAAGTGACCCCAAGGTCACTAGAGGTCATTTAAGGTCAAAGGTCACAAGTTGATCTGAAGAACGTGTGACCATGAAAGTTTCCCTTTTTCATGTCCCTGACACCGCCTATGCTAACATTATACGAGCATTGTGATGCGAGTTGTACTTTTTAGCATACCATGACTAGCAGAAGCCAAAAAAGTGTTTTTGCGCCTTTTTCTTCATTCAGTTGTTAGAAAACTAATCCTCCTATTTTTGGAACCCTGTGAATGCCCATGAATATTCTGAAAAATTCAGCTTTGTGTACCCATGGTAAAAGCCTTATCCATAATCTTTCGATTCATGCCGGTTTCATAGAAATCGGTCCATAGGCAACGGAGTTATAAGAAGCCAAAAAATACCCACCATTTTGTCGTTTTTGCTCCCTGTATCCACACATTTCAAAATTCTGAAAATTTCTTTTTATAAAAATGTACTTCACGTCATGGCAAATCGATTGCCATTTGTTGCGATGTAGTCGGATGTGTAGTTCTCGAGATCTCAGGGTGGGGCCAAATCCGCCACCCCCCGCCGGGAATCGACCATACCGTCTAGCCCTCCGGGAATAGGGTTAAGCCCATCCAGTGTTTCAGGAAACCACCCTTGGCAGACGGTCGTAAAAATTCCTCTTTAGGTCATAAGTAGTTTATTTCCTTTCGCAAACATGGCATTTTAATGCTTGGCTGGAAACCAAAGAGTCAAATCTAGCTGATAGGCGGGGCAGGCAGCTTATTTCTAATGAATAAATGTATTTTTTCCTAAAAAAATAAAAAAACACAATCAACAGTGTTGATACACCGAGTTAGATGTCAAGTCTTAATGTTAGCCTCAAGGCTAACCTAATGTAGCAATCGCCCCTCCCCCCACGGTTTTTTCGCCGCCAAAGCCAAATAATTCCAGATGTCAAGCTGAAATGATCCAAATGATTGTCATGATCCAAATTTCTCGACCGACATACACATTTTCGAGCATACACAAATCGCATGTGCACAAATGACTTACAGGCCTTTTGGAAAACGAACAGAATGCGTCCAAGCAATCTCAGCAAGCCAATACACTCGCACAGAAAACAGTTTACGAGGCTCGTCTCAGAATTTCCGGAACAACGTTCAACGTCATCGTCGAACGCACGTGCCATTTCTGCTTTTCGACTTCGACCCACGACAAAGCTTTCATCCCAACAGACTTCGGTGCAGGAATGCAACATTTTCAAATGGATCAGTGATGTCCGGTCATGCAGTGAGGACTTCATGGTGTCCAATCTTTGGATGTGCTCAGTCAACACTGGAGTTGCCGAGGCACCATCAAACGGACGTAAAACTACACCCGTGCCTTGGTGCTTCTTACAGTTGACAGTTTCACAGAGATCTGGTAAGCCGTCAATACTTGGACTGCAGAACAATCATGCGTGCTTTGCGGTGCGAAATACCGTGACGGCTGAGCGAGAATATTTCCGCCAAAGAGGGACTGTCGCCGGCTCAGCGTCTTCTGAGTTTCCGCTCCAGGATTGTCCTCAAGCGAAACCGAGACGCCTTTTCGGCCATAATCTTAGTACTGTCGAAACGGTGCAATGAGCTCCTAAAGCCATATCTCCGTGTTTCGTTTGTTACGCGAAAACGACTCGGGTTAGGCGTGCCAAGCTTTCGATACCTATGCCCCAACAATGACCACATCATCATTTTCCCTTTGTGTTTTTTCGCAAGAGAACAGGATATTCATTCGTCTGTTTGAGTGTCTTGCTTCTGAAGAGTTGTAAGCTTAACCGTACCCATGGTATTGTTCACTTCTGTCAATGAGCTGTTGAAAAACACCCATAGGAAAATAGGTCTAAGGTCTAAAACGACTGTCACCAGAGTCATGGTCTGGTAGAGAAACTTTGCAAACTAGCGCACGGCAAATGTGAATATGTACAACTGGAAGAATTTAGCCATCCTGAAATTTAGCCATTAATGAGAACTGCATGATTCCTTACCCAGTGGTCAAGAAGTTACCAGACTCCAGGAAGGTTATGGCCGGGCCGGGCGGGTCAGTTTGATTTTTCTGCTAGGTGAAGTAAGGTTCAATCGGCCTTCGGCCTCGCTAGGATATAAAGCAGTTCGTCACCGTGCCTAGACGCGCGAAACTATCATTACTATCATTAGCATGACTAGTCATTGCTTTATTCCGCGTTTAAGAGGAATAAATAAAGAGCAGCTGAGAGAAAAATACATGATTTGTGCACTGATGTCGTCAAAAACACTGACGGGAGGTTTTTTCGGCGGGGCGCTGCTGCGTCGGGCCGTGTTTCGTACGCGGGCGCACGGCGGCCGAAAAATAAGCCCAGAATAATGTTAGCCTTAATGCTAGCATAATGTAGCAATGCCCTCTCCCCGTTTTTACCTCCGCCAAAGTCAAACCATTGCAGATCTCAGTCTGAAATTTAGTGACTTCACCGCATTCCCGCAAGGCTAGACGATATGGTCGATTCCTGGCAGGGGGGGGGGGGCGGATTCTCCCTTCCCCGCTGAGATCTCGAGAACTACACATCCGATATCATCGCAACAAATGGCAATCGATTTGCCATGACGTGAACTACAGCTATAAGCTATAGTTCACGTCAGGAAGAACTTTGAAGCAGTTCGTCATATCGCCGTGCCTAGACAAGCGAAATTATCATCATTATCATTAGCATGAGTAGTCATTGCTTCATTAAGCGTTTAAGAGGAATAAATTGGGAGCAACTGAGAGAAAAATACATGATGTGTGCATTGATGTCGTCCGAAAACGCTGACGGGAGGTTTTTTTTCGGCGGGGCGCTGCAGCGTCAGGCCGTGTTTCGTACGCGGGCGCACGGCAGTGGAAAAAGCCCAGAAAACTCAAACTCTATTCAGAGCATCGTCTTCAGACATGGCGGCTGATAAATGAAAATACCGGTGATGATGTACGCCAAATTTTGTTCAGTTCCCACAAGCAGACAATAGGCTGGAAGAGCGTTTCTAAAAACTTCCCCCCACCCCACTTCACCACTGCGAAGATGAATGGGGAGTCCATCAGTGCCACGGATGATCCGACACAGACTTCAATATTTTTCCCGGTCATTGTAGGGGCGGGAGTATTTGTTTACCCCCTTGCCATTTGGAACTCAGTGGTGCAATTCGACAGTCCAATCGGCAATCGGTATCCTGCACCCTGAAGTCCCAGATATTCATCATTTACGGATGACGTCGTGGATGGCGTCATAGGTTAGGCCAAAAACTTTATGTGGTGATTATTTGTTGCCTGCTGCAGAAGTATATAACGTAATGGGAATTTATACATGCAATTATCAAACGACCTTCAATATAGCAGGAAACACTGTACTGTTCTTTATACCAGTAACAGATCAATATTATCTGTGACTTAACGTTTCGGCCAGGGCTTATCGTAACGACGAAACACTTTTTTGGGAACAGTCTTCATGGCCTACAAAATGTGATTTCGTGCACGCATACTTGAGCATGTTTCTCGAATCCAAGCCTCATCTGACGTGATTTTATGTCTCCAGTTTCGAAAAATCAGAAGCTAGGAGTGTAAGAAAACTCGACTAGGAGGAATCCTGGCATGATCTCGTGGAACAGTTCAGGAACTACGAAGGCTAGGTTTCATGAAGGTCTGAAAATTGCGAAAGCGAGATTTTAAGGGATATTTTAAACCCCACCAGTGTTTTGGGAAGCTACGCTTGGCAGACGGCCGCGGCAATGCCTCTTCAGGGTATAAGTAGTCTACCTCCTGTCACAAACATGGCACTTTAAGTGCTTGGCTGCAAATCAAACATTCAAAATTAGAGCATCGGAGAGTCAGGGAGCTTATTCTAATTAATGATTCTATAAACGTATTTTTCCTAGGAAGAATAACAAAATCAACAATCTTCATACGCAGGGTAAGGTCTCAAGTCTTAGTGCCAGTCTACGTTTAACTCTATTTTCATTGGAGGGTTGGGCGATTCGGCATCCCTGAAGTTTTGCCATCGCCAAAGCGAAGCCATTTGAGCTGTCAGGCTGAAATTTTGTGAGCTAAGCCAGGATTTTTTTCTACAAATTACAAACCGATTTAAACATGCTTCATGGCACAGAAGCGGCCACAGGACACGACACTGGAGGGTATGTCAGACCAGACGGCAGTGGTTAGTCACGTGCTGCAGAGCCGGAGGCGGGACTCCGCGGTACTGTGAGGGGAACCCTCGCACCACTCGAGCCCGTGCAGACACTGTCTGACCTCATCGCGTTATCGGCACCTGGCCGGCTCTGACTATCGGTTGGCGATAAACCGACAGACGGGCTTTGCGAGAAAGGCTTCGCGAATAATCGCCACTCTCAAGGACGTTCGGCATTGCTGGCGGTGCTAGGAGGCGATCCTGAAAACAAAAGGTCCTGAAACGCCATTTATCGCGACGAAAAGTAGTAAGAGGACCGGATTTCGCTCGAGCGATGCGACCATGTTGAACGCGAATTCCTTCTTGCTTCCTGAGTCCGAGGACCTTTTGCAGCTTTTGGCCGCATTTCAAGGTCTTCCTCCTGCCTGTGCCAGACTGTTTGTGCCCCGACTCGCTGCTAACGGCTGGAATGCCATGAACGGATCTTCAGCCAGAACGAGCTGGTATGTTTTCCATTGTTGATAAATGGGCTGTCAGAACCTACTGAAGGCTTCACTCGTGCTACCTGAATGCTGTGTCTGTTTTGCTTGCCTTGTAAGACTGTGCCGTGGGCGTGGATAGTAGGGACGACCGAGAGGAACCATCAAGATATTCAGGGGCCCCGATGTCCATCATTCAAAACTCGTTCCCGGCTGCCTCAGATGATCCTTGACAAACTCCACTCCCGGTTTGGTGGACTTGTCCTTGCTGGTTCTTGTCAGTGCGCCCATCTCCCTGATCATGGCGTCAGCTGTCTTCCACGAGGGACACGGCCGGCTCCTTCTGCTCGAAGGCCCTGGTCGTCTCCCTGCACCTGGTCGGAATCACCTGGTCACCCTTGACCTCTCGCCGGATCACGAGGAGCTCTCTGACGGAGAGCAACAGCTCGCCGTCCGTCGCCTCCCGGCCAGCGCCGGCAGGCGACCCGCGTCTAGTCTAGGCAGCTAGTCCTCCCGCCACGCCGCACTCACTGCACCGTTTGGCGTCATTGGCCTGGGAAGGCGGTCCTCGACCAGGAACGGCCTGGTCTTCCCTGAGTTAGGAGGCCTCCTGTCTCCCTGGGACTGACCCATCCCCACCCCCTTCTGCAGTGACTGTAAACGACCTCAGTGGTGAACCTCCTGTACAGGTATTACAGGTAGGCCTCCTGTACAGGTACTATATCTTCCTGTACCTGGCCGTTGAAGTGTTTAGAGGTGTCAATGATGGCCAGCTTCCTTGCGTGGCGGAGCTGGCGTAAAACGTGAAAGTAGCGCAGACTGGGCTTGGCCCCTTTACCGCACACCTTATCCCGTCACGGAAGACCGTCATAGTCTTCCGTCGTTAAGATCATCTCGTCTGCCATCTCCCGTGTGGCTGCCCTCGAAACGCCATAGGAGTTCCTCGCAGTGCCGGAGAAGATCCTCGCAATGCCGGAGGAGGTCTTCGAAAAGCTGGAGGAGGTGCAGCCTGCGCAGCATGTCCGTGAAGTGGAACGTACTAGAAATGTGACGACCCGGGCCTCCGGACCCGATCGACCCGATCCGTATCCGGAGATCCGGAACTCCAGGGGTCAACAGGTACGCAGTGATGCTCCCGGAGGCATCACAGAGCTCAAGACATTCCGCACAGTCTCCTCAACAGACCAGGCAAGATGCTTTGAGCAGGCTGCAACAACCTTCAGGTTGCGGGTCTTCTGGAGAACAGGGGCTTTTCGGTATAATTGTATATATATATATATATATATATATATACATACATATGTACATGTGTGTGTATGTATGTACAACATTTATCTGTATATATATATATATATATATATATATATATATATATATATGCATGTGTAGGCACGTATATATATATATATATATATATATATATATATATGAGAAGCAATGGTAGTAATTGATATCCATTAATCAGAAAACCTGCCGAATTCCGATAAATTTTTGAAAACGACAGGAGGCTGCTGGTCATGAAGGAGAGGAGTGTATTGCGGTTGGACTCGCCCAGAACGGCGACGGGTTCTCCTCGGCGGCTGCTTCCCTGTAGTGAGGGAGAGCGCAGTGCTCCTTCTCTGCGGTGACTGGCGCAGGTGCACGGCCTCCGGACAGTGCCGAGCGAGCTGTGTTCGGGCAGTGCCGCTCGTGACGCCGTCACGGTGGAATCACGCTCGTGGCTCTTTCACGAGTGGATTCTCGTGTCTGCTTTAGCAGAAGTGCGCATGTCTGAGTTTCGTCATCTTCATGCCTCGCCCGCCCAATGATTACGTCGTTGTGAAAAAGCCCTTAACTCACCGTCAGGACTGCCGTGAGCAGAATCCTGTCTTGGCTCTTGATCCAGCAGAGAATTGCATAGATGTCTTGACAGATGGCCTGGAAGTGGCAATCGCCTGCGCGGTCCTGTCTTTCGAACAAAACCAAACATACGTCACCCATCACGCGATCTCATCATTATTACCTCTCATTAATTATATTCATCATTAGATCGTGCCGCCAGATCTTCCAGCGGGGCTGAATTCCCGGCAAAACCCTCTGCTTCACGATCTTTTTTTGGGTGTTTTTCTCCACTGCAGCTGTAAAACCATCAAGATCCCAAACCCACTGCGGGACAGCACGCCTTAGCATCGGTACTGATCGTAGAACGAAGGTCCGTGTTCGTTCAAGCCTCTAGCAGCCTGGTCATACCCATAAAGGCAGCCACTGCGATTTTAGCTTTCTCAGAGATCACCCCAGCTCCTGAGACTCCTCTTAACCTCGTTAGGTCCTCCTTGGCAAAGGTAACTGTTGGGCAATTTCCCGCTTGACAACTGCAGAGAAGTCCAAAATCACAAAATGTGATGGATAATGATAAACCAATCACATTTATCACAATTTATCGCTGATGTCATCGCAACTTTCACCGGGTTCCTCTTGGATACGTTTGGACGCGCTGTCCGCGTCGGCTTCGTGTGCACCCTCTGCTTCGTCTTCATCTGCCGAGTTCTGGTGCTGTGCGATGTCGTTCTCGTGACTGGTTTCTTCCACGCCTGGACCCTCCTCGTCGGCATGGTCATCGTTTTCAGACGCGTTTTCCGCGTCGGCTCCGTGAACATCCGCTGCGCCAGCTTCGTCTTCAGCTTCCTTGTCAAGGCCTTGTGTCATGCCGTTCCCGTGACTGGTTTCTTCCAGAGGCAGATCCTCCCCGTCAGCTTCATCATCGCTGCCGACCTCCAGGGACGCTACCTGTTCGTCCTGGCCATCCGCGTCGTCATCATCTCCGGCTTCTTTACGGTCAGGCTCTTCCACCTCCGGGAGGATGACGCAGACGACCGTGTCCTTGAAGCCCACGGATTTCAGCGAATAGTCGGGTGCCGGCTCGCTCGGGGGCGGGGTCGCCGCCGTGATTGGCGGATGCTCGTCCGAGGGCGGGGCTGCTGCCTCGGCGATTGGAGGAGCAGTCGTCGTTGGGCGACCGATCGGCTCCGCCATTGGCGGAGGGGTCGCGTCCCGCGGGAGGGCCGGGTAGAGATTGGCTGACGAGCAGTGCGGAGCCTCTTCGCCAATCAGAGGCTGGTACGGAGCTGACATCTGCCCCAGCTCGCTCTTCCCGGTGCCGTAGCCGTAGGACGGCGGCGAAAAAGCCGCATAATCGGCCATCTGTGACGACAGACACGCGTGTTGAAGCACCCGCTCCACGAGCAATTGGCTCGAATTTTATGGCACTTGAAAAATGAGAAGTAAAAAGAAAAAAATGCTGCGACCTGAATCCCTCGAAAGTATTGGCGTGCGTCCCGGAGATCACGGAAATCGTTTCTATGACAACACCAAGCACAAGACACGGCGCACTGATCAAAACCGAACGCTGCGCCAATGACTTCACCACAGGCGTCACGCGCGAATCCTGCTCGACTCGAGGGACGGCGGGAGCCGTGCTCGGGTTCCCGTGCTCTGCCGGCGGTCGCCTGCGAGCGACCTCACCTGGTCGCCGCGGAACGCCTCGCCGTCGCGCTCGGGTGTCGTCAGCTGAGCGGGCCCCCCTCCGGCCGGCGGGCCCTGCTCCGTGCGGGCCAGTTCCGTGGCCGTGTCGCCGATCCTGCAGAGATACGCAGGCTTACAGGCTGCCCGCTGGGCTGCGGTGGCCGCACGAGCAGGCGTGATTGCCTGCTAGTAAGTGGGTGGCGTCCGGAGGACGGCAGGTGAAGCAGACTGTCGCGTGAGCAGACTGGCGGGCGTGCCTTCTCAGAGGGCCCTGAATCCCGGCAGTCTGTCTCCTGCGCAGGTCTGACCTGAACGACCCGACTTCATCTTACGTGGCGTTACCTGACGTACCGCGCAGCGACCTGGCCTAACGTGGTGAGACCTCACCTAACGTGTCGTGACTTGACTTGGTGTGGAGCTTCCTGAACGAACGAGGCGCAGATTCGCAGTGACACTCCGGTGTTGATCAATCGATCAGCATCAAAGCTGTTCGGAATCAGTGGGACCAACGGAACTCCGCTGACGTCACATCACGTCGCTTCCAAAGGCGTGGCCTTTTTAAAACATCAAACCCATTGCACCCACGTGCGCTCCAGAAAACTTTATCATGTCGCACGGCGTGTTAGGACTCGTTATGGTGCTGCGTGAACAAACTTTGACATGAAAGGGCCGGGGGCGGCGTGGTGTGGTGGTTACCGTGCTCGCCTTGTGACCGAAAGATCTCCGGCTCGAGTCCGGGTAATAGCGATATTTCGCCGTACCTCGCGACAACCGGCGTGAGAGGTTGCGACGCGAAGTGACCCTGGCAGTCGAGAGCGTCGTGAAATAACCCAATGGCCAATAACATGGGCTGACCTGACTGTAGCTGACTCGATCTGAGCTCACCTGGCCGGAGCTGACCTCGCCTAACCTCGCCAAAACGACTTAAACTGACCTGTCCAGAAATAGTCTAGCATGGTCGAACCTGAATAGAGCCACTGATGTCATCTCAATTGTCCGGAGATAATCTGAAATGACTTGATATTGCCTGACCTGACCCAGCCTGGTTGCACTTGAGGTGACCTGACGCGACCTAATGTTGCCATATTTAACCTCAGCTGGCCTGGTTGACTTGACCTGTACTGATCTGACTGAGTAAACCAGAGCTGATCTGCTCTGACCTCAACTGGTCGGAACAAACACGCGTTGACCGGCGCTGACATGCACTAACATGACCCGGCTGGAGCATACTCTATCCGTTACCTCTGCCGGTGCTTCCGGTGTCTCCTGTCGTTGATGATCGCCACAGCCACCACCGCCACCAGCAGGCCACCCAACACTCCGATGCCCACGATGTAGCCAACGTCGCTGCCGCTGCCACCTCCGCCCCCGTCTCCTTCAGAAACGCCAACAGCGTGTTGAGAAAGTCAGGCCAGGATGGACGGTCGTCGAATGGCATTTGGTTGTTTTGAAACGAGCGTAGCGGATACTGGCGTGGCTGCAGATAGGGGTTTTCGCTAAAGGCACGGCCAGTGAAGCAGCTCGCAATGTTTCACCAAACAGGAATGTCAAGAAACGGAAGACCCTGCGCAGCACTCACTCAGGGTCTTTGTCTTTCAGCAAGTCCCCACGTCTGAAATGTTCGGGAAAAGTTTCCTCTTAAAAATGGGAGCCATGAGTTCAGTGATTTGCCATTGCAGCGTGACGAACGCTACTCTTCGACGGTCTACTGCCTACCGGTGTGAAACCAACGACGGCGAAGGATTGTTTACGAGTCCAGCATCTCCTGTTTGACTGATCTTTGTGACGGTTAGGAAAAAATATAATCATCGGCCATGGTTCTCCGGACGGCTCTAATGAATTCCGAGACCAGATGAACTCCAGAAGGACCGCCGGCCGACTCGAAGGCGGGAGAAGTCCGACTCCGGAGTCGTGGATGGAGTCACGTGGGCGTCCGTAGTCACCTTGGCTCGGCACCAGTTGAATCAGGAGGGTCGTCTGGCAGGAATATCGGCTGCCGGCCTGCTTCGCCTGGCGGAAGCCATGAGTCGCCTTCACACCGGGGTCTGCCACTTCACACGGAGGTCTGCCACTTCACACAGGAAGGTCTGACACCCTCGCACCAGAGGGCTATCTTCACACCGGGGTCTGCCACTTCACACAGGAAGGTCGGACACCCTCGCACCAAAGGTTCACGCCGGAGGTTCTGCCGCCTTCACACTCGAGAGTCTACCAACTTTGAAACCAGGGAGTTTACCCCCTCACATCACGGCGACAGTTGCCTTCACACCAGAGAACCTGCCTCCTTCACAACAGAAAGTCTGCCACCTCCACACCAGAGCGTCCGCCACCGAATCCACGACGCAACGAAACAGCGGCACAGACACACCTGGCGAGCTTTACCTGGAGCACGAACGCGACCTGCGGCGGGGTCGAGACGCTGTCCGGTATCTCTTTGTCGAGTCGCAGCTCGCCGGAGCTCGGCTCGATGGCGAAATAGTCTGTCCAGTGGCCTGCAAGAGCGTGTCGAGTTCAGCGAACACGGATCCAGCGCGACGGGCGGATACGTCGTCGCTTCAGGTCGTTCGCTGCATCGCCGCCGCAATCAGGTGGCGTCAAGTAAACCGACTGTCACGGCAGTTCCTGTGGCGATCTCGCGACCTGTCACAGTGACCTGTCACAACGACCTGTCACAGTGACCCGTCATAGTGACTTGTCATGGAGACTTGTCACGATAACCTGTCACAGCGGCCTGTCACAGCGATCCGTCATAGTGACTTGTCACGGCGACCTGTCACACCGATCTGTGACGTTTCCACGGCACCAGTCGCCTACCATCCGGCCGCGGAGTGGTTTTGACTACATCAAGGGGGTCGATCTTCCGGTAGACTCGCAGGTCTGGTAGCGCTTCATGTCACCCGTTCTTTGCCCTCGTGATATGTAGCCCCGGAGCCTCGTCAAATCCGTGTTACCGGCGCCATTACTGCGCCATTAAAACCCATCGTCCAAACATCCCAGCTCCAAAATGACCTGTGGCCATGGTTAGTCAAATGGCTATTCTAATAGCACCGACGAACCCTTCATGCGCCTGTGGCCATTTCGAAGCAGATGCGGCGAAAAACCGTTTCGGTGCAAATCAGTCTGCGCCGATGCGCGCGATTCGCCGTACGCGTCGTAGGCTCGGAGAAGTCTACTACTAATGATTGTTGGACGTGGCGCAACGTGGGCGGCGGCCAGTTGCCCCGTTCGATTTTGTGTCTTTTGTTGTTTTTTTTATGTTCATGGTATTGAGTTATTTACAGCAAATTTAGATTTTAGGATTTTTAAGATTGCAAAATAAGAATTTTAATAAACTTTCTTTTAAGAATTTTAGTATTTTGCAGCGATCTGACCACAAAACATATCTTGTTATATTCAATGATTTCTGAAAATACATATGTTATGTTATTAGACGAATGCCTAGCGGCACAGGAGGATCCCTGGCTGGCCTCACAGTCAGCATTGTGGGACAAGCAAGTAGCCAGGATTTTTCTCAGGGGAGGGGGCCAATGTGAAATTTTGTCATATGGCGAAATTGGCAGGAAAAAAAGCAAAACAGCAACAGCAAAACAGCAAGCCGTTCGAACACCAGCGACAGGCCTACCATCTACCCGCCGCCAGTCTGGAGGATTTCGGCCCGGCTGGCGTCAGCTCACCTTGCACGTCCGTGAGGGAGTACTGGAACGGGCCGCCGGCGTCCGGGTCGGAGGCCGAAATGGACCCCGGCTGCACGTTGAGGGGCCCCACTACCTGCCGTGGAGGGGAGGGGGCGTCACGGCACCACTGCGGAGGGGCCCACCTCATCGTTTGAGTTGTGGAGGTGCAGGTCAACGCAACAGAAGCTCGCTGTCTATCCAGCTGGTCTGTGTTTTTGAGATTGTGGCAGTTCATAGTAGGGGTGGTATATAGCTTCTTTTTTCCTAAAAAAATGATGCCCCTCTTGGCAAGCGGTTTTGCTTGGCTTGCTTGGTCCGAGGTACAACAAGCGCTAATAGACTTCCGAGGAATGATGAAATGTGAAATAGTGGGGGCTCTGAGAACGACACATCAGCGACACGAAGCGCGACAGGCGAAATGCCGCCACGACACCGTCTGCCGCAGTTTGTTTTTTATTTTTGCAAATGACTTCCGTTGTGCCGAAGTCCCTGGTAAACAGCTGCCTGAGTCCACCCGCTGAATCTCACGCACAGGCGGCGTGAACTCAACTCGGAGAGCGCCAGCAGTCCGCGGCGAGATACCCACCGTCTTGTTGAGGGCCTGGGCCGAATAACTGGAGTACTGGAATCTCGGCTGGTCGTTGTCCACGTCCTTCACGTCGACTGTGACGTCACTGGTCGCCTTCAGTAAAAACGGGTCCTACCGGACAGATAAACCGTCGCTCTAGATCATTTATTGCATGGCGTCGTTGACAAATGACGTCATTGCGTTTCCGGTCATGCTGACGTCCGGAATAATGATCCCTGCGGTTTCCGGTGTGAGAACCCTCGTGAAGTCGGCTTTGTCACAATCGAGGTCAATTCGGGAGGGCAGCATAGTGACAAATCATCGGCTGCCCACGTGTTCCGCTATTTCAGCAGCCCTACAAACAGGAGATCGAGTGTACGAATGACACAAGAGCTAATGATCAAGCAGGACAGGTAAAGCGGCGATCACTCCGACCTGAGGAAATTATCACATCAGCCCTACGGGCCAGTAAGGATTGTTCATGGACTATGGAATGCGGTGTTTCCATGGCCCTATGAACTTAACCAACGCTGGCGCGTCCATGCCCACAGCAACAGCAACAAACGGCGAGTTCAGTCGCGTGCCCATACATTGGCGATGTGAGCTCATTCCGGCGAAAACGTTTTTCACACAGAAAACCGAAGATCCCAACTGTTGAATGGCTCGAGCCGTGGGCGAAGTTTTTTATCTTTTGTGAATGCTTCAGCATTCCCGAGGTAAATGTGAACTTTCACGAGGTCCTGTGGAATGAGCACCCACAGTGATTTTCGAGTGCACACAAGAAAATAAGTAGGACTCTTGGAATAAAAAGTTATGCTCCACATTGTCGTTGTTGTTAATGTTGCTGTTGTCGTAACATTGTCGTGAAATGGAAAGCAAGCCAAAAGATAACAATGCTTTTTAACCGGGTTCGACTGAAGGCCTCGAGTGACAAGGCCATAGCTGATATAGCTTTGTAAGAATCTTCGGACAGAAACATACATCCACCATGTGGCAGAAGGCGCGTGACCTGCGGACGGCAGCACCAATGACGCCACTGCCTGCGGCACTCACTTCGGCGACGATGGTGAAGCGGTAGGTCTTCTTCACGGCGAAGTCCAGCTGCCTCTTCAGCTTCAGCTGGGCGGTGTAGGTGGCGGGACCGTCTCTCGCGTGCTGCGCGGCGGTCAGGCTGAATGTGTCGTCCTTGTCGATCAGGCGGAATTTCAGCTTGTTGTTGTTGAGGTCCGGATCCGCGTCTGTGGAAAAGCGACCGGATTCCGTTTTTTTTTCGGCGGCGATTTTGGCTATCGTGGCCGTCTAGCGTAGCGAGGTCGCGCCCCGAGGTCAATTATTCGATTATGAGTCCATCTGTACCCCACATGATTGTGTTTCAACAATGGAGTCCAATCCAGGTCATGCTAGGTCAGTCCTTGTCAAATGGGGTCGTCGGCTCAAATGCGTTCTTGGAGCCGCAGAAACATTCTTTTTTTGTAAATAATAATAGATGCTGAAGTCAAATGTAACATATGAATTAACCAAAACCATTGCTGAATGGCACACAAATGCCATCTTAGACCGCCCAAGGTTATTTTATGCTAATCACCTAGAATGATCTCGGATTAACCAAACCTGGTGACTTCGAAGTGTTTGCAGTCTTTTTGGGTTGACATCCACCACAGAATCTAATTTCGGGTATGCCGCAATATTCTAGACTCGTCACCTGCGGCCGGCGCCGCTCCGCCCGTCGAAACAAAAGCTTTGTATTACCCTTTGTTCCGACGCATTGTGGCCCGACGCCCAAAGCGCAGGCTTCACTGCATTCCACCCTTCGCTGATGACATAAAAGATACCTCACGTTAAATTTCTATCGCTCGCGGCGCCGGTGCAACTCTTCGCCATAAGTTTGGCGAACAGCCGCAGCGCTCGGACGGCGCCGCCCGCCAGCGCCCGGCGGCAGCCGACTCAGCCGACGACGCCCGGCGGGCCGGTCTGTCCAACGCATATCGCGTCATAGACACTACACTACAACACTATTAGTGCCGTTTGTAGCACGTCTTTCTTTTTAACTTTGATGCGACGCTCGCCATAACCATTTTAAAGACAGAGAATGTTTTACTGTCAATACAACACAACACACTGTTGTGATGGATTGTTAAGTGTTTGGCACGATGAGATGCAGAATTATTTGATTGCGCTACAGCCACAATTCCGATCTGGTTCTCTGCTAAAGTTCAATTATGCGTTCACCAGATGCATGTTTGGCCAATACTTAACACTCACCTGCATTCGCTGTTTGGCCACCTTCGATAGTAAGCGGGGTTGGGCAGGGGCTCCACCACGCCATTTTGATTGAGGGTTATAGCACAGATGGCCTCAGAAGCCAATCTAACAAACTACAGAAGTGCGGAATTTCGGTTACACTCATCGGATTTGTATTTTTACAGGTGCTAGGTTGTTTTTTACAGTATTGCATGGATAGAATGCGCTTGTATTTTGACGAACATGCAATGTAGCTTCCCTTTTGGATGAAAATCATTTAATGCGGTCGAGGGTCGGGATTTATATATATATATATATATATATATATATATATATCAGCATACCTCGATTCGACTCCACCACGTCATTTTGATTGGGGGTTATAGCACAGATTGTCTCAGAAGCCAATCTACAAAACTGCAAAAGTGCAGAATTTCGGTTACACTCATTGGATTTGTATTTTTACAGGTGTTAGGTCGTTTTTTACAGTATTGCATGGATAGAATGCGCTTATATTTTGACAAACCTGCAATGTAATTTCCCTTTTGGATGAAAATCATTCAGTGTGGGTGTAGGTCGGGATTTGATATCTATATATCTAATAACACATAGATATACATATATACATATACATACATACGTATATATATATATATATATATATATATATATATATATATATATGTCAGCATACCTCGATTCATACCTCGACTCCGTGAGATCAACGAGTGAACTCCTAGGTCAGGTCAGATTTTATTCTGTGGGACTATATATCATCAATTTCCATTTTTTAAACCAATTTGCGGAGTTGAAAAAGACACATTTGGTACCAAATATGCCTAAAATCGTCCTTATTTATCACATTTAGTGCCAAGAATTAATAAAGGAACGATCTGAGGTCAAAAAGTATCATATTCGGCCATTTATCTCGTTTGACCTTCAGAAGGCCACGGGCTTATCTAAACTGACCTGTTCGCAAAAGGACTAACATTCTGAATCGAATTCATGCCCGTCATCTGTCGTTCATGCATACCTATTCCCTTAAAGACGTAAAAAAAGACATTTGGTGCAAAAATGACTCTGCAAGTCTTCATTAATGACATCATAGCTCAGTGACCTGATATGACATAGGGTCGCCGTTTACAAAGCATTTGCAAGTAATTTAACGTCAGCTATGCCAAATTCCACAGCGCTGTCGTGCGCCGTTTTGCAGTAGTCCCGGAAACAGTGCTGTGAGAGCGATATTTCGCCGTCCCCGCGTCAACCGGTGTGAGACGGTGCGACCAAAAATACAGCCGACAGCGTCGTCAGATAGCCCTATAACCGATCACCCTGGGGCATTGCTGGGGGGTGATATGAAACCCCTTGTCCGGCGAGGCTTAATCTGACAGGCGGACTCATCGGAGGTCACGTCAACGTATTTCAGTTTCCGTTCGATCCTATGAGGACCAATCCACCGAACGTTTTTAAGGGACCGAAGACGACATCCGGCAATAAATCGACTCAAGCCACTGTTGGTATACAGATCAGCATTACCGATTACATCAGAACAAATGGATCCATTTAAGCTCAAAAAGATTGATGACCTCAGTTCATAACTTGGACCCAGGATGACCGGGACCCAATTAAGGACTGCTGTGAGAAAGCCACTGATACCACGTTGCGTTATTTAACTGTAATAATATTGTAGGATTGAATTGCGTAGAATACTGACAATGTTGTTTATGCGACGAGGACCACCGCTGCAACGTTATTTCTCCACGGCATGCCCGTGAGAAAGACATCATAGAGCACCGACCTGTCACTGAAGGCCCACACTAGAGGCCTTCAGTGGGTGAACTTACCCGTTACACACCCGTTACCCAAGGATAAGCCCGCGGATGCGGATACAGCTATGCAAAATAACACGGGTAACGGGTGGGAAACAGGTACGCAGCTAACTTTTCGCGGCTTAACTACGGATCAAAAATAAAAATTGCGGGCTAAACGGAAATATTGTATTTTTTTAACAAACACTCCCCTCACAGAATTACTTGGATGCAGCTGATGTATACTGTGAATTTTGTAGTCTACTGTAGTAATACTATAATAGCAATATATCATTTACCAAGTCTTTTTAATCAAGAAGACTAGGCCTGCCGCTTTTGAATTTACGAACCTGCAGGTTCCAGTCTTCTTCATTTTCGTCTGTGGCCATTTAGGCTTTGACAGAGTCAAATGTGCTCGATGAGCTCATATGTTTTTCGATGTATGAAGAGACATATTATGGCAACACCTACAGGAAAACAGTCATGCAAAATGATTGCAATAATAAAAACTTCATTTTGTACCACATATCAAGAGGTATGTTTTTATGCCCCTTTATCCTCGCCTGTATAAAATAATGAGGACGTCTGGTGCTGCGACCCACCGGCTATTTTCCCGTCGTGGGTCCCAGAGCGCCACGGAGAAAGCCAGTGTGTTGCGCATGACGAGATCTCGCGGCTGGTTTTCCATTTTAAGGTCTCGGGTCAACGGGAGGCATTTTTTCGACTTTAGGCACAAATTAACACCAAAAGAATAGGTAATGATGAAAGGAAATGGATATCACAGTGTTTGCCAATCAATAATGAGTTCATCTGTACCCCACATGATTGTGTTTTAACAATGGAGTCCGATCCAGGCCATGCTAGGTCAGTTCTTGTCAAATGGGGTCGTCGGCTTAAATGCGTTCTTAGAGCCGCAGAAACATTCTGTTTTCTAAATAATAATAGACGGGGAATTCAAATGTAACATATGAATTAACCAACACCATTGCTGAATGGCACACAAATGCCATCTTAGACCACCCGAGGTTACCTTAAGCCAGTCAGCTAGAATGATCTCGGATTAACCAAAACTGATGACTTCGAAGTGTTTACAGTGTTTTTGGGTTGACATCCAACACAGAATCTAATTTCGGGTATGCCGCAGTATTCCAGACTCGTCATCCTTCGCCGCTCCGCCCGTCAAAACAAAGCTTACGCTTTGTATTACCCTTTATACAAATTTGTTCCCTTTGTTCCGACGCATGGCGGCCCGACGCACAAAGCACAGGCTTCACTGCATTCCATCCTTCGCTGATGAAATAAAAGATACCTTGCGCCAAACTTCTATCGCTCGCGGCGCCGGTGGAACACTTCGCCACAAGTCTGGCGAACAGCCGCAGCGCTCGGACGGCGCCGCCCGCCAGCGCCCGGCGGCAGCCGACTCAGCCGACGACGCCCGGCGGGCCGGTCTGTCCAACGCATATCGCGTCATAGACTACAACACTCAACGTCACTACAACACTATTAGTGTGCTTTGTAACACGTATTTCTCTTTAACTTTGACGCGACGCTCAAATTTTAACGACAGAGAGTGTTTTACTGTCAATACAACACAACACACTGTTGTGATGGATTGTTACGTGTTTGGTACGATGAGATGCAGAATTATTTGATTGCGCTACAGCCACAATTCCGATCTGGTTCTCTGCTAAAGTTCAATTATGCGTTCACCAGATGCATGTTTGGCCAATACTTAACACTCGCCTGCATTCGCTGTTTGGCACTTTCGATAGTAAGCGGGGGTGGGCAGGGGCTCCACCACGCCATTTTGATTGAGGGTTATAGCACAGATGGCCTCAGAAGCCAATCTAACAAACTACAGAAGTGCAGAATTTCGGTTACACTCATCGGATTTGTATTTTTACAGGTGCTAGGTTGTTTTTTGCAGTATTGCATGGATATAATGCGCTTGTATTTTGACGAACATGCAATGTAGCTTCCCTTTTGGATGAAAATCATTTAATGCGGTCGACGGTCGGGACTTATATATATACATATATATATATATATATATATATATATATATATATATATATATATATATATATATATATATCTATATATATATCAGCATACCTCGATTCGTACCTCGACTCCGTCAGGTCACCAGTTTACTCCTAGGTCAGATCAGACTTCAAGCTGGGGGACTATATATCATCAATTTCCATTTCTGAAATAAATTTTCCTGACTTGAAAAAGACACATTTGGGACCAAATATGCTTAAAATCGTCTCTTTATCACATTTAGTGCCAAGAATTTGTAAAGGAACGATCTAAGGTCAAAAAGGATCATATTCGGCCATTTACCTCGTTTGACCTTCAGAAGGCCATTGGCTTATCTAAACTGACCTGTTCCCAAGTGGACTAATATTCTGAATCGAATTCTTGCCCGTCATCTGTCGTTTATGCATACCTATTGAGAAGTAAAAAAAAAAAAACATTTGGTGCAAAAAATGGCTCTGCAAGTCTTCATTAATGAGATCATGGCTCAGTGACCTGATATGACATAGGGTCGCCTTTTACAAAACATTTGCAAGTAATTTAATGTCAGCTATGCCAAATTTGACGGCGCTGTCGTGCGCCGTTTTGCCGTAATCCCTGAAACATTGCTGTGAGAGCGATATTTCGCCGTCCCCGCGTCAACCGGCGTGAGACGGTCCGACAAAAAATACAGCCGACAGCGTCGTTAGATAGCCCTATAGCCGATCACCCTGGGGCATTGCTAGGGGTGATATGAAACCCCTTGTTCGGCGAGGGTTAATCTTACAGGCGAACTCATCGGAGGTCACGTCAGTGTATTTCAGTTTCCGTTCGATCCTATGAGGACCAATGCACAGAACGTTTTTAAGGGACCGAAGACGACATCCGGCAATAAATCGACTCAAGCCACTGTTGGTATACAGATCAGTATTACCGATTACATCAGAACAAATGGATCCATTTAAGCTCAAAAAGATTGATGACCTCAGTCCATAACTCGACCCAAGATGACCGGGACCCAATTAAGGACTGCTGTGAGAAAGCCACTGATATCACGTTACGTTATTTAACTGTAATAATTTGTAGGACTGAGTTGCGTAGAATACCGACAATGTTTTTTATCCGACGGGGACCACCGCTGCAACGTTATTTCTCCACGGCATGCCCGTGAGAAAGACGTCATAGAAGCCGACCTGTCACTGAAGGCCCACACTAGAGGCCTTCAGCGGGTGAATTTACCCGTTACACACCCGTTACCCAAGGATAAGCCCGCGGATACGGATA